>CM019070.1:58096922-58563999 GCA_009667805.1 Leptobrachium leishanense | reverse complement strand
GCCGCACGAAATCACGGCCGTGCTAGCAGCAAATGACGTCCAATGCCGGGGAACACACGACGAACGGCCGCACGAATGTTCGTCCGTGCAACGCAAGTGGCAAACGAACGCATTTTTTCAAGAACGTCAAACCGCTACTACTGACGTACAGAGTGCACTGCGTCCGCATAGCGGCGTGTTTGCGTGATTGGGAGACGTCAGACACTGCTAATGACCAGATAACATAACGTCCAAACACAAAAAGTGTTTTATTGATGATCCGTACAAAATCACGGACGAAACTGCGCATCGTATGACCGCCAACGCGTATTTCGTGAAAAAATACGTCCTTTCGTTCCTTCGACCACACTTTTCCACGGACGACGCGAAAAATGCGTTCGTCTGACCCTAGCCTTAGGCTAGGGTCAGACTGAGGCAGTGCGAACGCGCGTTCTGGCGCACATAATCACGGCCGCACTAGCAGCAGATGCCGGGCAATGACAGCCAATATACGAAGTACGGTCGCACAAAAGTCCGGCCGCGCAACGCAAGTGGAAAATGAACGCATTTTTTCGAGAACGTTAAACCGCTGGTACTGACGTACAGAGTGCGCTGCGGCCGCATAGCAGCGTGTGTGCGTGATTAGGAGATGTCAGACGCTGCTAGTGTGCGGCCAACATAACGTTCAACAGCCGGATTTCCCTAGACTTCTTTTCACCCCATCGTCATGAAATACGTCCAGAATTGCGCATCGTCTGACCACTTAAGCGTATTCCGTGAAAAAATGCGTGCGCACGCATCGACGTACATTTTGACGGTGGCCGCAGAAAATGCGCTCATCTGTCCCTAGCCTAAAGCCTAAGCGAACATTTAATACACACTACCTAATTCTTATCACTCCACACCTGTCCACGCAGGATCTAATCTGTGAAGACACAATAAAATTGATTCATGAGAATGTTTAAAAAAACACCATTTAAAATGTAGGAAAAAAGCATCAATTCAAAAAATTATTTTTAGAAGAAAGGCACAAAATCTACCTCACGATTTAAACCATAGGTTGCAAGGGTGTTTAGATGGTATATCTATAATATAATTGAGTAAGGCTTGGCGTGTCCGTCGCCAAGCCTTACTCTGCGCATGCGCGCGCAACCAGCGGCGGTTGGTTGCGCGCGCATGCAACCGCCGCGGCACGAGCCGGCTGTGCGCTCGCCGCGGCGGTTACAAGATGCACACAGCAGCCGGGTAGAGGCTGCGCTCGCAGCCTCTACCCGGCTGCCGCGCGCATCCATCCCCGAGCGGCGAAGGGAAAGTTCCCTCGCTTCCGCTCTTTGAAGGACCCAAGCTGCAGTCATGTGACCGCAGCTTGGGTCCTTCAACGACCGGAAGCGGGGAAACTTTCACTTCGCCGCTCGGGAAGGTAAGTATGAGGAGCTCATGGGGCGGCTGTCCGAATGCCGATAGCGCATTCGAACAGCCGCCCCATGTCTGGTCTGGGGTCTGAGCTGGGGGGCATATAGCCATGAGAGGTGGGGGGCAAATATCCGAGAGGTGGGGGCCAAATATCCAAGAGCTGGGGCAGTATCCACGTGCTGGGGCAGTATCCACGAGCTGGGGCAGTAGCCACGAGCTGGGGCAGTATCCACGAGCTGGGGCAGTATCCACGTGCTGGGGCAGTATCCACGAGCTGGGGCAGTATCCACGTGCTGGGGCAGTATCCACGAGCTGGAGCAGTATCCACGTGCTGGGGCAGTATCCACGAGCTGGGGCAGTATCCACGTGCTGGGGCAATATCCACGAGCTGGGGCAGTATATCCACGTGCTGGGGCAATATCCACGAGCTGGGGCAGTATATCCACATGCTGGGGCAGTATCCACGAGCTGGGGCAGTATATCCACGAGCTGGGGCAGTATATCCACGTGCTGGGGCATATATCCACGTGCTGGGGCAGTATATCCACATGCTGGGGCATATATCCACGTGTTGGGGCAGTATATCCACGTGCTGGGGCAGTATATCCACGAGCTGGGGCATATATCCACGAGCTGGGGCATATATCCACGAGCTGGGGCAGTATATCCATGAGCTGGGGCAGTATATCCACAATAGACTGCCCTCTGGGCAGGCTTTCCACCTTGTCCAATATAATTCTTTTCTCTTAAGTAATTTCTCTCTATCCCCTCCTCTTGACAATTTTGGTACTTCATCAATCACTTAAAAAATGTAATTGGGAGATATCATGTCCACTCTCTACAAAATGCTGTGGTACCGTTAATTCGATTTTTTTTTTTAGTTCTAATGTCTGATTTATGCTTGATAGATCGATTCTTGACTTTTTGTGTGGTTTCTCCAATGTAGATCAGTCCACAGGGACACTTCAACAGGTATACCACAAAAGTGGAATTACACGTGAAGTACCCCTGATCTTAAATCCATGGCCTGAATGGAATTTTTTTGTGTTGCACTGAGTTTGGAGTCGCTGAACAAGGACTCCTATTCCTTCGCCCACTTTTTGTGAGTAGTACTTGGGTTTCACTGTGTGCCATTCATATATAAAGCATAACAACAAAAAAGTGGCATCTGCACTCGTTTCTATATTTTTCCTTGTGAAACAAAACACAAATCACAATCAATGGCCATACAAGTAAAGCAAAACCGCTGATTGTGTTTTGTTTCAAGGTATTATTAATTTAACCCCTTCACTGCTGAGTCGTTTGACCTCTGTGTGCTGAGCTCATTTTGACCGTTTGTGCTCATCATGTTTAAATGTGTTTTGAAGTCATGTTATATTGTACGACAAAATATATAATTATAAAATAATTATATATTTATCCTTATTTTCAGCAGTCTCTGCAGATTAATGAAATATCATTATTATATGTATATGTCATGACCCACCAGAATGCTATAACAAAAAATCTAAAATAAATGTGAATTTCCATTCAAATTTCAAACATTTGCAGGGTGCAAAATTTTTTTTTTCACATTTTATCATCCAAACCTTTTGTGGTTATATATTCTGTGGGTTACTATTAAACTAATTTAGGGAATCCATTGCTGTATTTTTCTGGGAAAATTTGTAATTTGAACTAAAGCTGAAAACCCCCTGAAATATTTTGCTTGTATTTTGACGCTTCGTGTTTCATGAATAATATGACTATGTATAAAACACTGACCTTGCTCGTGGTGTTGGAAATTAGAAGGTGAGTAACGGCAGCGGTATTGCTCATTTTATATGTCACAAATAGACAATGCCATTGCTTTGGGGGAAAGAAATAATCAATTAAAAAAATTATGATATGTTTCTTTGTTTTCATTTTACATGGTCATGTTTGGTATCATTAGAAAGGCCAGACTCAGACCTTTCCATTGATACCTAAAGTGAAACCCCACTTTTTGGGGTGTAAAGAGTAGAAATAAAGGTGTCCAAAGTACTGCCACACTCCTAGCAGCATTGGTCCATCTAATACACAAGACAATCTGTAATAACGCTTTTCTCCATCACTTTCACATTTGGCCCCGGCATGGGAAATGTGAAGGTGAGTCAGTCCAGCAGCTTTGTTTACTTTATAATTATAGGCACATATTGCCACTGCCTTAGAACTGAGAAAAAAATAGTACTTTGGCACTTAAATTATTTTAAAAGACCCCAGTCTCCCTCCTCGATCACTCCGCCGACCCGCAGGATCTCACGAGAGGCCTTTATTCGCTTTGATAACATCTGCACATCTGTCCAGGATAGATTAGATGATATACTGAATGTATGTTTCATCCAGATAATGAAATCGAACATTGATTACAAGCTCCTGTAACTGCAGTAGGAGTTGGGAGCGCCCTGTCTGTCACCTTTGTCACTAGTTTGGACAAGCAATTTTTGATTGGGTCAAGGTAAGGGGCTATTCCCAGGCTGATGTGAAACCATTATGTGATTTTCCCAGGGAAACCTTTTTCATTTCAGGCGCAAAATTAAGGGGAAAGCAATGAGTGACCTGTACCCTAACAAATTATACAGTTGTAGGAAGGATATATAAATTTATATACTACTGTTTTGGCTTGTTGGCAAGGCACTCCATCATGTTGGAACATGACATCCTAGTCATTACCAAACATTTCTCTGATAGAATGTCACAGAGTGCCACGAAGGACCATTTTGCATTTTGCAGCATTCACTCTACCATCTCTGAATTGAAACCAGCCTACACCTACATATGAAAAGCACCACCAAACCACTTGACTGTGTGGATGTTCACAGTTCCTGTAATGAATTCAGCATGGTTTTTCTTCAAAACGTTACGATGCATATACTGCACTTCATCAGAGCCATGGAGATTACATTTTGATCCGTTGGAAAAGGCCACCTTTTCCCACTTGTCTTCTATCCATGTTTTCTGTTCTTTTGCCCAGTTGAAGTAGACTTCATTCATTCTTTGTCAACAAACGGTCAAACGATCAAACTTCTTTCACTCACGTCCTCCCTTGGACTCACACAATCCTCCCTCCTCCCTACCCACGGCGATGGTCACGCTATTGACCTTGTCTTTTCCAACCTCTGCTCCATTTCTGAGTTCAAATGTCGCCCTTTCCCCATCTCTGACCACCACCTTCTCTCTTTCAACCTATCTGGACTTCCTAAACTCCCTGCTCCCCCACCCCGCACACACACTCGCAGAAATCTACATGCTGTGGACCCCCATCAATTCTCCAACCTACTTCACCACCTCCCTCATACCTCATCCTTCACCTGCCCTGATACTGCCACTAATCACTACAACACTACGCTTATCTCTGCTCTAGACACTCTTGCTCCTCTTCGACTCTGTAAGGCCCCACTCCGCCAGCTTCAGCCCTGGCACACCCTCCAGACTCGCTACCTGCAAAGATGCTCCCGCACCGCAGAGCGTGCCTGGAGGAAATCCCGCTCTGAAGCTGATTTTGTTCACTTCATGTTTATTCTCCGGTCATACACCTCTGCCCTCCACTTGGCCAAACAATCCTTCTTCTCATCTCTTATATCTACGCTGTCCTCCAACCCTAGACGGCTCTGGTCCACCTTCAACACCCTCCTCTACCCACCTGCACCTCCCCCCACAGCTGCCTTCCGCGCTCAAGACCTGGCAGACTACTTCCTCAGTAAAACTTTAACTATCAGAAGCAACATCCCAACACAAGATAGTTACCTTATTGTCCTCCTCACATCTCACCACGTGCCCGCTCCTCACATCTCACCACGTGCCACCACATCTAATTCCTCCCCTCTCCTCCTCCCTCACCCCTGCTCTCACACACATCTTCAACCTATCTCTCTCCACTGACTCCTTTCCATCCGCCTTCAAACACGCGCTAGTTACCCCTTTACTAAAGAAACCATCCCTAGATCCCAACTCTCCATCCAACTACCGCCCTGTATCCCTGCTTCCCTTCACATCAAAGCTCTTAGAAAAACTAGTCTTCAACCGCATCTCCCTCTTCCTGTCCTCCAATTCCCTACTTGACCCCCTGCAATCTGGCTTCCGTCCCCTACACTCAACTGAAACTGCCCTCACCAAAGTCACCAACGACCTCCTAACTGCTAAAAAACATGGCCACTATTCTATTCTCATCCTGCTTGACCGCTCGGCTGCTTTTGACACTGTTGACCACCCCCTCCTTCTACAGACCCTCAACTCTCTGGGTCTCGGTGACACTGCACTTGCTTGGGTTGACTCCTATTTATCCAATAGATCCTTCTGTGTGTCCTTTGCTGGTAACTCCTCCTCCTCATTACTCCTTTCTGTTGGTGTACCTCAAGGCTCTGTCCTTGGTCCTCTGCTCTTTTCCATCTACACCTCCTCCCTGGGCAAAATCATCAACAGCTTTGGCTTTAATTACCACCTCTACGCTGATGACACTCAGATCTACCTCTCTACCCCTGATCTCTCTCCCCCTGTCCTTTCAAAAGTCAGTGACTGTTTATCTGACATCTCCTCCTGGATGGCCTCCCACCACCTAAAGATCAACATGTCAAAGACTGAACTCCTACTTATTCCTCCCTCCAATGCCTCCCCACCTCCTGACTTCTCTATCACGGTGGAGGGTATCACCATCTCCCCATCAAACCAAGTTCGCTGCCTTGGAGTTACACTTGACTCTGCTCTTTCCTTCATCCCCCACATCAAGTTTCTTTCCTCCTTCTGCCGATACCAACTGCATAATATTTCCAGAATTTGGCCATTTCTTACCGCTGTCACCACAAAACAACTCATACACGCCCTGGTAATCTCCCGACTCGACTATTGCAATAATCTCTTATCTGGCCTCCCTCTGTCCCGCCTCTCCCCCCTACAATCCATCCTGAACACCTCCGCCAGGCTAATTCACCTCACCCACCGCTCTGTCTCTGCCGCTCCCCTCTGCGAGTCCCTTCACTGGCTCCCCATCCACTGCAGAATTAAGTTCAATATCCTTATCCTTACCTACAAAACCCTCACTAACTCAGCTCCCCACTACCTGTCCTCACTAATCACCAAATACACCCCAGCCCGCTCCCTAAGGTCAAACAGTGACCTGCGCCTAGCTTCTCCCCGCATCACCTCTTCCCATGATAGACTGCAGGATTTCTCACGCGCAGCCCCCACTCTCTGGAACACTCTCCCTCGTACTGTCAGACTTTCCCCTAACTTCTCTTCCTTCAAACGCTCCCTGAAAACATTCCTATTTAGAGAAGCCTACCACCCAACTCACTGACGCAACCATCAATCACTCTCACCTTACAGTCCTCTCCTCCTGTTTCCAACCCCATCCCTCCCAGATTGTGAGTTCCTACGGGAATAGGGCCCTCATCTCCTCCTGTACTGTTTGTCAAATGTTGTTCAATGTATTGTAACCCTGTCTATACTGTGCTTATTGTACAGCGCTGCGGAATATGCTGGCGCTTTATAAATAAAGAATAATAATAATAATAATAACAATGGCTTCTTTGTAGGACGGCCTGCAGTCAGGCCCATCAGGCCCATAATGCTAAGTAGACTCTGTAACTGATCTCAGTACCCCAATAGGATCACATCTGTCAATGCCACTTCCTTGCTGGACACCTGGGTTCTCCTCATGACTCTCACGCTTTTCTACAGTACCTTGGCCACAGATTAAAGATCGGTGCAGGTAGAGAGCCTGGTTAGCATCCTCAAAAAATAAACCGAGGCTGTAGATCTGGAGCCTTTCATTGGATCAGCAAAGAGAATATAGCTGTTACCCAAACCATAAGTCGTGACTGCATGTAGGTTCAGAATGGAACTGGTTTTATTGGGGACAAGTACAGATATTTATGTGGTCAAAAAGGGGTCATTCGCATACACAAAACTTCCCCTAGAAACTGCTGGGGGACCCAACCAGACTAAAACAGATAAATGGACAAACATTTACTTCTTGGAATGAGAAACATAATTATATTAGGTAGACAGATAAATTAAACATTACATCACATTTCTAATGAGACCGGACAATGGGAATCGAGATTGACAAACAGATTACAGACAGCAGATTTACAACCTATTCAAATATAAACATATAACAGATACACAAGGAGCAGACAATAGCATTCTTGCATAATCCAGATTACACAAACCTAATTACATTATGAAAACCCCATTTTGTTTTGAGTTGTCCTAGCACCCAAATTCTGTCTCCAGCCATTTAAACACTATAATTCTGTCTCCGGCCATTTAAACACTATATTTTCCAGGAAGAAACAGTCACTTTCCGGGAGGAAATTATACATTTAACAAAGCCAGGATAATATGGAAAAGTAGCCGATATAGTTCCAGACGCGCGGCTACAAAAGCTGCGTTCACCTGGTTCAAAGGAGCCGGCGACCGCGGATATGCTAAGCACTGTGTGCCATGTGTCTGATGGCTGCGGGGGACAGCAAAGAGACCAAAATCTCCTGTTTAACTGCTGGGCCGTAGTCTGTAGGCAGGATGCACAAGCCCACAGCCCCTCCAAGTCGCACCGTGATAGTGTGTTCTGTCACAGACTCCTAATAGTGTGAATTGTTACTTACCATCCACGGATACGTTCCCAAGTCGGTTTCAGGTCAGTGGGTGTGGCCACCATGTTTCTGAGTGGACATCGCTTCAAAAATTAATCCTGGGATGGTGTTGATATCTTCTTCGAATCCCTGTCTTTCATTCATTCAGTTCTACCAGTTTATTTCATTTTTTTTCAACAGACGTGACCCTGAGGACTGATTGTATCTAGCTGTGCAATATCTATAGTTCAATATCTTCACTTGTGCAGCACACATACACTCTTCTTCCGAGGAGTCATTTCCACAGTTCTCAAAGTGAAATCACTTAAGATCGCACAAACAACAAACAACTCAGCTGTCTCCAATCTTCTGAACCAATCCCAATGTTCAGTGATTTATATATGCGGGAAAATTACACAAATGCTGTGGCTTATGATGCAATAGTTTACAGTTCTAATAAAATTCACTAGTATTTCTAAATTCTGACAAAATTAAAGGAGATGCAATTATCTTTTTCCACTATTGTACATATGAGCACTGTTGGTATTGTTTTGTATATCCTGAAGAACACTATAGACCAGTGGTTCCCAACCCTGTCCTCAATACCTATAATAGGCCAAATTTGAATTACCTCGGGGAATTGCAGACTGAATCCTGCAATAACTGAGCAGTAAATCATATCACCTGTGCTGTGCTTCAGATATCTGCAAACCTGGCCTGATGGGGTCCTTGGGGACCAGGGTTAAGAAACACTAATACAGATCAAAGTTGAAATATTGATAAATTTTATTAAATTGCAATAACAAAGATATCTCTGGAGTATTGGCTGAAATTGGCTTGCATATACAGTATGTCATGCTGACCCGAGCACTGGGTACCTGTATATAGTATTGAGTACTTAAATGCAGGAGTTTATAAATTGAATAGATAGATTTTAGATTAGTAGGTTTTAAGCAGGTATAGTAAGCAGACATTTTCACGCTTAGTGTTAATAATGCTTTTGGTATTGTAATAAGTAATATGGGGGCCTACGGAAAGACATTGGGCAGTATTACGATCTGCCTTCTAGGGCTGGGGTCAGATGAACGCAGTGCAAACGTGCGTTCAGCCGCATTTTATCCCAGCCGTAGTAGCAGCAAATGACGTTGAATGACGGCCAATATACGAAGTACGGCCGCACGATATTTCGGCCGCGCAACGCATGTGGCAAACGAACGCATTTTTTCGAGAATGTTGAACCGCTAGTACTGACGCACCGAGTGCGCTGCGTCGGCATAGCGGCATGTGCGCGTGATTAGGAGACGTCAGACGATGAACATGTCCGGCCAACATCACGTCCATTTGTTTTTAATAGCTCCGTCTAAAATCATGGCTGTAATTGTGCACCGTATGACTGCTATCGCGTCGTCCATGAAAAAGTGCGTCCGGACGCATGGACGCACTTTTTGACGGTCGACGTGAAAAATGCGTTCGTCCGACCCTAGCCTAAAACCGAACGCTAAGGAGGAAAACCTGCACCTGCATCCCCGTTTTAGCTCCATATTACGGGGCAGGTGCTGATTCAGCAGCCTGCCCCGTAACGCAGCGCTAAACCTAAGGATGCTCGAGGCAGTGCTAAACGACACCGTGACCATCCCCTCCATGGAGTCCATAGGACTCCATTGAGGCTTCGACTGCCGGTCACATGACCTTCAGGATCTTGCCTCTCGTGAGCTCCTGCAGGTCGGCGGAGTGATGATGGAGGGAGACTGGGTACTTTTCTCCCCAGTCTCTCTCTGCTCCCAGCGTCCAGAAGAGGCGGATCAGGCCGCCGTTCTCGCCGCAAGAGGAGAGGTGAGTATCTGATTTTTGTTATTTCTTCAGCTGGTGCTGACTAGAGATGTGCAATTCGTTTTGTTCCGTATCCAAATTCTAGATTCAAAAATGTCTAAAAAATCCTGAAAAAAAAATAAGTAAGCAAACTTTCATTCTATTTGTACTAGTAATCTACTTGCCAGTCTTAAATAAGCAATAAAAATGAAATAACTAATAAAAAACGAAAAAACAACTGATCCGAATCGATCCGAAACAAAACAAAAATGACCTGAAACTAAAAAAAAGACCCAAAAAACCCCAAAATAAAATGAAAAAAAAAAGTCATGCAGATCCCTAGTGCTGTCTGATTCTGCAGAAGTGGAATCAGTTAGCACCAGCTCCTAGCTGTGGGTAACTTTTTAGTTAAACGCAGCAAGACGCAATCAGCATTAGGACTTTGTAATCCTAATGCTAATTAACTCTTTTTGCTCCCTATGTTAAGCATAGGGAGCGCAAAGTACAGTAAGCTCACGCTGAAATCAGTGGTGTATTTAGGTTTTGTGCTGCCCTAGGCCTGACTAAACTCGTGCACCCCCCAATTTAAATTTGAGGCACCCCTTCCTGTCAAGGGCACACCTCTTCCTGGTTAATCCCCACCCTTCATCTTAAAGCTCCACCTTTTCCTCTTAGAGCTCTGCCTTTTCCTCTCTTTATATTAAAAGTGGATACCAAGTGCCTACTTGTATATTTTGTATACCATTTCAAATGTATCTAATGAGATAAAGAAAATTATGAAATGTTTAAATTCAAGCATTTTTACAAAGAACAACCATGCATGTCATGTATACTGGATCACAGCCGCTCTAATTGGTTGAACAATAAAATCCACAGAAACTTGCACTGCATATGAGAGAATCACAGAGCTGCACAGCAATAAAAACCCCAGAAATGGGCACTGTGTATGAGCATATCAGAGCTGCACAGCAATAAAACCCACCGAAATGTGCACTGTGTATGAGCATATCACAGAACTGCACAGCAATAAAACTCACAGTAATGTGCAGTGTGTATGAGTGTATCCCAGAGCTTCAGGGAAATAAAACTCACAGTAATATGCAGTGTGTATCACAGAATCCACAGCAATAAAACTCCCAGCAATGCAATGTGCAGTGTGTATGAGTGCATCAGAATCCACTGCAATAAAACTCCCAGCAAACCGAGTGTATATGAGCACACAGCAATTATGCTGTGGAGCCATCTGGTCAGCAGTGGGGTGCCACTGTCAGAGGGTGCACTGTAGCTTTGATTCCCTTCCCGGTGGGTGTTCAGTCCAGAATAGAGTCTGTGTTAACGAAAGGGCGGGCAGCTGCGCGTGTGCGTTTCACGTGGTTCAGCCAGTCATGTGGTACTGAGACTCAGAGAAATGGCAGTGAAATGCCCTGATGTTCGGTGGTTTCAATCAGCAGGTTTATTCAGGCGAACCCCATAGGTTTCAATGTTAAAAATATTAACGTTTTTATGCAATATCTAATAAATCAGTTATTATTTTAATCTGCAGTAAAAAGTCTTTATTGATTTTTTTTTTAGTACCTTTTAGTCATTTTTCAGATTTTTTGGGGGAAAAATCCCCCCCCCCTTTTTAATAGCTTTTTTTCTTTTTTCTGTAACAGAACTTTTTATTATCAATCATAGGATCTTATATGTAAATTCCAGACATTTTCGTTCAGTAGTTCTTTTGAAAATAGCAGACCACGGGTTTGCGGTGGCAGCATTCAGCGGCCGACTCCATGCACTTTGGGCACCCTGCGGTGAATGGTGAATTCACTGCAGGGTGGGGAAATTTTATTCTCAAGTGCAGGGAACTACAGAACACCAAAAAGTTGGCGTCATTTCGGTGCTCTGTGAGTAACCCATTTAGTGGTGAGGTTTTTTGCTGCCCCCTGGAAAGTGAAAGCCTAGGCCTTGCCTACCCAGGACATACTTGAAAATTAGTGAAATCTCAATGTATGATTCCTGGTAAAATACTTTGCAAAAGTAAAAACAAAAAAAAACAAAAAGAAAAACTTTTTTTTAGGGGTGGGGCCACCCAGTGCGGGCCGCCGCCCCCTGGAAAGTGCCACCCTAGGCCTGGGCCTAGTCGGCCTAGGCCAAAATACACCAGTGGCTGAAATCCCAAGATCCGAATCGCTAATGATATTTTAACCCGTTAGCATTCAGAATTTAATATGGTCAGCCCACACTAGGGCCACTTAACCTAAACGGCGGCAGTGAAATTGTCCCAGAGAATTATTGGTTGATCTATGCAGAGAACGCTGAACTGCACCAAATTGTTGGCAAAATGTAAAGATTTTCGGTGATTCAGTTTGACAGGTTTAAACGGGTGTATCCCATAGGATTTAAAGTAAAAAAATATTATTGTTTTTATCATTGTTTTATTCAAATGTTTATTCTTTTCAGTTTCAGCAAAAAAAAACATTTTTATTTATTTTATTTTTTAGGTATTTTTTGGGATTTTTTAGGCGAAATTTGAATCCCATTTTTTTAATTCTACAACAGACTGTTTAATTTTTTTTATAGGACCTTTTTATTATTTCCTTGCATTTTTTTTGTTTTAAACGACTTTTAAAACATAGTTTTTTTTCCCGCAGTTTGGCGGCTGATCAGCTTTTTTCAGTGGTGTTCGGCGGTCAGCTCGGTGGATCATCGGTGGTCTTCAGCATCAGCAGCGGCATTCAGTGGGCTGAACGGCATTGTTCGGTGATCTTCCCCACACTTTGGAGACCCTGCCGGGAATATTGAGTTCACTGTAGGATTGTCGAACTTGAATCTCCAAATCCCACCGAAGTGCGCCAAACGAAAAAGCACCGAACACTCACTGAAATTTCAGAGCCCTTTGAATAACCCCTTATGTCTTACCTATAACAGATTGGAGAAGAAACACTTTATTTGTTAAAAGAGGGGTAAGATTGAACTAAAGTAGATATTAATGTTGGATGCTAAGGGGGGTAGAGGTTTGAGAGAGGAATTAGAGACAAAATGATAACAATATAAAATGTTTTTTTTTATTCCAGGAATAATTTACAAACTACTCCATATGTCTACAATTAGGTTCTAAGAACTCTATTTATAGATACTCTAAAAATAAATAAATCCCAAAACCCCACCAACTCAGCAGAACTCCACCTTCCAGTAACTGGTAATTACAGCACCTCGTGAGATGTGTGTTTCATGAAAAGGTCAGTCTGCAATGATTTCACTGTAATGATGGCTTTGTCGATAAAAGATTTATGAGAAATGGTTTTGGAACTCAATAACGGGAAAGAAATACATGGGATTAGACTTGTTTTCTAATTCAGAAAATACATTGATTGTGACTGCATTTAAACTTTACTAAGGTGACTTCTAAAGAAGAACCATAAAAGTCCTCAGAATGTAAATCAACAACTCAGCTCAATGAATGCACCAAATGCCATGGGACCAATTTTCTTTTTTGTGATTCACCTCACTTTGCGCAATGCACGCTCATGTACAATGTTTCGAATACTCCACCCATGTCTACCAGAAAGGATTATTTTGCCAAATATGGTCATTCTCAATATCTATTTTATAAAACAATAAGGGCTGGCGTGTCCGTCGCCAAAACCCTACTGCGCATGCGCGCGCAACCTGCGGCGGTTGGCTGCGCGCGCATCCAACGGCCGAGGCACGCACACAGCCGGCGTGCGAGAGGGACAAAACAAATCCGATCCATTGGAGAGGCGCACAGCACAGCGCCTCTCCAATGGATCGGATTTGTTTTCTGCATCTCCTCCTTGCCGGCCTGCATCTCCTCCATGCCCGGCCTGCCATATTACCAGTCTGCCATGCCTGCCATGCACAATACCAGTCTGCCATGCAAAATACCAGTCTGCCATGCACAATACCAGTCTGCCATGCAAAATACCAGTCTGCAATGCACAATACCAGTCTGCCATGCATATTACCAGTCTGCCATGCACAATACCAGTCTGCCATGCAAAATACCAGTCTGCCATGCACAATACCAGTCTGCCATGCATATTACCAGCCTGCCATGCACAATACCAGTTCCCAGCCATATTACCAGTCTGCCATGCACAATACCAGTCTGCCATGCATATTACCAGTCTGCCATGCACAATACCAGTCTGCCATGCACATTACCAGTCTGCCATGCATATTACCAGTCTGCCATGCACAATACCAGTCTGCCATGCACAATACCAGTTCCCAGCCATATTACCAGTCTGCTATGCATATTACCAGTCTACCATGCACAATACCAGTCTGCCATGCATATTTCCAGTCTGCCATGCACAATACCAGTCTGCCATGCATACTACCAGTCTTCCATGCATATTACCAGTCTGCCATGCACAATACCAGTCTGCCATGCATATTACCAGTCTGCCATGCACAATACCAGTTCCCAGCCATATTACCAGTCTGCCAGCCATATTACCAGTCTGCAATGCACATTACCAGTCTGCCATGCACAATACCAGTCTGCCATGCACAATACCAGTCTGCCATGCACATTACCAGTCTGTCATGCACAATACCAGTTCCCAGCCATATTACCAGTCTGCCATGCACAAAACCAGTCTGCCAGCCATATTACCAGTCTGCCAGCCATATTACCAGTCTGCCAGCCATATTACCAGTTCGGCAGCCATATTACCAGTCCGGCAGCCATATTACCAGTCTGCCATGCACAATACCAGTACGCCAGCCATATTACCAGTCTGCCATGCACAATACCAGTCTGCCAGACATATTACCAGTCTGCCAGCCATATTACCAGTTCGCCAGCCATATTACCAGTTCGCCAGCCATATTACCAGTCTGCCATGCACAATACCAGTCTGCCATGCATATTACCAGTCTGCCATGCACAATACCAGTCTGCCATGCACATTACCAGTCTGTCATGCACAATACCAGTTCCCAGCCATATTACCAGTCTGCCATGCACAAAACAGTCTGCCAGCCATATTACCAGTCTGCCAGCCATATTACCAGTCTGCCAGCCATATTACCAGTTCGGCAGCCATATTACCAGTCCGGCAGCCATATTACCAGTCTGCCATGCACAATACCAGTACGCCAGCCATATTACCAGTCTGCCATGCACAATACCAGTCTGCCAGACATATTACCAGTCTGCCAGCCATATTACCAGTTCGCCAGCCATATTACCAGTTCGCCAGCCATATTACCAGTCTGCCATGCACAATACCAGTCTGCCATGCATATTACCAGTCTGCCATGCACAATACCAGTCTGCCATGCACATTACCAGTCTGTCATGCACAATACCAGTTCCCAGCCATATTACCAGTCTGCCATGCACAAAACCAGTCTGCCAGCCATAAAACCAGTCTGCCAGCCATATTATCAGTCTGCCAGCCATATTACCAGTTCGGCAGCCATATTACCAGTCCGGCAGCCATATTACCAGTCTGCCATGCACAATACCAGTTCGCCAGCCATATTACCAGTCTGCCATGCACAATACCAGTCTGCCAGACATATTACCAGTCAGCCAGCCATATTACCAGTTCGCCAGCCATATTACCAGTTCGCCAGCCATATTACCAGTCTGCCATGCACAATACCAGTCTGCCATGCACAATACCAGTCTGCCAGCCATATTACCAGTTCGCCAGCCATATTACCAGTTCGCCAGCCATATTACCAGTCTGCCAGCCATATTACCAGTCTGCCATGCACAATGCCAGTCTGCCATGGACAATGCCGGTCTGCCATGCACAATGCCAGTCTGCCAGCCATAATGCCAGTCTGCCAGCCATAATACCAGTGTCTCATAATACCAGTGTGCCTAAATACCAGCCTGCCATGCCATGCATACCACGTGCCATTAAATATACGCATAATGTATACGCTACAAAAAAATGCCCGCCCAAGCCCAACACAATCTAAGGGGCCCCATGAGTTTACAATCTAAGGGGCCACATGAGCTTACAATCTAAGGGGCCACATGATTTTACAATCTAAGGGGTCCCACGAGTTTACAATCTGACGGGTCCCACGAGTTTACAATCTGAGGGTCCGGTTCCCGTGAGCTTACAATCGAAGAGGAACCTACTCTAATATATAATTTCCTTTGTAATGCGCTGTCAGCTGTCCGCGCACCCATCACAGCTGCTCAGTCGGCCCTCCTGTTGCGGATGGGATGGCGATGGACGAGTTACAAACATATTTATATGGAGAGATACTCTTGGATAGGACATTGGAAAGAAACTATGTGGACTTGAATTCTGACCTGGCGACAACAACAATAGACTGCCCTCTGGGCAGGATTTCCACCTAGTTGTTAATAAATGGTTAGCATCAGCAAGGGGCTGCATTACCCCTTAGCATTCAATTGCATCCGTTTATAAAAAAAGGTGAATAGATACCAAAAATAATTGTTTGTATAATCTCAAGAGAGTCATAATAAAGTTTAGATGCTTTTTCTTCAAGGGCTTCTAATTATAGAAATGTTGACTGCTCTTATCCCATCTTTATGCAGATTAGATACCCTGGCTTCTCCTGCAAGCTTTGCAGCAGAAACAGGTGCGCCCAATCTCTGGCCCGGTACTTCCCTCCTAAAGGGTGGAGCACCAATGGATCATGGCTTCTGCATTGTTGCTCAGTAGCCAGTGCTCTGTGTCTACTAGGAAGCTAGACGCCTTATCTTCTGATTTCCCATCTGATCTCCAGTGTACCAGACCCTCGACTTTCCCTCCAGACTCTGCCAGTTATCTGCCTGCCCTTGACCTCCGGCCGGACCCTCTTTTGCTACACGGATTATCCCCTCCAGATACCTTGCCTTGAGAGTCGAGACCCTCATCTGTTCCTGTGCTGCTGAGACCCGCATCTATTCCTGAGTTGCTGAGACCCTGATCTGTTCCTGTGTTGCTGAGTTAAGGTGGTCACATGCACAGACGGCACACTGTTTAAAAGAGACCATATGTCTAATGTTTTCATGTCCCTGATGAGCAGACACAGGCAAAACGCGCGTCGGACGGGCTCCATGGACTACTAAGTCCTTTCCTTTCATCCGAGACCTCCCTGGCTGCTGTTGCTTCTGTTGGACGCCCTTACTTTATATTGAGATTGCATTTGCCTTGGGCCATCATTTCATGTCCACACTAGCATATTAGTACTGCAGCAGGTTTATTTATTCTGAGGTGGATTTTCACTGTGGACTGCTACTGCATGCACCCTATTGCAATTTCTCAATCGATGCACGCAAACTGTAACTTATAAGTCCGGTATCCTCCCCCCTTTTTTTCTTGCATTTACCGTTTATGTGCAGTGGGGTGTATAGCTATTGTAGGTACCTCTATTGTGGTTTCTCATTTGGTGCACATTAATTGCAGTAATTAATCTGATACTTTGTGCCTATCTACTATTTCTACGTACTTACACTCTAACTGGTTTTGTTGGGGGCTTTTTATTGCATCTCATGGTGGACACATCTTTGGCTGTTTGGCTATAGCCTTTATATACAACCACAAAAAAAAAAAAAATTCTTGTAATTCGATTTGGTTGTTTTGCTATAGCTTTTATACACTACCACCAATTTTTGTGATTCGGTCAAAATTTGATGCACTTGTGACTGTACTTGTTGACCTTTGACTATGGTCTCAGGCATTTGACTTTTAACCTTTTTGTGTATGTGTGCACATTTTTTGATATATATGTTTAATAAAGGTTTAAATATTTTATTCGTATTTTCCACCTTGTTTTGGGTTCTTTGGAATCCATTTTCTCTCTTATCATTAGGGCTAGGTCCTGCAAGTTTCTTGGTGGATGATTGTTGGTCTCAGAGGTTATAGCAATCACTTGAAATTCCACACCCCACCCTGTCTTGAGTGGGTGTCTGCTATTTTCTAAAGATAGCCGAATGATCTAATTAACAAGAATGTAGTCCAGAATGTGGCATGAATAATACATTTTGTTCCACAGCTCTGTGAAAAACCATAACTGAAATATGAAGTTTTCTGCAAACCTCTGGAGATTGTGCATGGTGTGACGCAAAAATGGCCGCTAATTTTAAACGAGACAGTATAAAATTAAAATAATCTTGGTTTTAACCCCTTAATGACCGCTGATGTACCATGTACGTCCTGCCCACGGGTCTCCCTTAGACCCGCGGACATACATAGTACGTCAGCGGCTCCCAACCTCCCTCCCGCCCGATACTTACCTCCCTCGCTGGTTCCCACGGCATCTATGGCAAGCTGGAAGCTTGCCTCGCCGTTTCCTGGGGGCCGGCAGATCCGATGACATCATTACGCAGCGTGATGATGCCATCACGCAGCGTGATTACGTCATCACGCAGTGTGGTTACGTCATTGGCAGGCGCCTGTAGGTAAAAATCAGGAAGGGGATGGGGGGCTCTTTTGGAGCCCTCTATCTCCCCAACCATTTAACCTACAGTGATGCTTTTTGCACCGCTGGAAAGGGGAGAGTCTCCCCTTTTCAGTGGTCTATAGCATTAACATTTTTGATGCCGGATCGCGATTCAAACCTGGAGGGGGCTGACATCTTTGATGTCAGCCAAGCCTCCAGGTCCCCCCCACCCACTGACAACCTCACCATATGTGTGAGGATGTCAGTGGGCCAGTTAACCCCCTAGCTGCCATGTGGAGATAGGTGGATCCTTTGGATCCACTTATCTGCCGATCCGTGCCAGCTAGATGGTTATGTTTGACATCATTGGAAAGGCCTGACTACGTTTGGTTTAAAAATAAAATGTTAAAAAATAAATAAATAAAAAAAACAAAACATTTTTTTTATTTTTTATTTTTTTTTGTCTGGGGGGGTAGTTAAATAGGATCTAGGCTCTCATCTAAAAATCATAAAATGGTCAGAATGAGCTCAGCGCACATAGGTGAACTGGCTCAGCAGTTAAGGGGTTAAAAAGCAAAAACATGTCAAATTTGGGTATTTCTATTCTCGGGACAAAATTTTGAAACTATTTAGCCGGTGTCTTTTTTGGTGGTTGGATATTTTGGGGGTTAAGTTACAAAAAATGTGTTTTTACCATTTTTTTTTAGGGATGTGCGTTTCGGGATTTCGGAATTTTCACGAAATTTCCCGATTCGTGGATTCGGAGTCGGCCGATTTTCCAGATCGGATCGGATGCGAAAACGGCAGATCCTAAAAAATTTCCGAGCCGAAATGAAAACTTTTTCGAGTTTCGAATCGACTAGAAATGTGTAAAATCAAAATTAATTTTCGTTCCATTCGTGATTCCGGCTCCATTCCTGATTTCGGTTCCATTTCGGTAATTTCGGACATCGTATTTTTTGGTTATATTGCTGATTCTGTAAATGGGAACAATATTGCTGCATTAGCAAAGCAAAACAAAATAAAACCTTTTTTTTAAATATTGTTTATTATATTTTTATTTTTTATAATTTTTTCTTTTAACGTCACATGGTCATGCTTGGTATCATTGGAAAGGCCATGCTCTGGCCGATCCAACTATACCAAACATTAACCCCTAGCTGCCACGGATCGGGAGATAGGGGGTTCATTGCAATTCATTGGGTTGAAATGTAGCATATAGACTTAACTATCAAACGTTATTTTAGAAATTTCGTTTCAGATCGTCATCGTTTTCGGATCCGGTTCGTCCGCGGGTCACGCGTGTGCGTGGATGTCCGTCTCCATTACGGCCTGTAATGCTCCGAAAGTGCTGGTCCGACCTAAAGACACGGGAGGAGCAGCAGTTGAAGCATATCCGGCACATCAAAACGAATAGACATTTTGAAACGAGGAGAACAGACGTTCCGAAAAACACAAAATTTTTTATTTTTAGATAGTCCATTTAATGGCGGGAAAAACGGTGTATAATATGTATGAGTTGCATAAATTAGTAAGAGGAAAATTTGATCTAAACACAAGCAGTGCAGAAACGTAAAAACAGCAGCGGTCACTGAAGGACGAATTTGTGTAAAGCCGCCCTGTCCCTAAGGGGTTAAACTACCAACATATATGGGTAATCACCACCAAAAATTTTTTTGTTTTTTAAATGGTCATGCAATCAGTGCTGGACCACTTGATATGGATTGACTCCTTATTATCTACAGCCTTGACTTAACCCTTCACTAATCAAATCTAATTTAACCTTTAACCCTGCAACCCTGACTTAATCCTTTACTAAACTTCTCTAATTTAATCTTTAGCCCTGCAGCTGTCACGTCTTCAGTCCCTGGGACTTCCTGGCAGGGGCGTACCTAGAACATTTGGCACCCGGGGCGGATCTTATATTTGGCACCCCCCCCCCAACTTTAAAATGTAAAAAAAGGCGACTGTAGATTTTTTTTGAATAATTGTTATTTTTAAGTGATTTTGCAAACTCACAACATATCAATCCTTATGCTATGAACAAAAGTAAACATGTGGCTTGTTATGTTGATGGGGATTGTGTGTGTGTTGGGGTGGCTTGTTTTGTGTGATAGGAGTTTTGTATTGGTGGCTAGATTGTGTGTTGGTGGCTGGTGTGTGATGGGGTTGTGGGTTGGTTGGTTTTGTGTGATGGAGTTGTATGGGTGGCTGGTTTTGTGTGATGAGATTGTGTGTGGGTGGCTTGTTTTGTGTGATGGGAGTTGTGTGGGTCGCTGGTTTTGTGGACTGGAGTGGTTTGTGTGTGTGCTGGGTGGCTGGTTTTGTGGATTGGAATTGCTGAGCAGAGAATGGGTGTGTGTTTTGCATGTATAAGATGCTGCTATGGTATTTTTTCTTTACTTTCCCAGTTTTTTAAGACTCCCTCTTCCCTGTCCCTGTTTACTCTGGGCTGCCTTTTCACTGGTGATGCAGTGAATGCAGCCTGGCTCCCTCTATGCAGGACCTCACCAGGATCCAGGCAGCTCAATGACAAATTTCTGATCACTGCAGTGCTGGTTGAGGAAAGGTCCACTTTAAACAGCAGTAAGCAGACAGGGATTCATATTCTGCTGATACCCCCCCCCCTTTACCTGCTGTTTACTGTCATCTTCTCTCTCTCTGTTAACAAATCACATCCCCCTCCCCTCTACTAGAGCTGCTGTGGGGCAGGGGAGGAGCTATGGAGGGGGATTTTTATTCTATTCTAATTTATTCCTAATGCAAACGCCCTGCTCCGCTGCTCGTTGTTTGAGAACACAGCTCAAAGCTGACACACAGTGACAGTACCACCTATTGACATCCCAATAATCACTGGTACCTGGGGCAACCTGCCCCCCACCACTCCCCTAAGTACACCACTGCTCTGTGATATGCTCACACACACATTTTGGCGAACTGCCAGCAAATACAGTGCCTGTTCGAAGGCAGTGCAAAACCCCATAGAGATGTAATGGTTAATCTATTAAGAGAACACCAAACAGCAGAGAAATGTCAGTGAAATGCCCTGATGTTCGATGGTTTCAATCAGCAGGTTTATTCAGGCAAACCCCATAAGTTTCAATGTTAAAAAAAATCCCGTTTTTATACAATATCTAATAAACCATTTATTATTTTAATCTGCAGTAAAAAGTCTTTATTTAATGATTTTTTTTTAGTACCTTTAAGTAATTTTTCAGAATTTTGTTCGGCAAAATTTTTCCCCCCTTTTTTTAATAGTGTTTTTTCTTTCTTCTGTAACATAACTTTTTATTATCATTCATTGGATCTTATATGTAAATTCCAGACATTTTCGTTCAGTAGTTTTTTTGAAAAAAGCAGGCCACTGGTTTGCAGTGGCGGCATTCAGTGGCCGACTCACTGCACTTTGGGCACCCTGTGGTGAATGGTGGATTCACTGCAGGGTGGGGAAATTTTATTCCCTGAAGTGCAGGGAACAACAGAACACCAAAATGTTGGCATCATTTTGGTGCTCTGTGAGTAACCCCTTTAGTGGTGAGGTTTTTTGCTGCCCCCCGGAAAGTGCCAGCCTAGGCCCTGTCTACCCAGGACATACTTGAAAATTTGTGAAAACTCAATGTATCCTTCCTGGAAAAATACTTTGCAAAACTAAAGAAATAAAAAATTTTTTTTTTTTTAGTGTTACCCTAGGGGGTGGTGCCACCTGGTGCGGGCCGCCCCCCTAGGTACGCCCCTGCTCCCTGGCACCCGTCAGCACCGTCCTCGCTGCTCACTGGCCAAGCGCCGAGTGATATGCCAGCAGGCTAGCCATCAGAAATTTTGGGGCCACTTACTGACCCTCAGAATGCCCACCCCCATGATCCCTCTTCCCATAGGAAATACAGGGCATTATTACATTCTTTGTGAAAAAATGCACGCGAAGCGTTAAATGTTAACGCGCGTAAATTAATGCTGTATTACAATCATCGCACATTATTTCATCCGTCAAAAAATAACGCGCATAAAAAAGACGTGCAAAAATGCGCGCGCATTAACGTCGCGCGCAGAAATCAGTGTGCGGACTGTTTTTTCACTCATTTCAGCCAATCAGAATTAAGAACCACAATTATCTCACGTTACGTTTTTGCGCCTGTCAAAGTCAATCTGCGCATATATGCTGCATCAATAATAAAAACACGCACAACTTCTCAATTTTATTGTTTGGGTATGTGTAGAATGTGTAACTATAATTTGCTGGGTTTTTTTTTCGGGCTGGTGTATTTGGGTTCGGCCAGGACGTTCAGAATCAGATGTGCCGTTACCACTAGGGATGAGCTGTTCGGTTCGATCGGTTCGAAGTTCGATTCGAACATCGCCTGTTCGCATGTTCGCGAACTACGAACATTTCCGCGTGTTCGCCGCATGTTCGCCCACAATGCACCACAATGGACCACAATGCACTTTTCCACTGGCCTGAAGCTTGTAATTGGCTACAGCCTTGCACCTGACCACAGGTCAGGTGCAAGACAGGTTCAAGACTATGCCAATCACGGCTCAGAGTCCTGATTGGGCAAATTTTGCCCAAACATGGGCTCACAGAGCTAAGTCCCGCAGCACACTATATAAGGTTTCACACAGAGCTTCAGCACGCGGTTGAGAGGAGATTGTTGTTGTGTTAGTGTGTGTTCTCACTGCCAGTCTGCCACCAGCTACTAGGGGGGTCTCTGGGGGGGTCTCATTTCTACAAAAAAATCTGGGAATTGTTCTAATCTGTGTGTTCTCACTGACACCCAGTATTTTGGGGGTCAGTAATTGCTACAAAATATTTGGAAATAGAGGTGATCTGTGTCTTGTCACTGCCACGCAGTATTTTGGGGGTCAGTAATTTCTACAAAATATTTGTGAATTGAGGTGATCTGTGTCTTGTCACTGCCACGCAGTATTTTGGGGGGTCAGTAATGTCTACAAAATATTTGGGAATTGAGGTAACCTGTATCTTGTCACTGCCACCAGCAACTATTTTGGGGGGTCAGTAATTTCTACAAAATATTTGGGAATTGAGGTAACCTGTATCTTGTCACTGCCACCAGCAACTATTTTGGGGGGTCAGTAATTTCTACAAAATATTTGGGAATTGAGGTAACCTGTATCTTGTCACTGCCACCAGCAACTATTTTGGGGGATCAGTAATTTCTACAAAATATTTGGAAATTGAGGTAATCTGAGGTAATCTGTGTCTTGTCACTGCCACCCAGAATTTTGGGGGGGATCAGTAATTTCTACAAATATCTGGGAATTGAGGTGATCTGTATCTTGTCACTGCCACCAGCAACTATTTTGGGGGGTCAGTAATTTCTACAAAATATTTGGGAATTGAGGTAATCTAAAGTAATCTGTGTTTTGTCACTGCCACCCAGAATTTTGGGGGGTCAGTAATTTCTACAAAATATTTTGGAATTGAGGTAATCTGTATCTTGTCACTGCCACCAGGAACTATTTTGGGGGGTCAGTAATTTCTACAAAATATTTGGGAATTGAGGTAATCTGTGTCTTGTCACTGCCACCCATCAGGAGGTCTCACTAATTTATAGGAGGTTTCTGGGAATTGTAATCTGTGTCTTCTCACTGCCAGCTATCAGGGGGTCCCACATACTACTAGCACATTTCTGCGAATTGTGATCTGTGTCTTGTCACTGTTGCCAGCTATCAGGGGGTCCTATCAGGGGGTCTCACTGACTTGTAGGTGGTTTCTGGGAATTGTAATTTGTGTCTTGTCACTGGGAATTTGGGAATTGTTATAATCCGTGTGTTCTCACTGGCTGCCACCCATCAAGGGGTCTGACTGATTTATAAGAGGTTTCACTGCCACACATCAAAGGGTCTCACTGATTTATAGGAGGTTTCACTGCCACCCATCAAAGGGTCTCACTGATTTATAGGAGGTTTCACTGCCACCCATCAAAGGGTCTCACTGATTTATAGGAGGTTTCACTGCCACCCATCAAAGGGTCTCACTGATTTATAGGAGGTTTCACTGCCACCCATCAAAGGGTCTCACTGATTTATAAGAGGTTTCACTGCCACCCATCAAAGGGTCTCACTGATTTATAGGAGGTTTCACTGCCACCCATCAAACGGTCTCACTGATTTATAGGAGGTTTCACTGCCACCCATCAAAGGGTCTCACGGATTTATAGGAGGTTTCACTGCCACCCATCAAAGGGTCTCACTGATTTATAGGAGGTTTCACTGCCACCCATCAAAGGGTCTCACTGATTTATAAGAGGTTTCACTGCCACCCATCAAAGGTTCTCACTGATTTATAGGAGGTTTCACTGCCACCCATCAAGGGGTCTCACTGATTTATAAGAGGTTTCACTGCCACCCATCAAAGGGTCTCACTGATTTATAGGAGGTTTCACTGCCGCCCATCAAGGGGTCTCACTGCATTTTAGGAGGTTTCTGCGAATTGTAATCTGTGTCTTGTCACTGTTGCCAGCTATCAGGGGGTCCTATCAGGGGGTCTCACTGACTTTTAGCAGATTTCTGCGAATCGTAGTTTGTGTCTTGTCACTGGCACCCATCAGGGGGTCTCAATGATTTATAGGAGGTTTCTGCGAATTGTAATTTGTGTCTTGTCACTGGCTGCCAGCTATCAGGGTGTCTCACTGAGTTATACCAGAGTTCTGTAAATCTTTAATCTTTATACCAGAGTTGAATCAGAGTTCTGTATATATTTAATCTATATATCACTCACCATGTCAGAAAGACCAAAAAGGACAGACAGACGCTCCCAGACACAGATAAGAGGGCAAGCAGCCTCTGTTTCGGGAGGCTGTGCCTCTGGTCATGCTGGATGTGGTGCATCCTCTGCAGGGGCACGCTTGTCCTTTCTAACTGGTGCTGGCCGTCTTAAGCAGCAGCAACATACAGAGGATTTGGTGGATTGGCTAACCAGGCCATCCTCATCCTCCGAGTCCTCTGCCAGCCAGGCTTGTAGTGCTTTACAGTCCACCTCAGCTGCCAAAGCATCTAATGCAGCCTCCATGTACACAGCTACTCCTGCCGTAGCCTCGCTATCACACACGGAGGAGTCAGCTGAATTGTTTGACTACAATGACAGCGACATGCTGCTTGAGGATGCGCAGCAGGTACAGGGCTCTGATTCAATCTCTGAGGTTGAGCAAGGGAGTATAATCAACCTAGAGGAAGGGGGTGCCAGTGATGACACACAAATAACTGGCACTCATGTTGCCCCAGCAGCTGCAGCATACTGCCAAGTTGGCTCCAGTGATGAGGAGATAGGGGGTGATGACAATGAAGATGAGGTCACTGACTCCAACTGGGTGCCTGATCAAACAGAGGAGTCAAGTGAGGAAGAGGCACAACATCCTCTATGACTAACCGTGGCACTAGCCAGTCCAAGGCATCAGATGTCAGAGCTGCTCAGGTGTAGTGCGCTGTTGTCTCAAAGCACACATCCAGGAACTCTGGTGTCTGGGAGTTCTTTAAGAAATGTGCAGCAGACCCCACCGTTGCTATTTGTAATCTATGTCAGATGAGACTCAAGTGTGGGAAAGACACCGGAAGCTTGGGTACCACGTGCTTGAGGCGAGATATGACCACCTGCCACACATCCCATTGGCGCAAAACTTTGCGTAGGTCCTCCTCATCTGTCTCTACCCCCACTGTATGTTCTGCCATGTCATTGCCTACAACCTCCAATGACAGGGATGATGCTACAGTAATGGATGTACCAGCTCCTTCCTCACAATGTGACAGCATCCCATCAGCTGAAGATTTACGCAGTCAGATTACGTTGCCCAAGCTGCTGCAGCGTAAGAAAAAATATAGTCTCAACCATCCCCAAGCACAGCGTCTAAATGCCAGCTTAGCAAAATTACTCACATTGCAGCTGCTGCCTTTCCAGCTGGTGGACTCTGCTCCCTTCCGTGAATTTGCTGAATGTGCTGTACCACAGTGGCAGGTTCCAAAACACCATTACTTTTCACGGAAGGCCATTCCAGCACTATACCAGCATGTGGAAGACAATGTTATTGAGTCATTGGGAAAGGCAGTCAGCAGCAAGGTGCATGTGACTTTAGACAAGTGGTCCAGCAAGCATGGACAGGGTCGTTACATTTCCTTCACGGCACACTGGGTAACTCTGATTGCAGCTGGGAGGGATCTAAGACGGGGCTCTGTGCTGGAGCTTGTTCATCCACCACGCCTCCAGAAAGCTGCTTGTATGAGGTCTGTCTGCTCCACCACCACCTCTCCCTCTTCCTCCTCCTTCTCCATCTCTGGCAAAGTGGCAGTTAAACCAACGCGTGACAGGGGCTACGCAATGGCTCAACCAAAAAGATACCATACTGTGCTTGAGCTGGTTTGTTTAGGGGACAGGAGCCACACCGGGCCAGAAATTCTGTCAGCTCTGCAGGGTCAGGTGCAGAGATGGTTAACACCACGCCAGCTTCAGCTGGGAAAGGTCGTCTGTGATAATGGCAGCAACCTTCTCTCCGCCCTATGCCAGGGTAAGTTGACGCATGTACCATGCCTAGCACACAACCTAAATCTGGTGGTACAGCGTTTCCTAATCAGGTACCCAGGGCTGGCAGAGCTTCTCACCCAGGCCAGAAAAGTCTGCAGCCACTTCAGACGGTCATTCCCAGCAATTGTTCGCCTGTCAGAAATTCAAAGAGAATTCCACCTTCCCACAAACCGTCTGATCTGTGACATGCCCACCAGGTGGAACTCGACATTAGCAATGCTGCAGCGTCTGCACAAGCAGCAGAGGGCCATCAACGAGTACCTGTGTGAGTATGGCACAAGCACAGGTTCAGGTCAACTTGTTTCCACCCCCAAAGGTGGTTGATGATCAAGGATGCATGCACTGTACTGTCACCATTTGAGGAGGCAACGAGGATGGTGAGCAGGGACAGTGCATGCATCAGTGACACAATTCCTTTAGTGTTCCTGCTGGAGCACACTCTACGGGGAATTATAGATGTGGCTCTAGAGTCAGAGCAGCGGGAGGAAGAGGAGGCCTTCCCTAGCTCTGAAGGCCCCAGTCTTTCCGCAGACAGCATTCCAGTGGGTCATCCTCAGATCAGACAGGAGGAGGATGAGGAGGAGGAATATTTAAGTAGTGGGGGCATTGAAGGTGGGGATTCCTCAAGGGAGGGTTTTGTGTGCCCAGAAACACAAGGACTAGTACGTGGCTGGGAGGAGGAAGTGCACGATGGGGTCATCCTCCTCATTGACCAGGAAGACTCAGACGCTAATGTCACCTCCAACCTATGCTGCATGGGCTCCCTTATCCTGCTAAGCCTGCTAAAGGACCCCAGGATTTGTGCTATCAAGGAGAGGGATCATTACTGGTTGGCAACCCTTCTTGATCCACGATACAAGGGTAAAGTTACAGAGCTCACCCTGCCCGCACAGAGGGAGCACAGGTTGAAAAAACTTGAGGACGCTCTAAAGCGACACTTCTGTAACACCTTTCCAGGCACTGGTACGTTACCAAGTGATGACACAGGTGCTTCTGAGGCTGCGTATAATCAGGGGAATAGTGGTGAAGGCCGGGCCGCTTGACTGATGCCTTTTAAAAAAAATTTAGTCCACGACGCCCAGGGACGTCAAATGTAGGCACCCATTGCCAGCGTCTTCACCATATGGTGCAGGACTACCTAGGGGCAAGGGCAGACCTGGATACCTTTCCAGCAGATGATCCACTGGCTTACTGGGTGTTGAGATTGGATCACTGGCCAGAACTTAGCCAATATGCTATGCAGCTACTAGGTTGCCCTTCATCTAGCGTGCTTTCTGAAAGGACGTTCAGTGCCGCTGGAGGTGTTATCACAGACAAAAGAGTGCATCTGTCTACTGACTCTGTAGACCGGCTGACGTTTATAAAAATGAATCAGTCCTGGATCAGCAGCTATCAATCCCCTGATGCTGACATAACGGAATAGATCGGGGATGTATTCTGCATTCACAAAAAGAGCACTGAACTCTTCCACAATACCACAAAAGGGTTACGGTGTGAAGGCACAATATTTGGCTGCACTGACGCCTTTACCAGATTCATATTTTTTTAATATAGGACCGCATGGTCCACCCCTGCACTCTTCCACAATACCACAGAGGGGTTACTGCATGATGGCACTTGCTGGCGTGGCACCGAAAGCACAATATCTGGGTGCACTGACGCTGCATTTTACCAGATTCATATCTTTTTAATATAGCACCGGATGGTCCACTCCTGCACTCTTCCACAATACCACAGAGGGGTCACTGTATGATGGCACTTGCTGGCCTGGCACCAAAAGCACAATATCTGGGTGCACTGACGCTGCCCTTTACCAGATTCATATCTTTTTAATATAGGACCGCATGGTCCACCCCTACACTATTCCACAATACCACAGAGGGGTTACTGTATGATGATGGCACTTGCTGGCCTGGCACCGAAAGCACAATATCTGGGTGCACTGACACCTTTACCAGATTCATATCTTTTTAATATAGGACCGCATGGTCCACCCGTGCACTCTTCCACAATACCACAGAGGGGTTACTGTATGATGGCACTTGCTGGCCAGGCACCAAAAGCACAATATCTGGGTGCACTGATGCTGCCCTTTACCAGATTCATATCTTTTTAATATAGGACCGCATGGTCCACCCCTGCACTCTTCCACAATACCAAGGAGGGGTTACGGTGTGACGGCACTGTTGCTGACGCTAAAGGCCCAATTTTAAAGCACCTATTGTTACTTTCATCCAAAGCCTGCATAAGTTTCACCATAATTTAGCCAAAAAAAATCACTAAACTTTTTCTGCGCATCCTAAAATGTCTTTTCATACCGGCTGCCACCCCAAGCAGTTGTTTATGAATAGATTAACCCTTTCGCTGCTGAGGCTTTTCCCGCCCCTGTGCTGAGGTCATTTTTTACCTGTTTTGCGCATCATGTTTAAACCTGTTTTGAAGGCTTATTTTAGTATATGACATCGACATATTATATATCGTTCTTTCCGTCAGACTCGGTAGATTCATAATATGTCATTATTATATGTATACGTTATGTCATGTTTGTATATTATAACAAAAAATGCAATAAAATATGTATTTTCAATAATTTACAGCGTGTAAAGT
This sequence comes from Leptobrachium leishanense, assembly GCA_009667805.1. NCBI lineage: Eukaryota > Metazoa > Chordata > Amphibia > Anura > Megophryidae > Leptobrachium > Leptobrachium leishanense. The sequence continues at coordinate 58,534,704 of CM019070.1, read as the reverse complement.
GTTTTTTTCCACATTTTAACATGCGAGCAATTGCGGTTATATTTTGTATGGGGTGCGCTTGTTAAAAAAATTAGAGATGGGGTCTCGTTACATTTTTTTTTGGGGAAAATGACACCATTTTTAACAAACGCACCGCATACAAAAATCGTTAATGCAGCATCATTGTTCACATTATAATTGAAATGGGAACAATATTGCTGCATTAACAAAACAAAAAAAAAAAAAAAAGTGTTTTTTTTTTTTAAATTTTTTTTTTTAATTTTTTTTTATTTTTATTTTTATTTTATTTATTTTTTTACATTTTTTTTACTTTCATGTTTGGTATCGTTGGAACGGCCATGCTCTGGCCGATCCAACGATATCAAAATTTAACCCCTAACTGCCACGGATCGGGAGATAGGGAGTTCATTGGAACTCCCTATCTCCACAGTTCGTGGCAGTTAGGGTTAATGCTAGGACTGCGTCATCGTGCTGCGCACGATGACGCCAGTCCTCTGGGGGAGTTCCCGGAAGCTTGGCCGACATCCAAGATGTCGGCCAGCTCCCGGGAAGGATCGCAAATCGGCGCTTTTCAGCGCCGATTTGCGATCCAGCTCCCCAGGGGTTAATGCCAGGCATCATTTGGAAGGGCAGGCTGTGCCCTTCAAATGATGCCTGGGTTAAGCCCCTGTGAGCCGCCGATCGGGAGGGAGAGAGGTCCGAAGGACCTCCCCCCCTCCCTTTCAGGCGCCTCCTCCGCACATGCGGGGGGCGCCTGAATTATGTGTCATCGCGGGGGCGCGATGACACATAATAATGGCGGCCACTGCTCCGGATGCCGGGCTGACATCCAGGATGTCAGCCCGCACCGGAGGGGCCAGCGATCGGCCGGAACCCGGCCGAACGCTGACCCCAATGCGAGGACGCGCTCAGCGCGTCCTCCGCATACCAGGGGCAATGCTGAGGACGCGCTGAGCGCGTCTTAGCATTGAAGTGGTTAAAGGAAAAGCATTTACCGTAATTTGAAATGTCATGAAGGCATTTGAAATGCCTAGAAATGCGCCACTTCACGGGCAGGTTATGGGGACCTCCTAGGCACGATATTTGAAGGTATTTTTCGTTTTTATTTTTAACCCTTATTTCATGGAAAACTCACTGTCCCTTTAAAAATGTTTATTTTTTTACTTTTTGTCCTTGTTTCCTATCCCCCAGGGCACTACCCGGACCCTCATACACCTTTTATGGCAAATATCTAGCATTTATTCCCTCTTGGAGGGCACTCTAAAAACAGAACTTTGAGTCCCATTGACTTGTATTGAGTTTGAGTTCGAATTCGAACTTTTGAAAATTTTGAGTTCGGATGCGAACCGAACTCGGGGTGTTCGGCTCATCCCTAGTTACCACCAGCTTTTAAAAGACGTTAAAATTATGCGCACAAAGGCTGTGCATTAAATTGTGCGCATAGGGGGCTTGGCCGGAGCTGCATGGGAGCAGACGTGCCTCACTGGAGCTCTGCGGGAATCTCCTGTTGCAGGGGTTTTTAGCCTGAACTTCTACGTGAATTACCCACTAGTGGAGTCCCTGCAAGCCTGGCCATTACAAGGATTGCTCCGGGGCCCGTCTTTGTCCCCCCCTCTGGAGCACAGCTGAGTCTTTTGCTGAGTTCCCCGGCGGACCCGATCGGTTGTCGGCCATTTTGAGGCCTACCTTCTGATGCCTAGACACCTCCCTGTCTGTTCCTCCTGTGGGGAATCACCACCGAGAGGCTGTTGATCGCGGGCTGCGAGGATGGAGGGCCCCCATCCTCTGGCTGCATCCGATGTCCCATTGGAGGAGGAGGCGGAGGGGCAACCTGAGTGGCGTGGTTCAGAGCATCCCCCACCTGCTAGTGGTATGGAGGCCCTCGAGGCCTGCCTGGACCAATAACCGAGGGAAGATGAAGAAGAGAAACCGCTTACCCGAGGCATCTGGCGGGGGCTCTTGGCGGTGATGGGAGTCAGTCGGGTGACTCCGGACCTAGAGGAAGAGGATACTTTGTGCGGAAGGGGTCCTGGTGGAAAACAGCTTGCTGTTGTCCTGCACAGCTGTGAGGCTCCGGTGAGTGCAGAGGCCGGAGTACCGCGGGACGAAGCTGAGGCGCTGGATGGCGGGATCCCGCTGATGGTCTGTGCAGTGGAGGAGCTACCCCAGCGGCAGGCTTTGAGTGTACCTGACTGCCAAAAGTTATCTGATTGGGTGGAGTCGGCGGACATGCTGGTGGTGCCTGCTGGTACTGGCCCTTACCCGGTGGAGCTCCCCCTCGTCTCTGAAAGGACAGTGCTGCAGTTTGAAACCTTCCTGCCGTCCCCAGCAGCGGCGCTGTCAGCGATTTTACTCCTCGCTGTTGGTGGATGATGTCGCACTGCAGGTGGAGACCTGTCACCCGTTATGCTGGCCTTGTTCCCCCCGCGTCGACCCTAGGTGGGCTGCCTGGCCTGGCCTACTATGCCTCGATCTACCTGTGTCACACCCACCACCGCTCAGGGACACTGGCTAAGAAGACCATTTTGCTTTTACTTTTCCTCATGAGATGCATCTTCCCCCCCCCTTTATGCTTTTGCCAGCCATTTTATGATATCTTTGGTGATCACCAGATGAGGACAAATATTTAGCATTTTTTGCTGAGACTTTAAGTTCTAGATGAGATCCCCTGTCCGCAGAAGTTTTTATCCCTCACCCCCTCACTTACTTCTTTTTTTTTCCCCTATTGCTCCATCTCTGAGGACTTTTTTGCTTTCTAAATGTTCTAACACCTTTGTTGTGTTTACCCCCCCTCTTCTTGTTTTAATTTGGTTTCTTCGGGATATCTCAGGGAACATGGCCGCAGCTTGATGCCCGACTCGGTCCCCGAGTGCCTGGGCCTGGGTGCCATTTACCCCCCCCCCCCCCATGGCCTTCCCACGGTCTTTCTGGCTGTATGGGAATTTATTTTTTTTGTGTTAGATGTTTCAGCTGATTTTCTCTTATTTTGGTGTAATGTTTTCATGCAGTGCTTGCAATTGTTTAATCGTTATTCTTGAGACGCATATTCTTACAGCTGACGTGTTGGTCCTGTGCGGCCACTTCTCGCTTATTTTTGATGACATATATTGGCCCTGCGATACCTCTTTTTATGTGCATATTTCTTTGACTGTCCTGCAAACTAATAATAAAAAAAAATGTAATACATAAAAAAATTTGCACATACATTGTAATACTATCTGCGTACCAGCGCACAAACACATTTGTGCTCACAATGTTATGTATAGGAAACGCGTAGTACATTACGCTCACGCAGGGTTCACGCAGGTTCACCCGCGGTAGACGTTAACGCGCATTTTTTGCGCGGACATTGTAATACGACGTTCAGCGCAAAGGGTTTTGACCCTCACGTTAATGCGTTTTTGTGCATTTACGTTTGCGCGAACAATGTAATAGGGCCCACAATATTTAGTGTGAATCGTGATCACATTACAAAGTGGTAGTTTCGATATCTTAAAATCACACATATTGCTCGCACAACAGCACATTTAACATAAAAAAGTATCAATCTGGTTCAAATAATTTAAGACAGTATCCAGTAAGAGTCCTTGGGCAAGACACCTAACGGTACATACTCGCCACCCAGGACATACTTGAAAACGAGAAAAATCTCAATGTATCCTTCCAGGTAAAATCCTTTCTCAAAAAAAAAAAACAATTGTGAGTAAAATATATGAATCAAGATCGTATTACAGAGTGTTGCTCCCAATACCTTAAAAATCACATAAAATGTGTATTAGTGCAAACAATGTAACATAAAAGTATAAAAGTATAATTAGATAATTCCACTGGTTAAGCATCACAGAGCACCACAGCAATAGAACTCTCACGGTAAAGGCAGTGAGTATGAATGTACACAGGATCAACAGCAATATACCTCTAATGATAAAGGCAGGGAGTATGAACATACACAGGAATTCTGTGTACATTCATACTCACAGCCTTACCGTTAGAGGTCTATTGCTGTAGATCCTGTGACAGGATCCACAGCAATAGATCTTCAACGGTAAAGGCAGGGAGTCTCTCCTTTTTCAGGTCCCCCTCCCTTCATCATGTAAATCTCCCCACCTCCCTTTTCAGTCCATTTCACCACACTCTTAGTTTTTCATGTTCATTTCATTCCCCCCTTTTTAATTTCACCACCCCCTTTTTTAATTTCACCCCCCGTTCTAACCACTTCGCTGTGGAGGACGCGCTCAGCGCGTCCTGCCGCAGGAAGGGTTGGCTGCGGAGGACGCGTTGAGCGCGTCCTCCCGAAGCAGCCTGCGATCGGCCGGATTCCGGCCGATCGCTGCGCCCCTCGGTGCGGGCTGACATCTTGGATGTCAGCCCGTTAATCCGGGACCGCCACGGGCACAATAGATGTCATTGCGGTGGCGCGATGACATCTATTTCAGGCGCCCCCCCGCGTGTGCGGAGGAGGCGCCTGAAAAGGAGGGGGGAGGTCCTTCGGACCTCTCTCCCTCCCAATCGCGGGGGTCCTGAGCTTAATGCCAGGCACCGTTTGGAAGGACAAAGCCTGCCCTTCCAAACGGTGGCTGTCATTAACCCCTGGGGAGCCGGATCACGAATCGGCGCTGAAAAGCGCCGGTTCGTGATCCTTTCCCGGAGCTGGCCGACATCTTGGATGTCGGCCAAGCCTCCGGGAACTCCCCCTGAGGACTGGCGTCATCGTGCATAGTACGATGACGCCAGTCTTGGAGTTAACCCCTAGCTGCCACCAATGGTGGAGATAGGGGGTTCCAATGAACCCCCTATCTCCCGATCCGTGGCAGCTAGAGGTTAAAGTTTAGTACTGTTGGATCGGCCAGAGCATGGCCGTTCCAACGATACCAAACACGACTGTGAAAAAAAAGAAATTAAAAATAAAAAATAAAAATATTTTAAAACAAATTATAAAAAAAAATAAACAAGTTTTTTTGTTTTTTTTTGGTTTGTTAATGCAGCAATATTGTTCCCATTTCAATTATAATGTGAACAATGATGCTGCACTAACGATTTTTGTATGCGGTGTGTTTGTTAAAAATCACGTAATTTTCCCCAAAAAAAATGTAACGAGACCCCATTTCTAATTTTTTTAACAAGCGCACCCCATACAAAATATAACCGCAATTGCTCACATGTGAAAATGTGAAAAAAAAAACACTTTACACGTTGTAAATTATTGAAAATTCATATTTTATTGCATTTTTTGTTATAATATACAGACAGGTCATGACGTATACATATAATAATGACATATTATGAATCTGCCGAGTCTGACGGAAAGAATGATATATAATATGTCTGGGTCATATACTAAAATAAGCCTTCAAAACACGTTTAAACATGATGAGCAAAACCGGTAAAAATGAGCTCAGCACAAAGGCGGAAATGCCTCAGCAGCGAAAGGGTTAAAGTCTTCTCTTACACCCCCTCCATTTTATATTCATTCCCCCCTCCATTTTAATGTCACCCCCCTCTGTTTTATATTCACTGCCCCCTCCGTTTTAATGTCATTCCCACCTCCGTTTTATGTTCACTCCCCCCTCGGTTTTTATATTCACTCCCCCCCTCCATTTTAATGTCATCCCCCCCCTCCATTTTATATTCATTCCCCCCTCTGGTTTTTTTTTAAGTTTTTTATTGTTTCAATCAAAGAATATAGGATACAAAAAGAAAAAGGGGAACAGTAACATACATAAAAGGGGAGAAGTCGTTCTAATTAACGGAAGCGATGATACGATGCTGTGCCTGTCAATAATTGCTCTTCTGAATGGCAATGAATTTTAAACATTGCAGTATTATAGCAAACAATGAAATAGACGAATCTCTTAAAATAAAGGTTATAATAAAAAAAAAGGGGAAAGACAAATAAAGAAAAAAGGAAAAAGGGGGGAGGAGGGGGGCCATCATCGAGAACTCCTTCGTAAGATAGCTGTGTAACTTGTCAGGAACCAGGGAGCTTCAGATTCAGTGAAATTAGGTCGTCGGAAATGTCATTGTGGGAGATTAGGTTTTACAGTTTCAGTAGATTGATAAAGGAGGTGGTCACTCCACAATGACAAGGGTCTTGTTTAGGGGCGGGAAGGTTAAAATTTGACCGGGCCAGGTCCTCAGAAATCGCAAGATCAGATATCACCTTAATCAAAGCAGGAAGAGTGGGAGAATTAGTTTGTTTCCAAAGTCTAGCAATGAGGAGAAAACAGCAAGACGCAACAATACAAAACCGTTTATGTTGTCGCTGCATTCTCCTCACCTCGTTAGGAAGGGCACCCAATAGGTAATGTTCCGGTGAGAACGGGATCGCTGTGCCCAAAACCTCCTCTACAAATGCCGCCACTTGTAGCCAAAAAGGTTGAAGTACCGGACAGGACCACCATACATGTAACATTGTGCCTTGTACAGTGAGGCACTGCTAGCAGGTATCGGTAACAGTCTTATTAAAGTGGCATTCCCTGGTGGGGACCAAGTACCATCTATATAGAAATGCACCGGGACACCCCTTTGTCAAATAAAAATATGTGGGACCACTGTTCTGTTGTAATGGGTATGTTAAGCTCATTTTCCCAGGCTTTTTGAAATGAGCGCTGGGGAGAATCAGTAGCGGACATCAGCAAAGTATAGCTGGAAAGGAGTTTGGTGGTTTGTGAGGGATAAATCATAAAAGTCTCAAGTGAGGAAAGTAGAGGCATACCTGCCGAGGTTAGACTCAGCATTCCTTGCTTTCCCATGTAAGATTTTATTTGAAGGCATGGTAGAAATGCAGGAGGAGGTATCCCATATTTAATCTGCAGTTGGGCAAAGGAGAGAAGGGAGGAGGCCGGAAAAAACTGAAACACATGTACGATACCATTTTGAATCCATGGTTTAGGATTAAAGAAGGGGATCACAAAGCCCAGAGCGGCTACTGGGGTGGCAAGGGATAAAGGATACTGGGAAGTTAAGGCACGGACCTGTTGGTCCCAAATGGTAAAATACCATTTGGTTATCTTGAGGGCTGACGGGAGAGGAGGCCTAAATTTAAGGGGTATGAGGAGAAAACTGGGGAAAGAGTGACCAGACAGTGATGTTGACTGTATATACAGTCAGGTCCAGAAATATTGGGACATCGACACAATTCTAACATCTTTGGCTCTATACACCACCACAATGGAGTTGGAATGAAACAAACTCAATGTGCTTTAACTGCAGACTGTCAGCTTTAATTTGAGGGTATGTACATCCAACTCAGGTGAACGGTGTAGGACTTACTGCAGTTTGCAGATGTGCCTCCCCCTTGTTAAGGGACCAAAAGTAATGGGACAGAATAATAATCATAAATCAAACTTTCCCTTCTTAATACTTGGTTGCAAATCTTTTGCAGTCAATCACAGCCTGAAGTCTGGAACGCATCACCACCAGATGCTGGGTTTCATCCCTGGTGATGCTCTGCCAGGCCTCTACTGCAACTGTCTTCAGTTCCTGCTTGTTCTTGGGGCATTTTCCCGTCAGTTTTGTATTTTTTTTTTTTTTTTGTGAAAGGATTTTACCAGGAAGGATACATTGAGATTTCTCTCGTTTTCAAGTATGTCCTGAGTGGCGAGTATGTACCGTTAGGTGTCTTGCCAAGGACACTTACTGGAGAGGTTGCACGCTGGGATCAAACCCATGACTCCACAGGCTCTCTCCTTGCAGAATGGTGACATTACCTCTACTCCACCCAGCAACTGAAATGCATGCTCAATGGGATTCCGGGCAGGTGATTGACTTGGCCATTGCATAACATTCCACTTCTGTCCCTTCAAAAACTTTTTGGTTGCTTTTGCAGTATGCTTTGGGTCATTGTCCATCTGCACTGTGAAGCGCCGTCCAATGAGTTCTGCAGCATTTGGCTGAATGTGAGCAGATAATATTGCCCGAAACACTTCAGAATTCATCCTGCTGCTTTTGTCAGCAGTCACATCATCAATAAATACAAGAGAACCAGTTCCATTGGCAGCCATACATGCCCACGCCATGACACTACCACCACCATGTTTCACTGATGAGGTGGTATGCTTAGGAACATGAGCAGTTCCTTTCCTTCTCCATACTCTTCTATTCCCATCACTCTGGTACAAGTTGATCTTGGTCTCATCTGTCCATAGTATCTTGTTCCAGAACTGTGAAGGCTTTGTTAGGTGTTGTTTGGAAAACTCTAATCTGGCCTTCCTGTTTTTGAGGCTCACCAATGGTTTACATCTTGTGGTGAAGCTCTGTATTCACTCTGGTGAAGTCTTCTATTGATTGTTGACTTTGAGACACATACACCTACCTCCTGGAGAGTGTTCTTGATCTGGCCAACTGTTGTGAAGGGTGTTTTCTTCACCAGAGAAAGAATTCTTCGGTCATCCACCACAGTTGTTTTCCATGGTCTCCGGGGTCTTTTGGTGTTGCTGAGCCCACTGGTGCATTCCTTCTTTTTGAGAATGTTACAAACAGTTGTTTTGGCCTCGCCTAATGTTCTTGCTATCTCTCTGATGGGTTTGTTTGCTTCTTCAGCCTAATGATGGCTTGCTTCACTGATAGTGACATCTCTTTGGATCTCATCTTGAGAGTTGACAGCAACAGATTCCAAATGCAAATAGCACACTTGAAATGAACTCTGGGCCTTTTATCTGCACATTGTAATTGGGGTAATGAGGGAATATCACACACCTGGCCATGGAACAGCTGAGAAGCCAATTGTCCCATTACTTTTGGTCCCTTAACAAGTGGGAGGCACGTCTGAAAACTGCTGTAAGTCCTACACCGTTCACCTGAGTTGGATGTACATACCCTCAAATTAAAGCTGACAGTCTGCAGTTAAAGCACATTGTGTTTGTTTCATTACAACTCCATTGTGGTGGTGTATAGAGCCAAAGATGTTAGAATTGTGTTGATGTCCCTGTCAGGCAGACACACGTATCCGAGGGTAGCTACGGTCAGCCCAATAAGGAAAGAGGAGACTCAGAACTAATTGCGATACCAGTCCTTAAGGTGGCTGGGTTACGCAGTAGCGATAGGTGAACCAATAAGGCAGGGAAAGGAAGGATGACAGAAACCAGTCCTTAGTGTGGCTGGTAAAAGGACAGGTAAGTAAAGAAATACGAGGCGGTCTCCTGAAGCAAAAGTGGTACCAGGGAAGATACTACTAGCCCAGGTAATAGGGAGAAGCCAAAAGCAAGGTCAATTTCCAAAAGCCGGGTCAGAGGATAATAGAGGTACTCAGGTCAGTAGCCAAAAGTCAGGTCATACACAAATAAATCAATCAGGAATATCAGAATACAGCACCAAGGGTCAAGCAAGCTAAAACCACGAAAGGGCAAAGAAAAAGGCAAAAAGCAGGTTTAAATCTCGCGCCCTGCCTCCCGATTGGCCAACACGATCACATGGTGCAGAAAGGTCCGCGGTGGAGGCGTGATGACGTCACGCCGCTGGGAGGCATCAAACCCGGAAGAGACGACGGCATGCGCGCATATGGTGCAAGGAAGGGCTGCGAGGGAGACGCAGCCCTCGAGAGCGCACCGATGGACGCCGGAGCCGCGCCAGCCGCCGGTTCATAACAGTCCCAATATTTCTGGACCTGACTGTATGTCCATTGAGGTTGTTGTACCAGAAAGGTTTCGCACAAAGAGGCTATAACTGCCGCTTTATAATACACTGTGACTTGGGGAAATGTAAGACCTCCACCAGTAGGGGAAGAGGTGAGGACCTTGAATGGGATACATGGTCGCTTTCCGTTCCAAATAAAGGAGGAGATGTCATGTTGAACCAAATTAAGACCTAGCTATACAAATGGGTAACATACGAAATACATATAACAGCTTGGGTAATATCGTCATTTTAACAGCCGCCGCTCTGTCTAGCCATGACAGTTTCACAGATCTCCACCATAACAGTATCGATTTCGCTTCAGAGAAGACCTTCTTATGGTTAGTGGGCAAGACATCCTCCAACCTCCCTGGAATTGTGACGCCCAAATATCTAATACCCTGTTTATTCCATGCAAAAGAGTAACCAGCTTTTCTAGTCCGTAAGTCATCAGGGGAGACTCCTAGAGCCAGTGCTTGTGTTTTAGGTAAATTAATGGAATGATAAGAAACTAGGCCCTAGTCTCTCAAAGCTGCATGAAGGGGGGGTAAAGAAGATATAGGGTCAGTAAGAGTTAGGAAGATATCATCCGCAAATAAGTTTCATTTAAACGTCTTGGGGCCAATTCCACTTATATTGCATTGCATTCCACTTATAAGATCATCCTGCCTAATAGCTTGGGCCAGGGGTTCTAGTACTAAGGCGTAAAGCAGCGGGGATAGGGGGCAGCCTTGGCGCATGCCGTTGGTGATATCAAATGCGCTGGATAAAAAAACGCTAATTAACACTTTAGCAGTTGGTTGCTCATATAGTACCATAATAGATCGAATATGCTCATCCAAGAAACCAAATTTACAGAGAACTCTTCGCATGAATCCCCAAATGAAGCCTATCGAACGCTTTCTCAGCGTCGAGTGAAAGTCATGAGCAGGGGATATTGCATGTAGATTGGTATTCCAATAGGGCCAGCAATTTCTTTGAGTTTTCAGTCCCCTGTCAACCTTTAATAAACCAGACCTGATCTCGCCCAATTAGAGTAGGGAGTATGTCATTTAATCGAGTGGCTAACGACTTGGCATAGATTTTTATGTCCGTGTTTAATAATGAAATGGGGCGAAAATTGGGACAGGAAGTCAGGGGCTTGCCCGGTTTGGGCATAGTGACAATGGTGGCCTGCAACATTTCCCTTGGAAACGTGCCTTCGGAGGAGGCCTTCATGAAGACTCTATATAAATGGGGGAATAGATGAGAGGTAAATGATTTATAATAAGAGGATGGGAACCCATCCGGGCCAGGAGCTTTGCCATGAGGTAGAGAATAAATAACTTTTGTGATTTCTGTGATAGAGAATGGTTGGGACAGTCGGTCCATTTGCGCTCTGGACAAGGTAGGAAGATGAATGTGCGAGAGATAAGCATCAATGTCAGCGGTATTGGGGTGGGAGATAGTGTCGTTATCAGCTAGATTGTATAGAGAGTAATAAGTTGCGAGCTCCTCCGCAATATCAGTAGGTTTATGTACAGCCGCTCGGCCAGTAACGTGGAGTTTGTCTATACGCTGTTTAGGTTGGAGCGTGCGCAATCTTTGTGCCAATAGTCTGCTGGGTTTGTTTCCGTAAGCGTAAAAGCGTGTCTTAAGGTGCTGTAGGTGAGAGAAATGTGACTGTCTGTCGAGTGAATGCAGTCCGTCATGGGTTTCACTCAAAAGTAGCATCCGAAGGGGATAGTTTGTGTGACCGATAGAGAGATTCTAGTTTCTGTAAAAGAAGAACTTAGTTTTCTTAAAATGGGACACCCATTAAATACAGTGCCCTCTCAGAACTGCCTTATGAGCCTGCCATATGGTCATGGCGGGTAAGTCATCACTTGTGTTGAGTTCAAAGTATGAGGACAATTGTGAAGTCAAGTCATGTTTAGCAGCTGCGTCAGACAATACAGAATCGCTAAGGCACCAAGGTGAATGGCCAAACATTTTATAATCGTTTTTGAGGGTCAAGGTCACTGGTGCGTGGTCAGAGCAAGAGATGGTTCCAATAGAGCAGCTCTCAACCCACGGGAGTAGTTGTCCCTGTATCCAGGGCCGGATTAAGAGTATCATGGGCCTGGTGCTGAGGAGTTTGGTGGGCCTTTTTATAGAAATAAAATGAAAAAGTCAGACCCTGCTCTTTAACCCCTCCCGGTGTACTGATGTTATTCAGGGGTTACAGGTAGGGATGTGGGACAGGGATCTGGTAAATCAGGGGTTACGGGTAGGGATGTGGGGCAGGGTTCTGGTTAATCAGGGGTTACGGGTAGGGATGTGGGGCAGGGATCTGGTTAATCAGGGATATGGGACAGAGATCTGGTTATTCAGGGGTTACGGGTAGGGATGTGGGACAGGGGATCTGGTTAATCAGGGGTTATGGGTAGGGATGTGGGACAGGGATCTGGTTAATCAGGGGTTACGGGTAGGGATGTGGGACAGGGATCTGGTTAATCAGGGGTTACGGGTAGGGATGTGGAACAGGGATCTGGTCAGTCAGGGGTTACGGGTAGGGATGTGGGACAGGGGATCTGGTTATTCAAGAGTTACGGGTAGGGATGTGGGACAGGGATCTGGTTACGTAGGCGTTACAGGTAGGGATTTGGTTACGCAGGGGGTACAGGTAGGGATTTGGTTACGCAGGGGTTACAGGTAGGGATTTGTTTACGCAGGGGTTACAGGTAGGGATTTGGTTACACAGGGGTCACTGGTAGGGATTTGGTTATGCAGGGGTCACTGGAAGGGATTTGGTTACGCAGGGGTTACAGGTAGGGATTTGGTTACACAGGGGTTACAGGTAGGGATTTGTTTACGCAGGGGTTACAGGTAGAGATTTGTTTCGCATGGGTTACAGGTAGGAATTTGGTTACGCAGGGGTCACTGGTAGGGATTTGGTTACGCAGGGGTCACAGGTAGGGATTTGGTTACGCAGGGGTTACAGGTAGGAATTTGGTTATGCAGGGGTCACAGGTAGGGATTTGGTTACGCTGGGGTTACAGGTAGGAATTTGGTTATGCGGGGGTTACTGGTAGGGATTTGGTTACGCAGGGGTCACAGGTAGGGATTTGGTTACGCAGGGGTCACAGGTAGGGATTTGGTTATGCAGAATGTAGATTCTATCAGTAACTGTGTTTGATGGAGGGCAGAAGAGCACATCTCACTTTCCAGATATTTATTCTGCCTCCTGCTAACACCTTAGCCCTTTAACACATGGGATTCAGAAGGCAGCTGCTCCCTAACACATGGTAGGGGCTTCCTTTTGTTTTAAGCACAGAAGGCTCCTCTTCCCTGTCCTGTAACAGTTCATGGTGATCTGTAGATGAAAGCAGGGAGAGCTCCTGTTGCCTGTGTCTCTGATCATGCAGGATGCTGTGCAGAGCAGCTGGGATGTGAGGAACCTGCACCCCTGCTGACATCCTGGCTTTGCAATGCCAGCCAGAGAGAGACTGGCCTTGAAGGCAGGGCAGTGTGTGCACTGAACGTCTTGCACATGTGAAGAGACACTATGCTGCCAGAATGGCAGTCTGCAGCATCACATCCAGCCTACTCCTGGAGGGCACCCCAGCAAGCCAGGCCCTGCTGTTCTCATGGGGATCTCCTACCCTGTTGTTGCCGTCGGGGGTGGGGGTGGCCAATGGTCAGCATGCTGCTCTTCCTGGTGGGCCTGCTCTCCTTCCCCTTCGCTGCCGCTTGCTCCTATTAAATAAATTGGGAAAAAAGTGTAGCGCAGGGAAAAATCAGGGCATGCCTGCTGCTCTGCAAGCAATCCTCCTCGTGCCGGGGGCCTGGGCTGACATGCTGTGTGGGCTGTGCAGGCAACACAGTGTGGGCTGGGCGGATTAGTCTGCAAACCTGTGCACTGTGTGCCTTCATCCCCCTCCCTTGCAATCAAATAAGCAACCCCGCTGGTGCACGTGACCGGATACCTCCAATCACGTGTTGATCGCTTCCACGCACGGCCTGTCTTACCTGTCTCTCCATTATATGGCCGGGCCGCATCATCCAGATCCAGCGGCTGCATCGGCATTGCAGTGTGAGTCTGGCAGGCCGGCCAGCGGCTCCTCTTGGCTGGGCTGCTGCGGGCCTATTTTGAGAAGGAGGCCTGGAGCGGCCGCTAAAATCCGCCCCTATGTTAATCCGGCCCTGGCTGTATCAGTACGTAATCAATTCTGGTATGTGTTTTGTGCACCTTAGAATAAAATGTATAGTCCACCTCGCTAGGGTGGAATATGCGCCAAACATCAAGTAGGTAGGTGGTAGTCACTTAATAAGTCTTAAAACTTGTCTACCAGTCTTTCACGATTGCCAGTCAGAGGGCGAGAACCAAAACCCGAGGTGTCCTTGAGTGGGTCTAGACTAAAGTTTAGATCGCCGCATATGATTAGATTTCCAGTTAGGACGGAGGATAATTTTGCGAGTATAGACGTAGTAAACGCCACTTGATTCTCGTTGGGAGCATACAAATTGAGAATAGTATAAATCTTATGATTCATGGAGCATACTAAAATCAGGTACCTGTCGTTAGGATCCGATAGTTTACGATGTAATTCAAACATGTTATTTCTAATAATAATGGAAACCCCTTTCGATTTGGATGGGCCCGTGAAATGGAATTGGGTGGTGTAGTTGGGCCAGATTATCAGGGGGTGAGAAAGTCTCCTGAAATTAGTCTCCTGAAGACAAATGACCTCTGCCTCAGTTAAGCTCTTTGTAGAGCGTCCTACGTTTAAAGGGGATATTTAGACCCTGAACATTATAGGAAACAATTTTCATAATGGAGAGTCGTGTATAAAATGCTTAGTACAGCGGGAATAGTAAAAACATTGCATTAAATACTTACCCGGGTTCACAAAGGCTTGTGACCTCAAAAGTGAGGATGTATAGGAGACTGACCAAGTCTGAAAAAATGAGTATTGTCCCTCCGTCTGTGCGTCGAGTGCACCGCATAGGAGGAGTTGCTGTTGAGCAATCTACAGAAGCATGGCCGGTGGGTCCTGGAAAAAAAGGAAAAATAGGGGTGTAAAAAAAATAAAAAAGGAAAAAAACAGAAGAAAAACTATGTACATAAATTTTTTTTGAAATCTCCTATGTGGCAGCAAACCCGCTGTCGAACCACAGCTCTCACCAAGAGAGGGAGAAAAAGAGGGACGTGGGAGAGAATTTCTCTAAACTGGATGGAGCTGCCGGACCTTGGTGGTATGCAAGAACACGAAAGTCACTAGCAAAGTTGAAGTAAAAAGGAAGTAAGCAATCAGTCCCAGAACAGGAAATCCTAGTCGTAACAAGACACGAAAGGACTCCAAGGCAGGCCTCTGTGGATCCGCCGGAATATGTCAGGACAAAGAAAAAATGCAAGAGGCACCTAAGCCCGGTTTCCCTTTAGGAACTTTCTTCCATTCCTTTGGGATCCGTTGAGGTAACATCGAGTTTTGTCGGTTAGGTGAGGCTGGGGATAAATCCCTCTCTGACAGTAACTGTAGGCCCTGTTCCAGCGTCGTAACCACACGTTTATTTATTTATTTATTTATTTATAAAGGATTTTACCAGGAAGGATACATTGAGATTTCTCTCGTTTTCAAGTATGTCCTGGGTTCAAGAACATGGTTACAGAAATACAAAGTAGTAAAATGCAAGAAATTAAAACAAAACAAATATTCAGATTAGCAAAAAATAAATATGTAAGTAATATAGTCACTATGTTACATGTTTACAGGTGCATTCCTTATTGAGGTATGTTAATATGGAGCTCTTAAGGAACTTTAGACTGGGGGAAGATTTGATGGCGTCTGGGAGGTTATTCCATAATTGTGGTGTTCTGTAGGAAAATGAGGTTCGAGACATTTTCTTTTTGTATTGTGGTATTGCAAGTAAGGTGATGGTCCTGGATCGGAGGTTATAGGATGAGGGAACTGCTGGAGGAAGCAGCCTATTCAGGTAGGGTGGTAGCTTCCCAGAAAAGCTCTTAAACACCAGTCCGTGTTAGATAAGTCCGTTGGGATCCATCATGAGATATCAGCAAGCTCTGTGGGAAACCCCAGCGGTATAAAATATCATGTTGTCGGAGCGTAGTAGTTACCCTTTGGAGTGAGCGTCAGAAATCAAGAGTGCGTTTTGCTAGGTCATGAACTACCTGCAGCTTTTCGTAATCAGGAGATAACGCCTGAGGTTTCCGCAGTGCTTGAAAGATGAGTTCCTTGGGTCGGAAATAGTGCAGGCGTAAGATGACATTTTACGTGAAATCCGTAGGTATAGCGGGTGGTCATGGAAGGCGGTGTATGCGGTCCATCAGTAAAGAATCAGGCGTCAATTCTGGTACCAGGTGCAAGAAAAAATCAGTGACATAGGAAGCAAGCTGGTGGGGTTTAATGCTTTCAGAAATGCCGCAGATTTCCAAGTTATGTCTGCGAGACCGATTTTCAAGGTCAGCAAGTTTAGCCAAACAGCCCTCCAACGAGTCTTCTAATTCTTGTACTTTGTCTGCCATAAGATTCTGTGCATCTGCGTATTCACCCATTTTATCTTCTATATGTGACGTGCTGTCCGCCAGATTTTGGATATCTGCTCTAATCTCTTTGGCCACCTCTTTAAGTTGAGATTTTAAATCAGCCGACATGGTGGTAAGTATACTTTCTAGGGTAGTGGTGAGGGCCATTAGTTCAGACCCCGTAGCCGGGCATTCTGCCTGTGGAGCCGCGTGCGATTCTGGGCTCAAGCGGCTGGCGCTATCTTGAATTCCGGCCGCCGATCGCTTCGGGCCGGTCCCCCCCTTCCCAGTAATCTACGGCGCCGATGGGACAAAGCCAGTACCCAGTTGGAGGGGGTAGGGGCTGCCTGCAGCCATCTGGCGCACCCCCTCTGACATCATCAGAGGGGGGCCCGTTGGCTGCCATCTTGGAGTCTCCGGGCCCAGGTAGGCCTCAATACCTCCTCCGAGGCCTGCGGTCTATTATAAACATAACCGCCAATGGCGGGCCCCCCTAGTCAGCAGGGCCCTTACCACAGCATGGGCCGTAATGCCCTGATGGCAGCCCTGTATGCCAGCCCGGACCGATCATGTGACTGGCCTGGAGACGGGACGCGGCATGATGACGCAGAGCCGCCAGGTTTAAAAGACAGTTTGCCACATTCTCTCGTTGCCCTGACGTGGAGTTACTTCCCCAGTTCTTTACATTGATTTGATGGCTGAAACTGATCCTGCTTTGTATGAGATCCACGCTCCTGTTATTGACCCGGCTTTGTCTGAGAACCACACTCCTGTTATTGACCCGGCTTTGTCTGGGAACCATGCTATACTTACCGACCCTGATCTGTCTTAGAACCACGCTACACACAACGACCCTGCTCTGTCTGAGAACCACTCTCCACTTATTGACCTGGCTAGTCCTGGTAGCCTCGTGTCTTGCATTATCCTTGGCATAAGGATAACTCTATTTCATGACATTAAGATCAGCATGTCTTGGGCCTGCTGTTTGTTTCTTATCTATTGTCTGTTGACCCTCTCTGTCTGTATCCAGTCCCTGATGATAGTGAGAATCACCAACCATTCAAGGATCGGATGGTTAGATAGGGCTCTGTGTACAGGGACTGATATCTGGTTAATAGGGGAGATACCTTACAGCAACCCTGACATAACCCTTCACTAAACACCTCTAATTTAACCCTTAACCTTACAGCCCTGCCTATACCTTTCAGTAAACTCCACTAAATGAAACCTTAACCTTATAGCCCTGAGTTAACCCTTCACTATACAGCACTCACTTAATTGCACCATGACCACTGTGTTGGCCATTGAGAGAAATGGACACCAGTTCTCATTATTTGCTCTTTTCTTATCCTGATAAATCCACAAGCGTGTTTATCTGCTGGCAGGTAAGTATAAATAAAAGAAAAATGGGGAACAAAGATAATCCTTGTTAATTGGATAATCAATAAAAAAGCAATTCTATCAGATATCAATTAAAAGGATACTTACATTGTCTCCTTACCACTTACTACATCAGATTATAGTCAAGAGAGAGAAAATGAATAAAAGCAGAAATGACAAAAATGGCTAAATAAACGTCAAGGTTTATGGAAACCCCATTTATACCTCACTAAATACAATTGATTGACAAGATCTAGTCAGCCTGTGGTATAAAGTATACTCAACAGGGCCACCACAGTTGGCCTGTGATAATTGTATTTTTTGGCACGTTGCCACCTCCACAGATCATTATCGCATATTGAATTTCCTATAACCGGAAAGTGACGATAGAGTAAGAAATGTGAGGAGCCTAAAAATACTCAAACTATTTCTGCTTATATCTACGATTTGTATGCCCTACATAAAATAAAGTGATGTTTACAGCTAGTCTGTGAATACTAATTGCATTTAGATGTATGTATATATTGAATCCAACTACAGGATGCATTCTGACCCCAATCCTGGTAAATTTAAAGGCATGCATAAAAGTAGTATTTTAACTGAAGACCTTTTAGTAAAGTTAAGAAGGATTTCCATTCTTATCACCCCGAATGTTACACATTTCTGTTATTGCTGTACAAAAATGTATTATCGAAACAGTATCCCTAGTACAGAGAAGAGGTACTTGGCTTTTCAGTTGTGGCTTAACTTTTGGATGGAAACACAGAATTTCACATGGTATAGTCTCCTCTGTGATGACCCTTCAGGCTACAAATTATGAGACCTGAGCAGGAACTCACCATGGAGCGGGCTTCTTTTGCCACTGTTCGTCCATAGTGCACTGATAGATGGTCAACTAGGGTTATACTGATAACTGAGGGTTACTGTGCTGCTTGTGCAGGATACATTTTTGACATTATACAGTGGCAAGAAAAGTATGTAACCCTTTGGGATTACGTGGAGTTTTGCATGAATTGGTCATAAAATGTGCTCTGATCTTCATCTAAATCACAACAATTTGAAAAACACAGTCTGCTTAAAATAATACAACACAAACATTATATGTTTTCATGTGTTTATTGAACATAACATGTAAACATTCACAGTGCAGGGTGGAAAAAGTATGTGAACCCCTAGCCTAATGACTTCTCCAAGAGCTAATTGGAGCCAGGAGTGAGCCAACCTTGAGTCCAATCAGTTTGATATTATTGGATGTGTTGCTGAAAGCTGTCCTGCCCTTTAAAAACACATACCAGTTTTGGGTTTACTGGTTTCAAGAAGCACTGCCTGATGTGAACCATGCCTCGCAGAAAAGAGCTCTCAGAAGACCTACGATCAAGAATTGTTGACTTGCATGAAGCTGGAAAGGGTTACAAAAGTATCTCCAAAAGCCTTGATGCTCATGTGTCCACGGTAAGACAGACTGTCTACAAATGGAGAAAGTTCAGCACTGTTGCTACTCTCCCTAGGCGTGGTCGTCCTGTAAAGATGACTGCAAGAGCACAGCGCAGAATGCTTAATGAGGCAAAGAAGAATCCTAGAGTGTCAGCTAAAGACTTAAAGAAATCTCTGGCACATGCTAACATTTTTGTTGACACATCTACAATAAGGAAAACATTAAACAAGAATGGAGTACATGGGAGGACACCACGGAGGAAGCCATTGCTGTCCAAAAAGAATATTGCAGCATGTTTGAAGTTTGCAAAAGAGCACCTGGATGTTCCACAGCACTACTGGCAAAATATTCTGTGGACAGATGAAACCAAAATTGAGTTGTTTGGAAAAAACACACAAAACTCTGTGGAGAAAAAAAGGCACAGCACACCAACATCAAAACCTCATCCCCACTGTAAAACATGGCAGAGGGAGCATCATAGTTTGGGGCTGCTTTGCTGCCTCAGGGCCTGGACAGATTGTTGTCATTGATGGAAAAATGAATTCCAGAGTTTATCAAGACATTTTGCAGGAAAACGTAAGACCATCTGTCCGCCAACTGAAGCTCCGCAGAGGATGGGTGATGCAACAGGACAATGACCCAAAGCATACAAGTAATTCAACAAAAGAATGGCTTCAACAACAAAAAATAAACGCCTTCTGGAGTGGCCCAGTCAGAGTCCTGACCTCAACCCGATTGAAATGCTGTGGCATTACCTTAAGAGAGCGATTCACACCAGACATCCCAAGAATATTGCTACACTGAAACAATTTTGGGAAGAGGAGTGGTCCAAAATTACTCCAGATCGTTGTGCAGGTCTGATCTGCAACTACAGGAAACATTTGGTTGATGTTATTGCTGCCAAAGGAGGGTCAACCAGTTATTAAGTCCAAAGTTTCACATACTTTTTCCACCCTGCACTGTGAATGTTTACATGTTCTGTTCCATAAAAACATGAAAACATATAAGGTTTGTGTTGTATTATTTTAAGCAGACTGTGTTTTTCAAATTGTTGTGACTTAGATGAAGATCAGAGCACATTTTATGACCAATTCATGCAAAACTCCACGTAATCCCAAAGGGTTCACATACTTTTTCTTGCCACTGTAACTGTAGATACCCTTTTTGTCAGGGGCGGAATTACCAGGGGTGCAGTGAGCCCCTTGAGTCCAGAGGGCCCACCTAGGCCGCAATGGCCGCATTGGAAGAAGAAGAATTCAGCCCCCTCTCTGCAAAAAAATTGGGAAAAGTTAACAGGTATATATTTTTTGCTATGAATTATAAATTATCATAATAAGATAATTTTTATATTTATCTTAATTGTATTTACATGAATTAAATATTATTTTACTAATATTTTATTGTATAATTATTTGTAAGTTTTACTTTGGAGCTCTGTGATAAGGTAATGTGCAGTGTGTATGAGCGTATCACAGAGACCCACAGCAATAAAAATCACAGTAATGTGCGGTGTGCATGAGCGTATCACAGAGCTCCAGAGCAATAAAAATGATCTCCATATCTAACTAGTTATAAAAGTTATCACCATATCAAATTTCTGGAAAATCCATACATGGTTTTTCAGAAATTGCATTATTTTGAAATACACATTGTATATTTTTGGAACACAACTTTGAAAATTAAACAATAAATAGAGATGTTTGATTAAATATAAACTAAAGCATAAATTTAATGCCAGGGAAGATATTTGAAAAACAGACAAGTATAAGAACTAAGGCTGGGGTCAGACCAGCGCACTTTTAACGTCCGTTCTGGCACACATAATTACGGCCGCACTAGCAGCAGATGACGGGCAATGACGGCCAATATACGATGTACGGCCGCACAAAAGTCCGGCCGTGCAACGCAAGTGGAATTTGAACGCATTTTTCTGATAACGCTGAACTGCTAGTACTGACGTACTGAGTGCGCAGCTGCGGCATAGCAGCGTGTGTGCGTGATTAGGAGATGTCAGACACTGCTAATGTCCAGCCTACATAACGTCCAGATGCAAAAAGAGTTTTATTGACGATCCGTACAAAATCACGCCCGAAAATGCGCGTCGTCTGCCTGTTTTTGCGCATTCCGTGAAAAAATACGTCAATGCGTTCGGACGCACTTTTTCACGTTCGCGGGGAAAAATGCTTTCGTCTGACCCTAGCCTAAATGGTTTATATTTTTTAATTCCTGTATAATGTAGGTGGTTTAAGGGCAAGCGACAGTTTTCTCACTTATTAAAACAATAAGCTGGTAACCGCACTGTAAAAGGAAAACATTTTTCTTAATTTCTATCCGTTTCCTGCGAGAAAGTCGCATCCCGAAGCCATGAGATATTTATGGCAGACCACTGCAACTCTGATTCATCGTCTTTCTGAATTTCACTTTAAACAGAGATCTACATTTCCTTACAATTAACCACAGTGCTAGCAGGTTATCCATCTACTATAAAACGTAGCATGACAGTTGGGACCTTCCAAACCACAATCTATAGTTGCTTTGTGTAATCATAGCCCCCTTGCACCCCACCAGAGCCAGTGTTACCGTGACACACTCCTCATTTCAGTATTGCAAAGGTTTCATCCATATAGTGTGGAAATATGACTCATGATCTTGAACGATAGAAGTGGAACAATAAGAGACCATGCTACTTATTGAGGTTGATAGGAGACCACTAACCATTGCTTGAACTGTCACGAGTGGGGGTAGACGGGAAACTTTGTAGAGATGTACAGTAGTTTTATCAGCGAGCGAGATATGTAAACAGCCTTTTAGGAGTGGAAAGTTCCGCATGCGTTAAGGTGAGAAATATTTCCAGAATTACTTGGAAATTGTAAGAAAAACAAACTGACCAAAAGCTGTTAATCTAGAGACAGGTCCATTAGATCACTGCCCATGACGATTATCACTAATAGGGATAAGCGGTTCGGGTTTGGACAGTTCGGAGTTCGGCCCGAACTTAGCCTGTTCGGGTAGATCGCGAACTCCGAACAATGTGTTCGGCGCATGTTCGAGTCCACAATGCATCACAATGGCCCACAATGCATTTTCCCACTGGCCTGAAGCTCGTAATTGGCTACAGCCTTGCACCTGACCACAGGTCTGGTGCAAGACAGGTTCAACAGTATGACAATCACCGCTCAGAGTCCTAATTGGGCAAATTTTGCCCAATCATGGGCTCACAGAGCTAAGTCCCGCAGCACACCATATAACGTTTCCACTCGCCGATTCTGCACGCATTTCAGAGGAAATTTCAGAGGAGATTGTTGTGTGTTGTTACTGCCGGTCTGCCACGCTACTGAGGGGGTCTGGGGGGGTCTCATTTCTACAAAATATCAGGGAATTGATATGTGTGTCTTGTCACTGTGCCAGCAAGTTTTTTTGGAGTCACTAATTTCTTTAAAACATTTGTGAATTGAGGTGATCTTCTGTGTCTTGTCACACAGCCAGCAAGTTTTTTTGGGGCTCACTAATTTCTTTAAAACATTTGTGAATTGAGGTGATGTGTGTCTTGTCACACAGCCAGTACACGCAGTATTTTGGGGCTCACTACTTTCTTTAAAACATTTGTGAATTGAGGTGATCTGTGTCTTGTCACACAGCCAGTACCACGCAGTTTTTGGGGCTCACTAATTTCTTTAAAACATTTGTGAATTGAGGTGATCTTCTGTGTCTTGTCACACAGCCAGTACCACGCAGTATTTTTGGGGTCACTAATTTCTACAAAATATTTGGGAATTGTTATAATCCGTGTGTTCTCACTGGCTGCCACCCATCAAGGGGTCTCACTGATTTATAAGAGGTTTCACTGCCACCCATCAAAGGGCCTCACTGATTTATAGGATGTTTCACTGCCACCCATCAAAGGGTCTCACTGATTTATAGGAGGTTTCACGGCAACCCATCAAAGGGTCTCACTGATTTATAGGAGGTTTCACTGCCACCCATCAAAGGGTCTCACTGATTTATAGGAGGTTTCACTGCCACCCATCAAAGGGTCTCATTGATTTATAAGAGGTTTCACTGCCACCCATCAAAGGGTCTCACTGATTTATAAGAGGTTTCACTGCCACCCATCAAAGGGTCTCACTGATTTATAGGAGGTTTCACTGCCACCCATCAAGGGGTCTCACTGATTTATAAGAGGGTTCACTGCCACCCATCACAGGGTCTCACTGATTTATAGGAGGTTTCACTGCCACCCATCAAAGGGTCTCACTGATTTATAGGAGGTTTCACTGCCGCCCATCAAGGGGTCTCACTGCATTTTAGGAGGTTTCTGCAAATTGTAATCTGTGTCTTGTCACTGTTGCCAGCTATCAGGGGGTCCTATCAGGGGGTCTCACTGACTTGTAGCAGATTTCTGTGAATCGTAGTTTGTGTCTTGTCACTGGCACCCATCAGGGGGTCTCAATGATTTATAGGAGGTTTCTGCGAATTGTAATTTGTGTCTTGTCACTGACTGTCAGCTATCAGGGTGTCTCACTGAGTTATACCAGAGTTCTGTAAATCTTTAATCTTTATACCAGAGTTGAATCAGAGTTCTGTATATATTTAATCTATATATCACTCACCATGTCTGAAAGAACAAAAAGGACAGGCAGACACTCCCAGACACAGATAAGAGGGCAAGCAGCCCCTGTGTCGGGAGGCTGTGCCTCTGGTCGTGGTGGACGTGGTGCATCCTCTGCAGGGGCACGCTTGTCCTTTATAACTGGTGCTGGCCGTCTTCTTAACCTGCAGCAACATACAGAGGATTTGGTGGATTGGCTAGCCAGGCCATCCTCATCCTCCGAGTCCTCTGCCAGCTAGGCTTCTAGTGCTTTACAGTCCACCTCAGCTGCCAAAGCATCTAATGCAGCCTCCATGTCCACAGCTACTCCTGCCGTAGCCTCGCTATCACACACGGAGGTGTCAGCTGAATTGTTTGACTACAATGACATTGACATGCTGCTTGAGGATGCACAGCAACTACAGTGCTCTGATTCAATCTCTGAGGTTGAGCAAGGGAGTATAATCAACTTAGAGGAAGGGGGTGCCAGTGATGACACACAAATAACTGGCACTCATGTTGCCCCAGCAGCTGCAGCATACTGCCAAGTTGGCTCCAGTGACGAGGAGATAGGGGGTGAAGATGACATTGATGATGAGGTCACTGACTCCACCTGGGTGCCAGATCGAACTGAGTAATCAAGTGAGGAGGAGGGGGAGGAGGAGGCACAGCAAACACGAGGCACAACATCCTCTGTGACCAACCGTAGCACTAGTCAGTCCAAGGCATCAGATGTCAGAGCTCCTCCGGTGCACAGCGCTGTTGTCTCAAAGAACACATGCAGGAACTCTGCTGTCTGGGAGTTCTTTAAGAAATGTGCAGCAGACCCCACCGTTGCTATTTGTAATCTATGTCAGAGGAGACTGAAGCGTGGGATAAACACCGGACGCTTGGGTACCACGTGCTTGAGGCGACATATGACCACCCGCTATGCATCCCATTGGCGCAAATACCCCCACTGTATGTCCTGCCATGTCATTGCCTACAACCTCCACTGACAGGGATGATGCTACAGTAATGGATGTACCAGGTCCTTCCTCACAATGTGACATCCTCCCAGCAGCTGAAGATTTACGCAGTCAGATTACGTTGCCGCAGCTGCTGCAGCGTAAGAAAAAATATAGTCCCAACCATCCCCAAGCACAGCGTCTAGATGCCAGTTTAGCAAAATTACTCACATTGCAGCTGCTGCCTTTCCAGCTGGTGGACTCTGCTCCCTTCTGTGAATTTGCTGAATGTGCTGTACCACAGTGGCAGGTTCCAAACCGCCATTACTTTTCACGCAAGGCCATTCCAGCACTATACCAGCACGTGGAAGACAATGTTATCCAGTCATTGGGAAAGGCAGTCAACAACAAGGTGCATGTGACTTTAGACACGTGGTCCAGCAAGCATGGACAGGTCATTACATTTCCTTCACGGCACACTGGGTAACTCTGATTGCAGCTGGGAGGGATCCAAGATGGGGCTCTGTGCTGGAGCTTGTTCATCCACCACACCTCCAGAAAGCTGCTTGTATGAGGTCTGTCTGCTCCACCACCACCACCTTTCCCTCTTCCTCCTCCTCCTTCTCTGTCTCTGGCGAAGTGGCAATTAAACCGACGCCTGACAGGGTCTATGCAATGGCTCAAGCAAAAAGAAGCCGTACTGTGCTTGAGCTGGTTTGTTTAGGGGACAGGAGCCACACCGGGCCAGAAATTCTGTCAGCTCTGCAGGGCCAGGTGCAGAGATGGTTAACACCACGCCAGCTTGAGCTGGGAATGATCGTCTGTGATAATGGCAGCAACCTTCTCTCCGCCCTACGCAAGGGTAAATTGACACATGTACCATGCCTAGCACACGTCCTAAATCTAGTGGTACAGCGTTTCCTAACCAAGTACCCAGGGCTGCCAGAGCTTCTCAGCCAGGCCAGAAAAGTCTGCAGCCACTTCAGACGGTCATTCCCAGCAAGCATTCGCCTGGCAGAAATTCAAAGAGAATTCCACCTTCCCACAAACCGTCTGATCTGTGACATGCCCACCAGGTGGAACTCAACATTAGCAATGCTGCAGCGTCTGCACAAGCAGCAGAGGGCCATCAACGAGTACCTGTGTGAGTATGGCACAAGGACAGGTTAAGGTCAACTTGTTTCCCCCCCCCGCAGTGGCTGATGATCAAGGATGCATGCACTGTACTGCCACCATTTGAGGAGGCAATGAGGATGGTGAGCAGGGACAGTGCATGCATCAGTGACACAATTCCTTTAGTGTTCCTGCTGGAGCACACTCTGCGGGGAATTATAGATGTGGCTCTACAGGCAGAGCAGCGGGAGGAAGAGGAGGCCTTCCCTAGCTCTCAAGGCCCCAGGCTTTCCGCAGACAGCATTCCAGCGGGTCCTACCCAGATCAGACAGGAGGAGGAAGAGGAGGAATATTTAAGTAGTGGGGACATTGAAGGTGGGGATTCCTCAAGAGAGGGTTTCGTGTGCCCAGAAACAGAAGGGCTAGTGCGTGGCTGGGAGGAGGAAGTGCACAATACGGTCATCCTCATTGACCAGGAAGACTCAGAAGCTAATGCCACCTCCAACCTATGCTGCATGGGCTCCCTAATAATGCAAAGCCTGCTAAAGGACCCCAGGATTCGTGCTATCGAGGAGAGGGATCATTACTGGTTGGCAACCCTTCTTGATCCACGATACAAGGGTAAAGTTGCAGAGCTCATCCTGCCCGCACAGAGGGAGCACAGGATGAAAAAACTTGAGGACGCTCTAAAGCGACACTTGTGTAACACCTTTCCAGGCACTGGTAGATTACCAAGTGCTGACACAAGTGCTTCTGAGGCTGCGGATGATCAGAGGAATAGTGGTGAAGGCCAGGGCTGCTTGACTGATGCATTTTTAAAAAATTTTAGTCCACGACGCCCAGGGACGTCAAATGTAGGCACCCATTGCAAGCGTCTTCACCATATGGTGCAGGACTACCTACAGGCAAGGGCAGACCTGGATACCTTTCCAGCAGATGATCCACTGGCTTACTGGGTGTTGAGATTGGATCACTGGCCAGAACTTAGCCAATATGCTATGCAGCTACTAGGTTGCCCTTCATCCAGCGTGCGTTCTGAAAGGACGTTCAGTGCCGCTGGAGGTTTTGTCACAAACAAAAGAGTGCGTCTGTCCACCGACTCTGTAGACCGGCTGACATTTATAAATATGAATCAGTCCTGGATCAGCAGCTATCAACCCCCTGATGCTGACGTAACGGAATAGATCGGGGATGTCTTCTGCATTCACAATACCTCCAGCACTGAACTCTTCCACAATACCACAAAAGGGTTACGGTATGAATGCACTTGCTGCCATGAAAGGCGCAATATTTGGCTGCACTGACGCCTGTGCCAGATTTATATCATTTAAATTTTTTGAACCACAGGGTCCAACCCTGCACTCTTCCACAATACCACAAAAGGGTTACGGTGTGAAGGCACTAGCTGCCATGAAAGGCACAATATCTGGGTGCACTGACGCCTTGACCAGAATCATATCTTTTTATTATAGGACCACATGGTCCACCCCTGCATTCTTCCACAATACTACAGAGGGGTTACTGTATGATGATACTTGCTGGCCTGGCAGTCTTGAACCAAAGGCAGAATATCTGGGTGCACTGACGCCTTTACCAGATGCATATCTTTTTAATATAGGACCGCAAGGTTCACCCCTGTATTCATCCACAATACTACAGAGGGGTTACTGTATGGTGATACTTGCTGGCCTGGCAGTCTGGCACCAAAGGCACAATATCTGAGTGCACTGACGCCCATTAACAGATAAAAAAAACACTTTTCAATATAGGACCACATGGTCCACCTCTGCATTCTTCCACAATACTACAGAGGGGTTACTGTATGATGATACTTGCTGGCCTGGCAGTCTTGCACCAAAGGCACAATATCTGGGTGCACTGACGCCTTGACCAGAATCATATCTTTTTAATATAGGACCGCAAGGTTCACCCCTGCATTCTTCCACAATACTACAGAGGGGTTACTGTATGATGATTCTTGCTGGCCTGGCACCAAAGGCACAATATCTGGGTGCACTGTCGCCCATTACCAGATAAAATATCTTTTTAATATAGGACCGCAAGGTTCACCCCTGCATTCTTCCACAATACTACAGAGGGGTTACTGTATGATGATTCTTGCTGGCCTGGCACCAAAGGCACAATATCTGGGTGCACTGTCGCCCATTACCAGATAAAAAAACTTTTCAATATAGGACCACATGGTCCACCCCTGCATTCTTCCACAATACTACAGAGGGGTTACTGTATGATGATACTTGCTGGCCTGGCAGTCTTGCACCAAAGGCAGACTATCTGGGTGCACTGATGCCTTTACCAGATGCATATCTTTTTAATATAGGACCGCAAGGTTCACCCCTGCATTCTTCCACAATACCACAGAGGGGTTACTGTATGATAGTACTTGCAGGCCTGGCACCAAAAGCACAATATTTGTGTGCACTGCCACTGACGCCTGTATCAGATTCATATCCTCAGAGGGGTTACGGTGTGACGGCACTGTTGGGGACGCTAAAGGACCAATTTTGAAGCACCTATTGTTACTTTCATCCAAAGCCTGCATAGGTTTCACAATAATTTAGCCAAAAAAATCAGTAAACTTTTTCTACGTGTCCAAAAATGTCTCCTCTTTTCATACAGACTGCCGCCCCAAGCAGTTGTTTATGGATAGATTAAAGGAAAAGCATTTACTGTCATTTTAAACATAATTTTTTTGTTTTTAAGTGTTGCTATACATCCTACAAATCCGCCACTTCACGGGCAGGTTATGGGGACCTCCTAGACACGATATTTGAAGGAATTTTTCATTTTTATTTTTAACCCTTATTTCATGGAAAACTCACTGTCCCTTTAAAAACGTATTTTTTTAAACCTTTTGTACTTGTTTCCTGTCCCCCAGGGCACTACCCGGATCCCCATACACCTTTTATGGCAAATATGTAGCATATATGCCCTCTTGGAGGGTACTCTAAAAACCGAATTTTCAGCCCCATTGACTTGCATGGGGTTCAGGTTCGGGTTCGGACCCGAACATTTGGAAAAATTTGGGTTCGGGCCCGAACCGAACTCGGGGGGTGTTCGGCTCATCCCTAATCATTACTTATCTACTAACTATGATGATTATCATCTATTAATCATCGCTTTGCCTTTGTTCTGTATTCCTCTCCTCTCCCTGCCTTTCCCATTGCAACAACAGTAATGTAATTACATAAGGGTTTTTTCACCACAGTCTGAATCTGCCACCGAATTCACTGAACAATGAATTTCAGAGTTAGTACAATTTCGGGGCAATTTGTCTATTCACTAAGCTTTCATTTTGCCACATCCTGGCGAATTGGCATCAAAATACGGTGCATTTCACCGCAATTTGGCAGCATAAGATGGCACTGAAATTGTCCCAGAGAACTATGGCTTTGTCTATTCCCA
This sequence comes from Leptobrachium leishanense, assembly GCA_009667805.1. NCBI lineage: Eukaryota > Metazoa > Chordata > Amphibia > Anura > Megophryidae > Leptobrachium > Leptobrachium leishanense. Next base: position 58,505,698 of record CM019070.1, on the reverse strand, counting down.
GACTGTCAAATTGCACTGGAATTTCGGTGAAATTACCTGATTTTCAATGTTTCTATTTGAGAGGTTTAACCCTTTCATTAGCGATATCGAGATATCTCAGGCTTCAACAGCACCACCTGGTGCCCCGATATCGAGACATTTCGACATGCTGATCTGCAGCCCAAAAGCAAATGAAATTTGTTTGCTGCAAATGAAATTTGTTTGTTTTTGTGCTGCAGAAGGTGCTCCCAAAGTTTTAGCCCTGTGGGCATAATGCCCAAAAAGCTAAAACTGTAAAATCAGCTGCTCAAAGCTCTGAAATATGGGGATTTCAGCAGCCGATGCAGGAAAAAATAAAGAAGAAAATAGACCAGCCGCTCAAACGTCCAACTCAATTTGGCAGTAGATGGCGCCATTATTTATTTATCGCAATACCGTATATACAGTATTTATATAAAAGTTATCAGATCCCCTCTAAGGCGCCGTTTCTCTAAACTAAACAGGTTCAAACTTGTTAGGGCCCTATTACAATCTTCGCGCAAACGTTTGCGCCGGCACAAAAACGTATTAACACAAGAGGTAAAACCCTTTGCGCTGAACGTCATATTTCAATGTCTGCACAACGAACACGTGTATACGTCTACCGCGGGTGAACCTGTGCGAACGCTGCGCGAGCTTACTGTACGTCGCACGTTCTATACTTAACATTGTGAGTGCAAATGCGTTTGTGGCTGGTATGCGGATGGAATTACAATTTATGCGCAGGAATTAACGCATAGACGTTGCGCGCATAATTTTAGCAACTCCTAAAAGCTGGTGTTAATGGCAAATTCTATCAACCTGGCCGAAACCAAATACACCAGCCCAAAAAAAAAAAATGCAGCAAAGTATAGTTACACATTCTAAACATACCAAACCAATACATTTGAGAAGTTGTGTGTGCATTTTTTATTGATGCAGCATATATGCGCAGATTGACTTTGACAGGCGCAAAAACGTAACGTGAGATAATTGTGGTTCTTAATTCTGATTGGCCGAATTGCGTGAAAAAAACAGTCCGCACACTGATTTCTGCGCGCAAAGTTACTGCGCACACATTTATGGGTGTCCGTTTAACGCGTGTTATTGCTCGACGGATGAAAAAATGCACGAGGATTGTAATTCCACATTGATTTACGCGCGTTAACGTTTAATGCTGGGCGCACAAATTCCCGCGTTGCGCGAGCGTTTTAACGCGAAGATTGTAATAGGGCCCTTAGTCTTTCGTCATAACTTAAATCTTCCATTCCCCTTATTAATTTAGTCGCCCGTCTCTGCACTTTTTCTAGCGCCATAATATCTTTTTTTTTTTAAAACAGGTGCCAAAAAATGCATATTCAAGGTGCGTCTTACCATTGATTTATAAAAGAGGCAAAATAATGTTTTCATCTTGCAGGCCTTGGCGTCTGCTGTTTGACATTGGACATTGTTACTTAGTTTGAAATGTAAAACTTTAGTGACGCTCTTGTTTTTATAGTGTACGTGTTTGCTGTCATCTAGTACATCATTTTATAGACTTAGGACTAGATTACATACCATACACTAACGTTAGCATTCGGATATATAATAGGGATGTGCGTTTCGGGTTTCGGAATTTCTGCGTTTCTGTTTTCGGATTCGGCCGAATTTCCGAATCGGGTCGGACCCGAAAACCGATAGATCCGAAAAGTTTTCCGAGCCGAAACCAAAATTTTTCGGATTTTTCGAATGGACTTGAAATGTGTCAAATCGAAATTTATTTTTGCTCTATTCATGATTTCGGTTCCATTCGTGATTTCGGTTCCATTTCGGTAATTCTGGAAATCGTATATTTAACTATTATCGGTTATATCGCTGATTCTGTAAATTTTGTATTTGTAAATGCGTATCACTTGTTTCTTGTGGCATTCGTGTCAGTTTAGCATTTTTTAAATCGTTTTGTTCATTTCTTTTGTTCCTTGGCTTTCATACCATTTTAATATGATTAAATAAAGTTGTGAAATGTATATTCAATTATTCATAAGAAAAAAAGGATCTTTATTTAATAAAAAAAAACACGATAGAATCGGCAGAATTATCGTAGACACTTTGAAACGAGGAGAACAGACGTTCCGAAAAAACGAAAATTTCCGAAATTTCCGAAAAGTCGATACAAAAAATGAGCAAAGTGACCCGAAAACACGAAAAATGGTCGATATTCCGAAAAAAAAATGTACACGAAAAACGAGCCGAACCGAACCGATTCGAAACAGAAATCGGTCGAAACGAGCCGAATCGAAAATTTTAAACATCCGAACAAATCGAACCGAATCGAACCGAAAAAAAAATCGGTGCACAAGCCTAATATATAAGCGTTAACATCAGGATAAGTGACTTTCACACATTCCCCCTGATTACCTCCCTAACGCTAAACAGGGCAAAAATATGTTAGCGCATCGGTGATGGCGCTAGCTTGAGCATCCTATACTTAACATGGGGAGCGCAAACACTAATTAACGTTAGGATAAGTAAAGTATTACAAAGTCCTAACGCTAAATACCGCACCAATGTGGTAACAAAATTTTTAGCGTCATCTAGAAGCTGGTGCTGATTCTGCTTTTGCAGAATCAATTAGCACCAGCTAAAGCCCCCCCCCCCGTAAATAATTTTAAGGCGTTTGTTTTTTTATTCTCTAACAGAACATTTTATTATTTTTTTCCAGAACTTTTATATGATTTATACACATTTTCATGCATTTTTTTTTATTTAAACACCTTTCATAAGAATAGCAGAGTTCCGATTTTTTTTTCTCTGCAGGTCGGCAGCGTTCGGTAGTCTTCGTTGGTGTTTGGCTGTCTGTTCAGTGGTCTTTGGTGGCTCTATGTTTGGTGCATTTCAGGGACCCTGCAGTGAATTCACTGCAGAGTTGACAAAGTGGAATCACTGAAGAGCACTGAACTAAAAAGCACTGAAATTTCAGTGCTTTCTGAATAACCCCTTAAGTCCTGCTTATTATACCCCTATTGTGTCAAACCCCTATTACACTCGCATACACTCTGCATTGTTCCACAGACTCATTATGTCCCCTTCCTCTGCTGATCTATCTGGGTTACTGTTATAAGTTACTTGCACTGGGATACCATGTGGGAGGTGTGGTGTAGAAAGTTGGAATAATGAATAATAAAATCATGTGTGAGTCTGTCAGTGAGACTATAATTGCTGCTAAAACCAAAGGTCACTTCTCACTGCTTATTCTTTTTTACCTTTCCGCTGCATTTGACACTGTTGACCAACTTGACCTCTCCTGCTCCTCACGCGGCATCAACTTGGCCTCAGTGACACTGTTCTCTCCTGGATCTCTTCCTATCTCTCTCTCTTCACTCCTTCAGTGTCTCCATCGCTGGTGTCTCTTCACCCCTGGTTCTCGGTTGGGGTGCCTCATGGCTCTGTTGTGGATCTCTTACACAATCTATACCGCCTCTCTGGCCAACCTCATCTCTTCCTATGGATTCCAATATCATCTCTATGCTGATGACACAAAAATCTACCTCTCCTTTCCTGATCTCTCTTACCCTGTGCTGGACTGTGTTACTGCCTGCCTATCAGCTGTCTCCAACTGGATGATGACGTCCTGTTTCCTAAGGCTAAACCTCTGTAAAACTGAACTTCTAGTCTTCTCTTCCTCTAAATCTCACATTCCTGTACCCATTTCCTTTCAGGTGCACTGTACCATCAGTACCTCTCAGGCTCGTTGCCTCTGTGTCCTCTTCAACTCAAATCTTGCTACTTCCACCCAAAAAACCTTGCATGCATCTGGCCCTGTGTTAAACCAGGATTCTACTAAGATCCTCATCCAAGCTCTTATTATCTCCCGTTTTGACTACTGTAGCTTCCTTCTCCCTGGCCTTAGGAGATCCCAGATTCTGCCTCTCCAATCTGTAATGAACGCCTGAGCCAGGTTCATCCATCTCACCTCCCGTACCTCTCCCACTTCACCCCATTGTCAATTTCTACACTAGTTCCTATTTCCTTTAGAATACTGGTGCTCACATAAAAAGCTCTTCATAATTGTGCCCCTGATTGCATTTCCTCCCTTATTAACAGCTACATCCCGTCCCGACCACCACACTCTACAAATGATCTGATGCCATCAGTTCCTCATACCTGCACCCCCAACTCTCGCCTTCAGGACTTCTCGCGCGCTGCCTCCTTTCTATGAAACCCCACAACATTAGACTCTCCTCGTCTCTTCTGTCCTTCAAGAAGTATCTGCAAACACATTACTTTAGAGAAGCCCATTGGCTCACTCCATGATCTCCCACTGTACATTTCTTGCACCATCTTCCCGTTCAGCCAACATGCACCCCACTACTTCATATATTATACTATTTACCGTTACCTAGCGTGTCACCCCTCTTCTCTCAGATTGTAAGCTCTCTCGAGCAGGGTCCTTTCTCCTACTGTTCTGTATGTTTAACATGTATGGACATTTATTATTCTGTCTCACCCATTGTACAGGGCTGCAGAATTTGTTAGCGCTTTATAAATACTTGTAACTGTAACTATCATCTTCAAGAAGCATCACTGCTGACATCACAATTTATCCTTGCTGTTGACCCACTATTAATATTCCTAAATGATTCAGCACCTAGATTTTATTTTTAAATTGAAAAATAATATGCCCCAATACAATCTTTGGCATAGAGGTTTGTGCTGACTGTAGAGCTTCGATTTGTGATTGATTGACAGAAAAGAGCAGGAGAATCTTCCATTAGGCATTTCCCCTACTTACCGTGCTGCAAAATTAGTGCAGACTTTTGCCCTGTTTAATTATTCCCAATATACAGGAATTTGGCTCTTAAAATGATATCACACACCTAGGGAAAATACTAAATCTTTGGCAAAAGAACAGCTTCCCATTCTACCTTTCAGGCAGGTCACCGAAAGAGTTTATTTATTTTCTTCATAAGGGATGATCGTACCAGACTATGAGTAACTATTAGTAACAACATTGTAAATCAGGCAGAAAAAGTACCCCATCAGAACGAAAAGTAAAAAGTTGTAAAACTTCCAAATCCCAACCTAATCATAACAAGGACAAACAAGACACATTTCCATGTTGAATTCTGTTGGGATCCTATGGTACCCATTACTTGTGCTAATGTGTAACTACCAATCATTAAAGGAACAAGCTAATAAAAAATGTCCCCCTTTATTGCCCTTAAATAAAGGCTGAAAGTTTGCTGAAAGTTTCAATGTGATATTTCACTTTTTCCTCTTATTAATAATTGTACAGTGTTTAAAAAATCTGTTTGTTTTGTCATTATAGGGTATGGGTTGCAGACGGATTTTACAAAATATAGTTTAAAAATTTTAGCACAAGGCTGCAGGCTAAAAAAAATGTAAAAAAACGAATTAGTGAAATTAATGAGATTTGGTTAAGAGATAGATACTATTAAATTTAAAGGCTTTGTTCAGTTTGCATTTCTCTGATTTGTAGTAATAACATATTTAGTGCTCGTATCTCACCAGAAAAGCAACCTGTACCTGTCTAAAAATACTCTTAGATAAGGGGAAGGAAAAGTAAATAATATCAGAAAAGGAATATCAATATCTCCATAATCTATACCCCAAAACACCATCCTTTTATATACTGCCAAAAATTCATAAAAAACCCTATTGTACCTCCGGGAAGACCTATCGTGGCGGGTATTAACTCAACAACTAGTAATCTATCCGAGTATGTGGATCTCATATTAACAACCTATAGTCAAAAAGACGTTTTCCTATACTAAGGATACTAGAGATATATTACAGAAGTTAAAGGCAATTAGGTGGAGTGACGATTGTTTTCTTGTCACATGTGAAGTTAATGCACTATATAGTAATATTCCACATAAAAGAACAACTAATTCTGGCCAATGATCTCAATAGGAAACAGATAGACTTTGTCATAGAGAGTATTGAATTCATGCTTAATATCTCATATCAAAGCGAAAGTAGTTATTATTATCTCCAAACCAGGGGAACAGCTATGGGCATCAAGTTCGCACCCAGCTATGCAAACCTATATATGACGGGCTGGGAAACCAGCTTTGTCTATGGTTCGTGTGCCTGGGCACAGGGCAGGGTGCCCATATATAAAAGATTCATCGACGAATTATTATTTGTGTGGAAAGAAGATGAAAGCGAACTTACGGAATTTTTGGCTGGACTGGATGATACCGATTGGGGAATCAAACTTGAAAGAAAATGGAGTAGGGACAATATATCATTCCTCGATTTAGAAATCTATTTAAAAGAAACATTAGTGGAGACTAAGACCTTTTTTAAGGATGTGGACACCAATATGTATATTGACAATACAAGTTGCCACAATGCTGTTTGGCTTAAGAGTATACCGAAGGGCCAATTAACAAGATTGCGGAGAAATTGCTCAAATGTTTAAATCTTTGAAGAACAGGCAAAAACCCTGAAACAAGATTTTGTGGACAAAGGTTATAGAGAAATTGATTTAGATTCCTAGATTGTGAGTTCCTACGGGAATAGGGCCCTCATCTCCTCCTGTACTGTTTGTCAAATGTTGTTCAATGTATTGTAACCCTGTCTATACTGTGCTTATTGTACAGCGCTGCGGAATATGCTGGCGCTTTATAAATAATGAATAATAATAATAATAATAGATAACCTTATAGAGGAATTGAAGGGAGTAGACCAAAACAGTTTGTTAAAATATAATGTAAAGAAAGAAATTATAAAAGAAGTCCCTTTTATATGTGATTTTAATAATGAAGATCAATTAATTAAAAAAACTTTTAAGAAATATTGGCACATTCTAAAGAAAGATAAAGACTTAAATATGGTTATTGGAGATAGGCCCAAAATTATCTTTCGGGGGGCCAAAAATATTAAAACTAAATTGGTTAAAAGTAAATTTGTTAAAAAGATCACTAACAACCACAATTTTATAATTGTGGCCAATGTTTGGCCTGTAGGTCAACAGGGAACAGGAAATCCTTTCTAGAAGTTTTTAAAAATAAAAAGACATGGAAAACTATTAAAATAAAAGATGCTTTAACCTGTTATTCAAAAAATGTTATTTACCTTTTAGAGTGTCCGTGTGGACTACAATACGTGGGCCGCACAAGCTGAGCCTTAAATGTTAGGATTTCAGAGCACGTTAGAAACGTGAGAAAGCAATATGAAAAACATTCTGTATCGCAACATTTTAAACAGGTACATAATGGCTGCCACGAGGGTCTAAAATTCATGGCTCTAAAAAAGTTAAATGTATAGATAGGGGTATGAGTGAAACCAGGGTGTTGGGGAGAGAAGAGATGAAATATATCTTTAATCTAGGTACCTTAGTACCGAATGGTTTAAATAATGATTTTGAGTTAGTCCACTTTCTTTAAGATATTAAAGGTTAATAAGGGATTTCAAATGATGTAGTAGAAGTGGTAGAGGCCAAAACAGTAATTGAATTTAAGCAAGCATGGGATAGGCATAAGGCTATCCTAAACAAAAGATAAATCCAGGTAAAGTATCCATGTAATTGGGCAGACTAGATGGGCCGAAAGGTTCTTATCTGCCGACATTTTTCTATGTTTCTATGTTTCTATGTTTCTATGTATATATGATTTAGTGATGGATTGGGGCCCATATATAAATGTATTAGGTTATTAAGGTTAAAAAGATCATCTGGCCCGTTCCCCCTTTGGATCATTTAGGAAATAAGTATAATAGCACTTTAAGGATAATTGATGCACTTTAAATTAAAAAATAGTAGCACTTTAAGGATAATTGATGAATTTTAAATTAAAGGGAGTGACTATAAGCACTGTAAAAACACATATAAATGATGGAACACTAAAATTAAAAAGTTTTGCACTTTAGAGATAAATGATGTATTTTGATGGAGCACTAAAATCAAGAATAATATCATGCACTATAAAGATTTATGCACTTTAAATTAATTAATTTGTAAAATATTAAATAAATATATTAATTATAAGGATTGATTATTAGCACTTTAAATATATATAAAGATGATAGAACACTAAAATTAGAATAAATCATGCACTTTACAATTAAAATAATTATAAGATTATTCATCAATTTAGGTGAGTTAATATTAATGACACCATTTAATATATAATAAGAATAGACACACTTTATAAGATTTTGTATATTCAATAATCAAAGAATTAAAATACTTACTCACTAAAATGAAATTTAGTCTATAAGCACTTAAAGATTGTTTATATGTGTAAATAATTTAAGATAGTTACTTAATATATATAATTAATAGACCTAAATGTATTAGAAATAAATTAGATCCTAATATGAGATACTGGGGATTAATTAAATAAGATCTAGGAGGGTTAGGTAAAATTAATATTAATTTAGAAGTTAAAAAATGGTCCAAATGGTATAATATATCGTTTAGAAATAATTTCATAATCAGACACCTACGACTACATGGAGCCTATAATCACCATTATTGATTTTAATATCAGGTTAATTTTTGACAGTTTTATACATGTATAGTATGGGAGCAGATCTCCTGCCAGTTGGAGGTAGGGGCTGATTAAGGGTTAATAATGGAGGCTCCGATATAATCTCCGCGAGCAGAGGAGGCTTTATGCCAATGGGATGGAAGAAAATTACCTTCTCTGAGTTCGGAGATGAAGTGCAGGGAAGCCGCATGCATTGTGTAATGTATTTCTGCGTTTCAAAGTGGAACGTGAAGCCACTGCGCATGCGCTAAAATGGCAGATGAAAATTGTATATTTCCGCATTCCAGTGTGGATAGCGGAGTCATTACGCATGCGCAAGATGGCGGACGGGTGATTGTAAACAGATGAAAAAAATTGTCTTTATTTGTTTTTAATTGAATCGCTTATGCTTTTAATTGATGTTTTATGGGCAGTGTACATAAGGCAACAGCAGAGACAACATAAGGATTGCCAGCTGAAGAACCCTAACTGGCGAAATGCGTTCTGGTAGCTATGTTTGATTTATCATTATGAATAAATGTTTTTAAATTACTGCTGACTGCCTGAATCCTGTCCAAGAAGGTTTTTTGGGGATTCCTTATAAATCCCCTATGTGCACTTTAGAGAGCCATATGAGGCTCAAGGACATGTGAGTTTTATACTTTATCCATTGTTTTAAATGCTGTTTGTTTACAATATCACGCTAGGGGTTTCCCCGGTATATTTACTTTTACTGCAGGTACTTTTACTATCGATAATCTACTGGATTCCCAAAGGGGTAAATGGGCACCTGAAGAATTTAAAAGACCCATGAAGTCATCTATCCTACAGCCAGGTGTGGGCTCATATAAATGTGAGTTGGATACTTGTATTTATATTTCTAAATTTGGAGCTATATACTGCACAATCCTGGTCTCTTCTCCTTTTTCCTATAGTTCTTCAATAATTCTCTTCAAAGGAAAAGAACCCCTGAAGAAAAAGAACATTCTATTTATTGACACGTAGTGTACACAATCTTGCTTACCAGTGGACTTTGTTCACCGGCGCTACGTTGCTATTTTTCAATTTGTACTGAATCCATCCTATTTATAAAGGCATCTACATACTAACTGTGCGGAACTCATCACATTGTTGCTTGCAAAATGTCCATTCCTACAGTCTCGGCGGATGACCTTGTGTCTTTTCCAGTCTCAGCGGATGACCTTGTGTCTTATGTAAAGTCCTTTTAATTAACAGGTCAATGAAAAGTGAAACGGGATGTTGATTTTTTTGCCAAAGAAAGGTGGTTTCCCTATGTGTAATATTTTTTAGGAACCAAATTTGTGGATGTTTTGTAGTAATAAAATAATGTTTTAATATGTAAATAGTTTACTATATAGTTTGTTTTACCATTCTGGAAATATTAAGGCTTAAACTGAAAATCACAAGAATGAACCTTCAATGAAATCCCAGACATCCTGACAATCACAGATCACAAACTTTAAATTTACAGGCTTGAATTTCAATCCTTTTTAACCCCTTCACTACTTCACTGCCAAGTTTTCCATAAACTACTGCCAAGTCCTAGTGGATTTACGGTAAAACAACTGTCCTTTGCAGACAGTGTAAAAATGAATGTACCTTTCATAAAATACATTTTAGATACATTTAAAATTTATTATGCCTTTCACACAGGCAGAGAGCTCCCCCTGCTGCCCAAAAAGTGCTACTACATATATAAAACTAATAGCAGGAAATCCGGGACAGCCTCAGGCAACTGGTGCAAGAACAGGCCCTGAACATACAGTGAAAAGTCAAGAGGAGATACTGCCTTGGATTTTACTATCGTCTAGATCGGTAGTTTTCTGCATACTAACTGTAAGCGTGTCCTTTGTATTCCAAAACCACTCTGCCATGGTGTTGTGGGCCTCAGTTTATTGTCTTGTTTTATTTTCTATATGTTTACTACACTCTGCTAAATCCTGTATCTCTCTGTTAATCTCTGCAGTGGCATTTTGTAACTGGATTGAGTTCATCACTAAATACAGCAAACATGTGCTAAATTTTAGAGCCAAATACCCGAGACGAGTTCAGTTATGCAGAAGCTGCTGAAATGCTGCTTTAAAGCCAAGCTGGTTGCTGCAGCTACATAACTGAATGTTCTGCAGCAATGTGGGCTAAAGCTGTATTGACTTCCCGATAATCCTGGTCAGGAGCTGTAACAGATCTCTGTACCCCGACAGGGTCACATCTGTCAAAGGCCGCTTCCTCGCTGGACACCCGGGTTCTCCTTGTATCTACTGTGTCTTTCTCCAGTCCTTAGCCACAGCTTAAAGACGGGTACAAACAGAAAGCCTGGCTAGCATCCCCCAGAAATAAGCCGAGGCTGTAGAACTAGAGTCTTTTGTTGGCACAAGGAGCAGAATATAGCTGCTACCCAAACCATGAGTCGTGAGTACATGTAGGGTCATAATAGAACTGGTTTAATCAGGGACACTCACACATACATTTATACAGTCACAAATGGGTTGTTTGCACACACAAACCCCCCCTAGAAACCGCTGGGGACCTAATCAGGCCGAAACAGATAATCAGACAAACATTTGCCTTTTGGAAGGTGAAACATAATTAGATTAGGTAGACAGTTAAATTACACATTACATAACATTTCTAATGAGGTAGGACAATGGGAATCGGGATGATAACAGATTACAGTCAGAAGATTTACAACCTATTCAAATAGAAACAGATAAGATACACAAGACCAGACAATAGACAGATAGACAATAGCATTCTTGCATAATCACAATTATACCAACATTCTGAACACAAGAGAGGGCAATGGGCCAATACTGATTATGAGTCCTGCACCCTACAAATATGCCTCAATGCCCATGCAACCCCAGCTCGAAGTGACTTACATTACAGGAGCCATTAGCTTCTTGCTTAGTGCTCTACTCTGCAGCCACAGTTGCTTTCGCTACACGTGCTAAATTTAGCAGTGCTTATCCCTAAATTGTAGAACTGTGTTCAGTTACAATTTACTAAAGTAGACCTTGTGGGATCTTATGAAAAAGGCCACTGCAGGAACCACATCCTACGTTACTCCTTGGTGGTCCGGAGGTTTAGTTCACTGAGATCCCAGGGAGTGTATTTGCTGTTGTGCAAACCTCTTGCAAGAGGTAGTACACAAAGGAATTCACATCCCACCTCTCAAAATGTATCACAACAGTTGGATGTTTTCATAAGGGATTGATTTTTCTCCAGCAGTTAATCATCATCAAGAGATTACTGCTGAAAGTGATGTCAGAGATCCACACCACTGCCATAAAAAAATGTCAAAAGTGTCTTGAGGTGGGTCAGATTTTACTTGCTTTTATGGTTTGGCAGATCTGTTCTTGTCAATATAAATATGACGCACAGCATGGCCTCCCTGTCGGTGGATGACAGCAGTAAGAGCAAGTTTAGATCCGTGTCTATGGATCTGAACCATGATCCTTTCCTTCAAATCGACATTCCAGATGCATTGAGCGAGAGGGAATAAATTAAGTTTACAGTACACACAAAGACCACCCTGCCTTCATTTAAAAACCCAGAGTTTAACGTGACCCGTTAGCACGAAGATTTCATCTGGTTACACGTTGCCCTCATCAAAACCGAGGAATATGCCGGTATCATCATTCCACCGGCACCTGCTACTCCAGACTTTGAAGGACCACGAGAAAAAATGCAGAAGTTGGGTGAAGGAGAAGGCTCGATGACAAAGGATGAGTTTTCCAAAATGAAACAGGAGCTAGAGGCGGAATATCTTGCAGTGTTTAAGAAGACTATCAGTTCATGAGATTTTCCTACAGAGACTTTCATCGCATCCAGTACTAAGCAAAGACCACAATCTCCATATATTCCTGGAGTATGATCAAGATTTGACTGTCTGAAGGAAGAACACAAAGGAAATGTTTGGTGGGTTTTTAAAGAGCATGGTAAAAACTGCCGATGAGGTCCTGAGTTCTGGTACGAAGGAAGTTGATGAATTCTTTGAACAGGAAAAAATGTTCCTAGTTAATTACTACAACAGAATTAAGGACTCCACTACCAAGGCTGACAAAATGACAAGATCGCACAAAAATGTTGCTGATGATTACATTCATATTTCGGCTGCTCTGACCTCTCTCTCGGAGGAAGAGAACACAGCAGCCAGAAAATATTTGTTGAAACTAGCAGAGCTACAGAAAATAGAGGTGAGAGTCTCTTCAGATGAAGACTTGAAACTGTCAGAACTTTTAAGATACTACGTGCTTAATATTGAAGCTGCCAAGGACTTGCTGTACAGAAGAACAAAAAGTCTGGTCGATTATGAGAATTCAAATAAAGCTCTCGATAAGGCAAGATAGAAAAGTAAAGAGGTGAAGCAGACAGAGTTGCACCAACAAGCTTGCTGCCAGAAATTTGAGAAGCTCTCAGAGTCTGCCAAGCAAGAGCTGACTGGTCTCAAACGTCACCGGGTGTCCGCGTTTCGCAAAAACCTAGTGGAAATGACAGAATTAGAAATTAAACACGCTAAGAGTAATATGGCTCTCTTACAAAGCTGCATCGACTTGTTTAAAAACAGTTAAAGGATGGGTAGCCTTTGATGAACCTAAATATGACCAATAAGAATCATTTGCACTTCCGTATCCATCGTATTGCACCGGGAAATGGAAACTTGGCACTCACTCTGAACTCTGTGAGCTGGGAAAGATACGATCCGTGGACTTGCTGCTTACAGAAGTGTCCTTAATAACCAGAAATTTAATATAAAACAGGTTGCCCTTGAGATTTACTATAGACTTTCAAGCCTTTTACCAAGTTGCTTCTTTAAATTGACTTGACCCCATATGATCATCGTTTTTTCAGTTAAACATTTGGCATTTTGGCAACACAAACTATGCTGGTGCCCACATTCCTAAAATAGAGTATATTTATAAGCATAATGAAGGTTATATAAGGATTTATTCCCCGGGATCTGGTCAGGTCAACTGATGATCTTTTCTTTGTTTTAATACTTCCCTTTTTGAATATTTTGTAATGTTTGTAATACTTAAAGTAACTAAAACTGTCTAGAAATATTTTCTTGAATCATTCATATAAATAAAGTTAAGCATCTTTTGGGAAAAATATATATATAAATATGACGACAATAACTCCCCCAGTGCTGTGGAACTAGATCATGCAGTAGTGTGAGGTGTCGCAATCAGTTTTGTGGTAACAGAATCATGCAAAGCGTTCGATTGGATCGAGGGAAAAGATTAATGTTTTGTTTTTACAACTGTTGTTACAGAAGTAGTAATCAAACATAAGATCTAGGATCCCATTTGTCAGGACTTACCCGTCCAGCGGGGGGGTACCGGCGTGCCGCGCGTCATGGCGGTGGGCGCCGAGTAGAGGGTAGTGGTCGGCTTCCTCGGCGGCCCACAGCCGCCTGATGCTCTGGGGGCTCCGGCGCTCGGGGGATGCAGGGAACGGGCTTCCTCTCTTGGGTCAGCTGGCTGGGGATCGTGGCGCCTGAGGGGGGTGCCAAACATGGCGACCATCACATGGCCTCATGTGGGGGCGTGGCCTATCGTGCTGAGAGGAGGGGTGGCCGTGGGAGGCACTCACCAATGGAGAGCGTGTCCTCAGACTGGAAGGACAGAGAGGGGGGACATGGTAACCAGGCATTCTCCTCACCTGTAGGTGGAACTGGAGACTGACTCCTCCCCACGGGGGTGTGCTCCTTTCAGACTTCCTATATAACCACATTTCTCCTTTGGTCAGGTACCTGGTTGTTGCCTCATCTTGGCTTTCCTGGTTCCTCATATCTATTAGTTATCCTGAGAATTCCCTGAGAATTATTCCTCCAGACCCATCTGGCTTTCCCTTTTGACCTCGCAACAAACTCCGCCCGCACCGACCTTTTGGCTTTCCACGACTATTCTATTGGACTCTCCCACAGATACCTCGCTTGTATTTAACCCTTCGCCTGCCATCTACCGCATACTGGTCTCTGCCCCCGGAAGGCATGACACCATTTCAGGAAAAGCAAGTCAACTATTAATCAGTGCACAGAAAATAATTGGCATGATGACAAAGCTGCAAAGGTAACCAGAAAAGTAAATATTCCAAATAAATTGCAAAAAACTTGCACTGCTACATGGATGGTGAAATCCTCATAGTGGGATGGATGTAGAGATGAAGAGATGTGGCAGTAAAACAGTCAGAGAAGTTCCCGATGACTCAACTTGTTACCTGTTCTCATGAGTCATTGTCATTATTCATAGAGATCAGTTACAGTGAAATAAAGGAAGACAAAATATTTGTTAAACCATATTTTCTTCCTCAAATGGACATAACTTTACTCCACTAGAGAGAAAATTAGTGCATCCGAATAAATTATCTGGAATGTTCACATTCTACCTAATTCTAAAGAAAAAAATAATCTCTCTAATATTATATTTTAACGTGTCATAAATTGAATTTGATCGTCAACAAAAATATTAATTATTTTATTTGGAGATCCTTTCTATTAATTTTGTCATTTTTTTTCTTCTGAACGCTGGAAAAACTATTGCGTAAACAGAAAAAAAAATATACAAAAAGACAACGTATCGCCAGTGAGATACTCAACGGTAGGCAGATTATACACAGTCATGTCAAGCAACGTGGTATCAATAGCAGATGGGAGGGGATACAAGGAGAAGGCCACTAAGATGACCCAGGAGGGGTATAGGAATCAGATACACAGGAAGGTAGGGGTTAATGTAGAAAGCTCTTACTGCAAGGATAGCACAAAACAAATGAGCGTCTTGTCTCTGGCACTCAAGGGTTTTATAGTGAGTCAGGAGCCAGTCCCGCCTACCCACTAGCCCCGCCTCTCCAGTCCCCCTTCTAGCTGATTGGAGCAGTGGGGGAGATCCCCAGCGTCACTGCAAATGACACTCCTATCGTGGATGCCGAGGCCACGCCCCCACCCAACCTACCGTGCGCACGCCGACCCGCCCGAACTACGAGGAGTCCCTGCCATCTTGGACAGGAGGAGGAACCCGCGGCCGGCGCCTGGACCCGACAGCCCACGCACCCCGGCCGAGAGAGCGGCACTTCACCTCCACGCCACCTCGGAGGACGCAAGCAGGACCATGGCGAGTCTGATGAGTCAGGGAAGCAGCATGGCATCTGCCGGGACCTGACAGAACCCCCCCTGAAGGTGCGACCTCCGGGGGCGCCTCGGGGCCGGTTTACCTGGGTAATGCCGATGGAAGGCGGAAACCAACCGAGGAGCAGGAATCAGGGTCACCGGTTCCCAAGAACATTCCTCAGGGCCATAGCCTTTCCAGTGTACAAGGTACTCGAGTCGTCTACGATGCCATCAAGCGTCTAATATGGCTTCTACTTCGAACTCCTCTGCGTCGTCCACTAGGACTGGAGATGGAGGTGTCTTGTGTCTCTGAACGTATCGATCTGGGACGTGTGGTTTCAAGAGCGAGACGTGGAATATCGGACGTATCTTCATGGAAGGGGGTAATTTGAGGTGAACACAGACTGGGGACTGTATGGATAGAATGGGGAATGGACCCAAGAACCTAGGACCCAATTTTTTTGTTGGACAGGTCAGACTTAGATTTCTAGTGGAGAGCCAAGCCTGGTCTCCTTCTTTATAGACCGGAGCGGGGTTTCGCAACCTATCAGCGTAACGTTTTTGCTGTTGTTGTGCTTCTTTTAAGGCCACAATGATTTGTTGACGACAGTCCTGAAGGTGTTGTAGTCGTTTGTTGACCTCGGGGACTGGACTCGTTGTTGGAAGATCTGGGAGGATAGAGGGATGAAACCTGTAGTTTACGAAGAACGGAGTATTACGGATGGAATAGTGGACTTGTGAATTGTATGCAAATTCTGCTGTGGGAAGAAGGTTGTTCCAATCATCCTGCTGATAACTAGAGTAGCATCTTAGATATTGTTCCAACTGTTGATTTACCCTTTCCGTTTGTCCGTTGGATTGTGGATGATAGGACGATGAAAGGCGTATTTTTATATTGAGAGCCTGACAAAAGGCTGACCAGACCTTCGAGGTGAACTGGACCCCACTGTCCAAGACTATTGAAGAAGGGACACCATGAAGACAAATAATTTCTTTAAGGAATAGCGATACCGTTTCACTGGCAGTAGGCAGACCTGGTATCGGGATGAAGTGAGCCATTTTTGAGTACCGGTCGACAACAACCATGATGGCTGTATTTCCTTGAGAAGGTGGAAGATCTACTATAAAATCCATTGACAGGTCTTTCCATGGTGCTGAAGCGGCAGGTAGGGGATGTAAAAGTCCGACCGGTTTACACTTAGGTGACTTCATCATGTTGCACGTTGGACAAGTACGGACATAATCCGTAACATCCTTTTTGAGTGATGGCCCAGTATAATCGGCGAGCTCTTTGGAGCGTCTTTCTTATGCCTCCGTGCCCTGCCATGGGGGAGTCGTGAATGTTTTTTAGTACTTCCATTAGGTTTTCTGGGGAGACATAAAGACATTGATCTTGAGATGACTGATCTTTGAAGGGTGTTGTACCTTTTTTAAGTTTGGTAAGAAGGGCCGACTGGACTGTCATAAAGTGTTTTTGCTGTAAGATCGTAGGAGTGGATGTCTCCACCACGGAGTCTACAATAATAATTTCTTTAAGGAATAGCGATGCCGTTTCACTGGCAGTAGGCAGACCTGGTATCGGGATGAAGTGAGCCATTTTTGAGTACCGGTCGACAACAACCATGATGGCTGGCCTGGATAAGGCGTCCGCTTTCCCGTTACTACTACCAGGTCTGTACGTGATGTGGAAGTTGAATCTCGTGAAAAACAAGGCCCACCTGGCTTGCCGAGGTCGAAGACGTTTGGCGGTTTTTAAATGTTCAAGGTTTTGGTGATCGGTGTACACTGTAATGGGGTATAGGGATCCCTCCAGAAGATGTCTCCATTCTTCAAATCCGCGCTTAATTGCTAGTAGTTCTTTGTCTCCAACATCATATCTTTTTTCAGCAGGGTTCAGACCTTTCGAATAAAAGGCTATAGGGTGTAAATTGCCACTGTTGAGATTCCTTTGTGATAGGATGGCACCGGTGGCACTCTCTGAGGCGTCTACTTCGAGAAAGTAGGGATGACTAGGATCCGGTTGTTCTAAGATCGGGGCGTTTGTGAACAGGTTTTTCAATTTAAGAAAGGCTTTTTGAGTGTCCTCTGCCCATATGAATTTTTCATGATTTTTGGTAAGTTTGGTAAGGGGTTGTACTAGATGGGAAAAGTTTCTAATGAATTTTCTGTAGAAATTTGTGAATCCAAGAAACCTCTGGACTTCTTTGTTGTTTGTGGGAGTGGGCCAGGAGTATATTGCAGACACCTTTTCTGGGTCCATTTCGAGTTTGCCGGGAGAAAGGATATATCCTAGGAAGGGAATGCGTGATTGGTCAAAGGAACATTTGTCCAACTTGGCATATAGCTGGTGATTGCGAAGATGGGAAAGGACCTCTTTCACATTCTTCCGATGCTCTTCCACTGTGGGTGAATATATCAAGATATCATCCAACTATATCACCACAAAACGATCTAACAGGTCTCTGAAAATATCGTTCACCAAATGCTGGAACGTTGCTGGAGCATTACAAAGCCCATAGGGCATTACCACGTACTCAAAGTGACCATAGTGAGTGCGGAATACAGTCTTCCATTCATCTCCTTTACGGATACGAACGAGGTTGTAGGCTCCTCTTAGGTCTATTTTGGAGAATATTGTGGCAGATTGGAGACGTTCCATGAGTTCTGGAATAAGCGGCAATGGATATCGATTTTTAATAGTGATGTGGTTCAGTTCACGAAAATCGACGCACGGGCGAAGTCCCCCATCTTTCTTCCCTATGAAGAATATTCCTGCCCGTGCCGGAGAAGTTGTAGACTTTGAGCACTTCGAGTTCAGGGGTCGAGAGGGGGTAGATGCGTCTGAAAGGTATAACAGCCCCAGGATGGAGATCAATGGGGCAGTCGTATTTGCGTTGCGGAGGAAGGGTCTCTACTCCTTTCTCATCAAACACGTCCTTATACCCTTGATAACAAGTAGGTAGCTGTACCTCGGTTCTTCTCATATTCGTGTCTAGTATCATATTGACGGATAACAGAGGAGAGGATTCCAGACACTTCTGGCTGCAATAAGAAGATGAGAAGGTAACCAGTCCCGTGGACCATTGTATTATCAGATCATGCTGTCTAAGCCAGGGTATACCTAATATCACCGGGAACATAGGTGAAGGGACTAAGTCGAAGGAGAGGATCTCTTGGTGACGAGGTCTAACCAATACCTTAATGGGTAACGTTTCTTGGGTGACTACCCCAGAACTTAAAGAAGATCCGTCCACAACCTGTATCTTTATAGGATATTTTTTATTGTGCACAGGAACACACAAACAGTGAGCAAGAGAAAAATCGATGATACAGCTGCTGGCTCCGGAGTCAACTATTGCGCGGAGGGGGATCTTCTTGTCGTCCCACTGCAAGACAATTTCAAGAGAGAGAAGATGTGTGGAGTCAGGGGGAGAATCTGTGACTCATACAGGAAATAGAGGCTTACCTCTGGATCTGTTTTTCTCAGGACAGGCTCTAGCCACATGACCTAGTCCTCCACAGTAGAGGCAACAGTTTTCTCTTCTATGCCGCTCCAACTCAGGAGGGGGCAGGTGACCTCGTGTTAATCCAATCTGCATAGGCTCCTCTGAGGATGTAGGTGGTGAAGAAGAGGTAGGAGGTAGAGCCAAAAGCCATGGAGGGCAAGGACCAGTTCTCCGCGCCGGGGGTGGTAGGGAGAGTTGAGAACTGGTGTTTCTTTCTTGTTGGCGTTCACACCACCGGCGGTCGACGGAAATGGACAGTAGAACGATCTCCTCAAGAAGTCAAGGACATTCTCCTCTGGCTACCTCATCCTTTATGTGGTCCGCCAATCCCCTTCGGAATTGATCCACCAGGGCGGCTTCGTTCCAGGCGGTATTCAGAGCGTACTTCTTGAAGGAAGTAATATACTCCTCGACAGGGTGCCTCCCTTGTCTCAAGGCTCGAATCGCAGTTTGGGCAGTATCCATTTTGAACAGATCACCGAACATCGTTTCCATGGCGGCCATGAATGACAGACAAGAGTTCAAAGCGGGATCTTGGGTATGTATCAAGGTATGGGCCCAAGTACGTGCCTCTCCTGTCAACAGGGTGATTACCATTTGGATCTTTACATGATCGGTAATGTAGGTAAGAGGTTTAAGCGAAAAATACAGGAGACAGCTCGTTATTATAAAGTCTTGGAACTGTTTTCGGTCTCCGTTGAAGCGTTCTGGTGTGGATACTTCTGGTTCTGGGGTAGGGGAATCACCTCCTGTAGGTACTGAAGAAGCAAAAAATGACCAAGGTAGAGGCGTAGTAGGACCAGGCCACCCAGCTTGGAGATCCTGTAACTGTGATTGAATCTGCACCTGGTTTGACTGCATCTCCTGTAGAGATTGCGATAGTGACCCCATCTGACGTGTTAAGGTAGTCAAGGCTTTGGCCAGCTCCGCGGATTCCGTAGTGAGGCTCATTCGTTATGTTAGGGAGCTGGAAGTGGAACCCAGGATGCGGAGAAGGGGATGATGAAGACGTGGTTTCCAAGGATTAGGCAAGGAGAATAGTCTAGATGTTCCCGGGGTCAGGGCTGGCGGCGAGAGTCGTAGTAGAGAGTATAGCTGAGGTCGGCAACGTGGTATCAATAGCACATGGGAGGGGATACAAGGAGAAGGCCACTAAGATGACCCAGGAGGGGTATAGGAATCAGATAACCAATACTCAGGAAGGTAGGGGTTAATGTAGAAAGCTCTTACTGCAAGGATAGCACTAAACAAATGAGTGTCTTGTCTCTGGCACTCAGGGGTTTTATAGGGAGTAAGGAGCCAGTCCCGCCTACCCACTAGCCCCACCTCTCCAGTCCCCTCCTAGCTGATTGGAGCAGTGGGAGAGATCTCCAGCGTCACCGCAAATGCCGCTCCTATCGTGGATGCCGAGGCCACGCCTCTGCCCAACCCGCCGTGCGCACACCGACCTGCCCGAACGCCGGAACCACGAGGAGTCCCCGCCATCTTGGACAGGAGGAGGACCCCGCAGCCAGCGCCCAGACCCGACAGCCCACGCACCCCGGCCGAGAGAGCGGCGCTTCACCTCCACGCCACCTCGGAAGACGCAAGCGGGACCCTGGTGAGTCTGATGAGTCGGGGAAGCAGCATGGCGTCTGCCAGGACCTGACAGTAATTCTACTTGGGGATATGGTTACAAAAGTGATCAACTCACATTTTATAGAGCCCAACCCGGCTCTAGTTTATGTTGCTTTAAGGGACTTATGCAAACCTCTTCAGGGGCCCTTCAACCTTCTTTGGATGGTCCTCTCAGTCCCCGTAGATGTTTTCATGCTCCAGAGCCCCAAAATGGCTCTATTAAATAGGCATATGGACTATAAGGTACCCCCCCGCACCTTCTTTGTCAGGAATCCTTAAGGCAAACAGCGAGTTTTAAAACCATTTATTTCTTAAAACAACATAACAAAGTATATCTACCAGAACGCGTTTCGTCAACAGACTTCTTCAGCTGGTGTTCTTACATGTTGCTCTCGCTGTTACCATATATATAGTGTTTAAACAATCACAAGACAATCAATAATAGATCAATTAAAATCATTTGGTGTGTTATTTAATACACCTGATATAAAATTGCCGTCCGCCATCTTTGCGCATGTGCGCTATCTCCCACTACCACCGTGAGACGCGGAAGTATCATTGGCTCGTCGGCCATTTTTAAATTACATAATAGTTCCACGTTTCACCCTGGAACGCGGAACTAAGCTGATGTTCGCGATCTCGCCGAACATCTCATCGGCATAGATAAAGAACACATGGGGGATCCATCCTTTCCATGCAGAGGCTCCCTATCGTTGCCTCTACTTTACGTTTATAATAAAAATCAAATGGAAGGAAAATATAAAGGATCTCTATCCCATAACTTTTTAACCCCCAATAGTATCCGCATGTCCGTAACACATTGCGGATCTAATTACCATATTACATACTCATAACTTTATACTCCTCCCCCCGGAGGTGTACCTACACATATATTAATATGTTTATATTATTATTGACACACTATATATAATATACTTTGAGATACGTTTAAAGCACTTTAAATACATTAGAGAATATGCTAAATTTTAAATATTAATTCGAGACTGAAAAGAGCATAATAATTTACCTATTTTAATAAAACACTGGTACACTAACTTAGATGTTAAAATAAGTAGTATAATTAATTTTAGAGGTACAATGATTATATGTGGAAAATAAAAATAAAAATATACATCAAAAGAATCCACTTTTAAATTTATGACCATCCCTTGATGAATGAGAAGTACGTATAAAAGGTGTAGGTACACCTCCGGGATGAGGAGTATAAAGTTATGAGTATGTTATATGGTAATTAGATCCGCAATGTGTTACGAATAGCAAGGTTAACGTCATCCTATAAGAGTGCGAACTATGTCCTTGCACAAAAAAATACTTATTTTTTCCTCTACAGATGAAAAATAATAAAAAATCAGGTACAATGGCCAAGTGTAAAACCAGAAAAAACTCTATTAATTCTAAAACAAATCTGATAAAATGCTCAAACATGTGCATAAAAATTAAGGCCTAATTAACCCATTAATTACATGAAAATAAAACACTCTTTAATCCCTAAAAATTAAAATTATGCTATTAAGAAGAAAACACCACTATACATTTAATATGTTTGCTAAATATAACCCCAGAACCATTTAGGACTTGTTCCTCCCCATCATGCAACATGTCATGCCTCAGGCCTGGGAACTTGCTGTGGTCAGTCTGGCTTTCCATTTCTCCCTGTCTGTATCCACCAAGGGTTAACTCCTGTTCTAGAAGCCTGTGTGCTTTGCATAAAACCAGGGCACGCCCTTTCCTCCAGGTTCTGGCATTGTTCTACCTGCTGTGCTAGTGAGAGGGTCCGCCTCTATAGCTCCTGGATATTATTTGTATCTTTGTTCCAGTTTTGCTTGCTGTTGATCCTGCACTTCATCTCCTGGATATCCAGCCTCTGCATTTAACTACTGCTGTGTGGTCCCAGGTACATTATCTGCTGTTTCCTGAGACGGAGTCTATATTCAGCTGTACCAGTTCATCACTGTGAACCACTTTCTGCAAGGCCTGGAGAGATTGCCCAAGATCACCGTGATACTACATTTACCATTGCTGTTACCAGAGACCGTGTATGTTTCAAATTTACCAGTGTACCTCTGTGTATTCATCATCTGCCACAGCATCAATATACGTTTATCGGGGGCGTGGCTTGGTGCCTGAAGAGAGCGGTCGCATGTCTGAGCAGCTCCTGCAGACTTACCCCGATTTTACATTTCTTTTCGCTGCATATCGAATATCCCTGCTTTATTTTCCTACAGAGCTGCCCCCAGGACAGGTTGTGCGTTTAAATTTTACCAACCGGACTTGCAATCGTCCGCACTGTCTTCGGGCCTGGTGTGAAAAGGCACTGACCGCCATTTTCCTGCCTCGTGCTGCCTCGTGCTCTCTCTTTCTCCTTCATTCCTGCGTACCACCAGATAATGGGCAAACGGGATAAGAAGGTTGGAGCGGCGGAGGATTGCTCCCGTCTTCCTGACATTCGGGTCTCACTGGCGGGCCTAAGGGATGCAAACACACTTCCTCGCTCCCCAGGAATTGTGACACCTTGTGCTGTGGACCCTGCCGACACCCCGTGAGTCTCCCAACTTACCCCGCAGGACTCAGAGGACCTTCCGGCGACGAGGCGGGACATCCGAGCCCTCTTGGCAGACGCCCGCGCTTCCTGGGCCGGGGAGATTGAGGAGGTACGCTCCAACCACTCCTCCCTCCGTGCGGAGGTGGTGGTGCTTGATACCAGGACCTGCTCTCTGGAGACATCACAAGCGGAGGCCTGCACCGGTGTTGCGGCTCTTCATGTCCAGGTTGCTGGATTGCAGTCCGCCTTGCTGGCCATGGAGGCCCGACACAGACGGCGGAACCTGAGGTTGAGGGGGATAACGGACGCTCTGCCTGCCTCGGACCTCCACTTACTGGCCAACAGGATGGTAAGGGCCGTCATTTCTCTCCCCGAAGAAGCCCCAGATCCGGTGCTCTCTGCGCTTAGAGTACGTAAGGCGGCGGCGGCCCCTCAGAATGCCACGAGGGACATCATTATAGTACTGGGAGATGTCCTTATCAGAGAACACTTTCTGGGGCGACGATCCGAGCTCCCCCTCTCAGATTTGAGGGACTGGATGTCACGGTCTACCGGGATATCCCGTTCCTAGCCCTAGCTGCCAGGCGACGATTTGGAACCGTTACGGCCATACTACGGGCTAGAGGGGTCCGCTACCGCTGGGGAGTATCGGGCTCCCTACTAATACATCTGGGATCTGACGTCCTGGTAGCCTCGACGCTGGAGGAGGCCCGGACCCACTTGTCGGCTTTGGGCCTGCAGCGCCACCTGAGTGGTGCTAACGGGGACCCACCGCTGTCTCCACCTGACGAGCTGCCTTCTGCACCGGACTAATCTCTGAAACTTGACTGTTCTCCATTTCCATCCAGCCTACGTCGAAAGTTTTTACTCATTTTTACCCTTGACTTCCTTGGATCGGCTGTATTGCGACCTCATGCCCCTCTCTCTCTCCCCCCCTCTATTTTTTCTCTTTGCCCCGCTTTTCCCCTTCTTTATTCCCCTCCTCAAATTGTTTGTTTTTTTTTTTGTTTTTTTTTTATTATTTTTGGGATTTTAGGTATGGTTTCGCTGAGGGTGAGCCGTGGGACAGTCACCTAGGCTCTCTCTGTCCCCTCGGCCCTTCGGTGACCTATGCCCTGTGGTTCCCTCGGTGGCCCTCTGTTACCCTGCGGGGTCTCAGGGGCGTGCTGCTGATTACCACTTTATTTTGGGCTGCCTTTCCCGACCTCCCTGTCTAATCGGGGAATTTTATTAAGTCTTTTTTTTTCTCTTCCCTTTCATCTCCCCTACCTGTCCTCTCTCCCTCTTTATAACACTTCTCTCTTCCTCCCACTACTGTCCCCCTCTTCTAAACTTCCCCTTTTAAGTCTTGTGATCATTTACGATTTTTGATGTTATGTGTCTTGTTCATATCGGATGCACTTGCTTATATCTTTTTATTGTGTTCTGTTGACCCTACTTGATGACTTAATTCCTTGCACAATTTTTTTCCTTGCCATGGCCCTGCGTGGCCTTTGTATCATTGGCTTTATTATATGTTCTATGCTTTCTATGTCTATTATATTGATGACTTGTTGCAAAATAAAAAATTTGAAATACGAAAAAAAATATACGTTTATCTGCATTTGTATCCAGTGTCTGTGTTAACTCATTCAACCCCAGCGCCTGGGAAACATATACTGAACTTTGGGTCCCACCTAGGCTCATGCCTGGTACCACCCTGACACAACCTAACATCCCACATAGAGCCCATTGATAATTATCATATATATGAAGGCTGAAAAAGGTAAAAAAGAAACCACATGGCAAGCTGGGACCGGATTCCACTCTAGACGGTAACAGAGAGCTGGTAAAGGAGAAATTTGGCACAAGCTGATTTCTCTTACCTGCTCCCTGTTACTGGGCTAATTCAGTCCGAGCTGACCGGAATGATTGTGAGCCTCAGGCAGATACCAATAGCGGAGCTGCACAATGCTGCAGCTATCAGCTCCTGGACTCCATCCTTTTATGGTGGGTGCAGAGGGTGGAGAGACCTTCCCAGTATTCTTCTGCAGCTCCTTCCACAGTTTTTGCATGATTTGAGGAATGCTGCCTATGACCCCAAGAACACCATCCCCTCTGTCAAACACAGAGGTGGAAACATTATGTTTTGGGGGTGTTTTGCTGCTAAGTGGACAGGACATCTTCACCGCATCAAAAGGGATGATGGATGGGACCATGTACCGTCAAATCTTGGGGAGAACCTCCTTCCTTCCGCCAGGGTATTGAAAATGGGTTGTGGATGCAAATCAATTTATAACTTTTTTTAAATGCGTTTTTCTGGATGTTGTTGTTCTGTCTGTCAATGTTAAAATAAACCTAACAATAAAATTATAGACTGATCATTTCTTTGTCAGTGGGCAAAAGTACAAAATCAGCTGGGGATGAAATAATTTTTTCCCTCCCTGTATATAAGTTGTAAAATATAATTATATACCTAAAACAATTAGCAGTGAAATATTACACCAAAATAAATAATATTATAATACTCGTTCCAACACCTAATTAATAATTTTATAAATTCAACCATTGTAAGATCATATGATACAAGTGGTGAAGTGCATAAGGAAATCAAAAACCTATGAACTGAACATAAACTTTAAACATTGTCAAATTCCAAAAAATATATGATGGAATGGGTAATATATTACTAGGAGAGTGTAGACCTATAATTATGTTAATTTTTTTTTTTTTAACTTCAAAGCCTCTTAAATATACTGCAGGGGTTACAAAGATTGAATGCAACCAAAACGGTGCTACCGACTGGTAGAACAAGAGGAATGTATATGGAAGCAGTAGCCCAGTCCTTTGGGAGGTAACCACTGGAACGTATCAATATATATGTGCGAGTAGAGGATGGGTTTCGGGTGAAATAGCAAAAAATATAACCTTTTATTAGTATATATGGATAAAAATTTCACACAATGCGGCCTGGAGTCGCAGAGTCACAAGACATGGACGAAAAACCATACAACAAAGTAAAAAACAGGAACAATAGCTGCCAAGTACACCGGGATTTGCCTGAAAGTTCTGATGTTGGATAAAAAATGTTTATCATATAGAGCTATTGTTAAACTTTTTATCCAACATCAGGATGTTTTATATAGTAAGCCTGTAATCCGTAGGAATAACTCCCTGAAATCCATGCAAGCAAGAGTCTAGTAAACACACTGAGTCAGATAAAGTTTGAAACACGAAATAATAATTTATTATCCCAAAAATAATTATCCAACATAATGCAAATAAATTATATTCAATAACATAATCAAACTAAAAACACTGAAATCTTTCAGAAAACAAGGGCGCAATATTAGTCACTGCATATTGCCTCAGTGTAAATATCCTTGGTATGATATATTATTTCAATTATGCACACTCTTATTTATACAGCAACATTTATAATGCATACAGTCTATCAAATATATTTTCATATAAAAGATCTTTAAACCATATATACAGTAAAGTCCAGTCTTAGAATGTGTATGTATGGTCTGTTTCTGATCTGTTAGTGCCACCTAGTGGCCGTTCATGAGCAAGTCATGCTGTTGGGGATAATACATAGAATTTTTTATTTTTTTACTGTCTTCTGATTTGCTGCCTGGTCCCGCCCCCTGCATCGTGTGACTCGCAGGGAGCGTTGCCAGGAAGCAAGTTGCAGCAATCACACTGCGGGGGACAGCAAGGGAGCGCAGGAGGAGGTGAGTAT
The DNA here is from genome assembly GCA_009667805.1 of Leptobrachium leishanense. Classification (NCBI taxonomy): domain Eukaryota; kingdom Metazoa; phylum Chordata; class Amphibia; order Anura; family Megophryidae; genus Leptobrachium; species Leptobrachium leishanense. The sequence goes on along the minus strand of CM019070.1, from coordinate 58,478,685 downwards.
GCAGCCCGAGTGTAGCTCGGGGTTACCGTTTGCGGTAGCGAAATTTAACCCCGAGTCACACTCGGGAATACCGCCAGGGAGGTTAAGGCAAGTTTTGGTGCACTTGACATTGTTCCTGTGTTTTTTTTCGTCCATGTCTTGTGACTCTGCGACTGTAGGCCGCATTGTGTGACAATTTTATCCATTTGTACTAATAAAGGTTATATTTTATATTTCGCCCAAAACCCCAGCCTCTATAGCACATATAAAATAAGAAAATGCACACAATGAAAACTTCAATGTTGTAGCATATAAAGGGAAGTGAAATATGAGTAATGCCCTTCGTATACGTCAAATAATAAAATTCAGCCAATACTAGACACAATTCTGAGAATGAATATTATGGGGAAGTGAAGTGTATATACGAAGACTTTCACTTGTTTAGCATTCACCTTTTAGTTATTCATCTAAAAACACAATCTTGTATGTTAAATATTGTGGATGTGTAGAAAAATATGGAACCAAAACAAATACAGAAACAGGAGAAAAGTAGAAAATAAGTAGATTTAACATAAATGTGCCAAGAGTGACAAATCCACATAAATAACGTAAAACAAAATATAAAGATATATCTTCTAAATTTACTAAATGTAGTTTAAAAGCAAATAAACTCTGAGTCACTGTATGCCCAGACTTCATATAAGGTAATGTGGAAACAAAAATAATTCCCTACCAGAGTGTCACTCACCCACGGGGTCTAATGGTCAGTTATTCTTCAAGCGTATAGAAACCCAAAAAATCTGTGGAAATTATTTCTCTCAAGGTCAAAAACACCTCAAACTGAAATAACTTGAATAACTAGCTCACTTAATTCAGCAACCTTAAACCGAATAATTCCTAAACAGGGAAATTTTGTTTTCAGAGTTGTAAACTAAAGCATAGTCCCTCCCTAGCAAAACAGCCAAAAGGCGCAACAGCCAAAACTTAGCATATGGTGGTATATGTTAGTGCTTGCCAACTACCGAGCGTATTTCGCAGGTTTTGGTACACGATCAGTTAATGCATCCATGCGATGCGCTAACATTACACTACAGATAGCGCTGCCTAACGCTAACAAGGTTGCGTGCGCAGATTCTGACCTGTTTTTCCATGTGTCCTCACCTGACCCCACATGTTCACGCAAATTGAAAATAAGAATACTCGAGCATCTGGGAAACATCAGAAAAGAAAAAACAGACCATAGCGTCCCAGTACACTGTAACAATTGTTCTCAATATACATTAAGGAATTTTAAATGGTTAGGGATTGATCTAGTAAAGAAAGACTGGAGAGGAGGGGATTTTGTGAAATGTTTAGCTAAAAAAGAGACAGAGTGGATATACAAAATGGGTACATGGAAGTCAGGTGGTTTGAACATTGATATGGATATAAAAAACTGTCTCTAAGCAGGGTTTCTTTCTCCGAGTTTAGATTTTTTTCCGTTAATCGGCAGAATCATCCAGTTCCGATTTCTTGCTTTCGGGATGCCAAGCCACAAGAAGCTCCGTCACGTCACTTCTGCTTGAAACGTTTCTGGACATGCGCAATGAAAGGAACGCAAGAAACTGGAAGCACGGACGGATCCGTAGAGCTGTAGACTATCTACTGATTAGTCGCCCGAATTAAATCTTGTTAATTGTTAAATCGTTTATTATTTAAGAGTCAGAGATGAGAGAGGTTGTATATGTTGTTTTCTCCCTGATGAAGTCTGTATAATACAAGGACGAAACACGTTGGAGATTTGCTGTTTTGTATCGTGATGTGTCCCAAATAAACCTTTTAAAACCGGCTTCCATGGTGGTCCTGTGACGCGGGGTATACCAGAGGATATCGGCAAAGTGGTAACATCAAAAGATACCTTTTATATGCCTGTTACTTCAAACGCTCAGTGAGTGAATTGGTACGAAGTTACTGAAATCATGTTATTATTACTGCATGGATAATATGGACTTTATGTTTTCCCAATGACATGTGTGTTTGCAATTAAGTAAACACCGATTTGTTTGTCCCCACATGTTCACTGTCAATTAATACCATCTGCGCCTGCAATTAGGTGACTGTGATTGCACTTTTCCAAGTCAGACACAGGGCACGGACGTTTGGAAGTGATTTGTGAGTATAGAATATTTTCACTTCTCCTGCCAGTTCTCCTGAGTTTCACCTTTAGTGAATAGACCTGCTAGTGACATTGGGATAATGGTAGATAACATTCCCATGATAAACTGGCATGACTTAAAAAAAAGAAGATGGAATACAAAAAATCTGCAAGGCTTAAAAAATGTGTTAATGCCATGGAGGGCCTTATACAAAATAACTCTTCAGGGCAGGAAATCTCTTGTATGCATAGCATACAGCCTTCTGACTGGTTGGCTTGCCTATTCTGAATGGTAACAAATAGTTGAAGCCTTCTAAGTGCAAGCCTTCCAAGTGAGCACTTAGAGATATTCTGGCGAGCGATTTTGATTTTTGTTTCAAACAGATCTTTTCTATTCATCTTAAGGTTTTAAGTTAGGTCTGGTGAGTAAATTAGGTTAGGCTGGTGACTCATTTTTCTTACTGATTAGCATAGAATTGGAATCAATTGGGTGCTATTTGCTAAGAGGTTAAGCTTTTCCACGACTTGCTGGGGGAGGTGTTCTTAGGTGACTATATAAAGCTTGCTAGTATTAGCTTGTCTAATAGTGCTTGTGAAGCCTTCTAAGTGAGCACTTAGAGATATTCTGGAGATTCTCTGGAGGTAGTTTGAGGTTAGACAGGATGTAGAAAACCTACAAAAAGGTAAGATTTGCTGGTTTTAAATCCATTCTTTTATAATGGCAGGCTTAGTCCAGTGTAAGAGCCGTCATGCATTTGTTTTTAAGATCCAATTTTTGGAGGTTTGGAGTGTGCCTGATATGTAGGCAGTTCTCTTTATTGCAGCAGGAAATTGCCTGTTTGAAGTCTGAGATTTGTAAATTATCTGTTAGACAAACTGAGGCTATGACTGTTACAAAGCCACTGCCACAGAGGCCTCCTAGGAGCTGCAGATGGACTACTGTAGGATCTGGTAGACTTAGAGTTGTGGATAGAAGGCATGTCCCACAGTCTGTGGCTCTTCTTAATTCTTTTGAGGCACTTTCAGAGTGTAGTGGTAAGACAGAAGTAGGCTCAGACACCATAGTTCAGGAACCACCATCCCCTATGCCTAAGGTATGCAGGACTGCAACCAAGGACAAAAAGGAAAAGGTGGGACTTGATAGAAGGCAATTGTTGCTGGGGGATTCTATCATAAGAGGTGTTGAGCTGGAGAGTAGTGGTTTGGTGAGATGTCTTCCTGGGGCTACTGCTCGTAGAGACAAGAGACGTATTCTCAATATTGTCAAGCAAAGCAGCAAGGGGAAGTGGACGTTCTAGTCCATCTAGGGACAAATGACTTGGCTAGCAATGGGGTTTCTGAGATTAAGGAAGATTTGTGTTCTTGGAGGTGAAATACAGCAGATTGCATCCACTGTGTCATTCTCTGAAGTTCTGCCTGTGCATAACATTCAGGATAGGCAGATGCGCAATAGGGAATTTAATTTGTGGCTTCGGGAATGGTGTCGGGAGCAAGGATTTGGCTTTGTGTCCCATGATAGCTCTAATTGGAGCAGAAAGGAACTGTATAAAAAAGATGGTTTGCATCTTACTCATAGGGGAACATATGTTCTCAGTGAGAAGTTCAACGGTTTCACAAAGGAATATTTAAACTGGGAGGGGGGGCAAAAGGGTAAAAAACAATCTGCCCGATTGTCCCCCAAAACTAAATCGGAGGGTGCAAGCAACATGCGGGGTAAAAAATGACAAGCTCAGAGTCGTGTCTATAAATGCTCGCAGTTTAGTCAATAAAATCAATGAACTGGAGGCAATGATGGCAGCTGAAAAAGTAGATTTAGTGGCGGTTACTGAGACATGGTTCAGTGAGAAAAATAACTGGGACATAACAATACCAGGGTACTCTTTATATAGAAAAGACAGAGAAGGTAGGAAAGGAGGAGGAGTGGCCCTGTATGTGAAAAACAACATAAAAACAAACCAAAAAAAAGTGAGCGAGGTGAACATAGAGTCAGTTTGGGTTACGCTAAAATTTGTCAATCATACAGTAGCTCGTGTAGGTGTGATCTATAGACCCCCTGGACAAGTAGAAGAGCTAGAAAATCTGCTGTTTGAGGAAATAGCCAAAATGGGAATGAAGGGGGAAGTTATTATCATGGGGGACTTTAATCTTCCTGATGTGAACTGGAAAACCAAAATAGCTGGGTGCACCAGGAGTACAAATATTCTAAACTCCCTACTGGGATTATCTCTAACATAAGTAGTTGAGGAGCCGACCCGTAAAGAGGCCATATTGGATTTAATACTCACAAATGGAGGTTTGGTATCAGACGTTGTTGTAGGTGAAAATTTGGGATCTAGTGATCACCAGTCAGTGTGGTTTAATATAAGAACAGGGATGGAGCCGCACCACACAAAAACAAAAGTTTTAGACTTTAAAAAAACAGATTTTTCTAAAATGAGATTTTGTGTGAATGAGTCATTATCAGACTGGAGGAGTTTAAAGGGAGTCCAGGAGAAATGGGATTATTTAAAGGAGGCATTATTGAAGGCCACAGGCAATTGCATTCGGCTTGTTAGCAAAAACAAAAAAGGGAAGAAACCACTGTGGTACGCTGCAGAAGTGGCCAAAATAGTGAAGAACAAAAAGATAGCATTCAATAATTATAAAAAAACTCAGGCAAACCTATAAGATTAGGCAGAAAGAGGCAAAGCAATTTATAAGAGCTTCCAAAGCACACGCAGAAGAGAAAATAGCTCAGTCAGTAAAAAAGGGGGACAAAACATTTTTTAGATACATAAACGAGAAAAGAAAAGTAAAACAAGGATTAGTTAGATTAAAAACAAAGGAAGGAAGGTATGTAGAAGAGCATAAAAGTCTCGCTGACTGCCTCAATGAATATTTTTGTTCAGTCTTTGCAGAAGAAGAGGAAGGAAAGGGACCTCAGTTAGGAGAAAACACTAACGAGACATTTACACATGAGTTTACAGAGGAGGAGGTTCTACAGCAGCTGTCTAAAGTAAAGACAAGTCAATGGGGCCTGATGGGATCCACCCTAAATTATTAAAAGAGCTCAGTGGTATAATAACAAAACCGTTAACAGATTTATTTAACCAATCCTTGTTAACGGGAGTCGTCCCAGAAGACTGGAAATTAGCAAATGTTGTGCCCATTTACAAGAAGGGTAGTAGGGAGGAATCGGGGAACTATAGGCCAGTTAGTCTTACATCAGTAGTGGGGAAATTAATGGAAACCATGTTAAAGGAAAGGATTGTTGAACATCTAAAAACACATAGATTACAGGATCAGAAACAATATGGGTTTACCTCAGGGAGATCATGCCAAACTAATCTTATTGATTTTTTTGATTGGGTAACAAAAATAATAGACACAGGTGGTGCAGTAGACATTGCTTATTTAGATTTCAGTAAGGCTTTTGATACTGTTCCGCATAGAAGGCTTATCAATAAATTGCAATCTTTGAGCTTGGATTCCAATATTGTTGAATGGATTAGGCAGTGGCTGAGTGACAGGCAACAGAGGGTTGTGGTAAATGGAGTTTATTCGACGCAAGGTCTTGTTATACTTGGACCCATTCTCTTTAATATTTTTATTAGTGATATTGCAGAAGGTATTAATGGAAAAGTATGTCTTTTTGCTGATGACACAAAGATTTGCAACAGGGTTGACGTTCCGTTCCTGGAGGGATCAGCCAAATGACAAATGATTTAGGTAAACTAAAACAATGGTCGGAGCTGTGGCAATTGAGTTTTAATGTGGATAAGTGCAAGATAATGCACCTGGGACGTAAAAACCCAAGGGCTGAATATAGAATATTTGATACAGTCCTAACCTCAACATCTGAGGAAAGGGATTTAGGGGTTATTATTTCAGAGGATCTAAGGGTAAGAAGTCAATGTAATAGAGCAGCAGGAAATGCTAGCAGAATGCTTGGTTGTATAGGGAGAGGTATTAGCAATAGGAAAAGGGAAGTGCTCATGCCACTGTACAGAGCACTGGTGAGACCTCATTTGGAGTACTGTGTGCAGCACTGGAGACCGTATCTCCAGAAGGATATAGACATCTTAGAGAGAGTTCAATGGTGTACGGCTTGAAGGAGAAAAGTTACCAGGAAAGGCTTAATGATCTTAACATGTACAGCTTGGAAAAAAGACGAGACAGAGGAGATATGATAGAAACATTTAAATACGTAAAGGGAATCCACAAGGTAGAGGAAGGGAGTATATTTAAAAGGAAACAAAGGAGGCGGAGCTAACCGCGGCAACGAGCAGACACGTTTTCAGGCAGCTCCGCTGCAGACTCGGCTGTACAGCTGAATCTACTGCTCGTTTGCCCAATTACTGCACCTGGTTGCCTTCAGGGACCCGACCTGGACCCGGGGTTACCGTTTCTCCATAATTGGAGCGCCGCACGGCTGTTTTTTCTGGTCGGGGGGAGATTTGGGCCTAGCACTTGCGGCCATTTTGGATGTCCTCGGGCGCCTCAGCGGAGTTTCTCTTGAGCCCTGCTTCCTCATACCTGGCGACGATTGAGAATGCCCAAACGTCCAACTCAGAAGAAGGGTCCTCGACAGCAGGACATCAGAGACTCTTTGTCAGGTGGGTTGCTGAACATAGGTGCCATGGCTTCTTCCTCTCTCCCTCCGGGATATGGATCGTCTGCTGACGAAGATTGCTCTTGGCCACGCGGAGGTGACTTTGGAATGTCGTGGATTACTCCCCCATCACAATCTCAGGGTATGCGACCCCTTTCGGCTGCCGCAAAAAAAAGGGCGCAGAAAAAGCGTAAAGCTGCGTCAGCGGCTTCTGAGACGGCCCAAGCGCCCACTCGGGGGTCTTCGGAGGGGGAATCTGATGAGGACCAACATCTCTCCGCAGACGGTAGCGTGACGTCAGGTCAGCGACAGGGATCGACGCCGAAGTCCAGTGTGCCAAGGGATCAGGCCGGGTCGTATGGTCCGGAAAAGGGCTTGCCTGTGATTCCCTCCCTGGGGGGAGATGATCATCTTCCCTCCACGAAGGGTGACCTTCGCAGATTAATGGAGGACATCAGGGACATGTGGAGACCTGAGGTAGCGGCGGTTCGGGTGGAGGTGGGAGAGATACGCGCACAGGTGGCAGAGGTGAAAGTGACGACCGCAGAAGTAGTAGCAGAACAAACACTCCTCCACGGTCAGTTGGCTGCTCTTCGATCTCAGGTTGAGATTTTGTCCCGCTCGGTGGAGACGTTGGAGTCCAGACACCGGCGCAGGAATATTAGGGTCAGGGGCATTCCGGATTCAGTGCCAGCTGAGGACTTACAGCCCTATGTGACCCGCTTGGTACTACAAGTTGCTGGACTGTCCCCCGACACACCTGAGGTGGTGGGTTCGGTGTTTCGGATCCGGCGTCCGACGACGGCTGGTAAGGGTACGCCTAAGGATGTTGTAGTGTCTTTCCGAGACGTGTCCCTGAAGGTGAAACTTATGACCACCCCTGGTGCCCGGGACCCTGTACAGTTTGAAGGCTCCACACTTGCCCTATACCACGACCTCCCATTCTTAACCTTAATGGCCCGTAGGCGTTTTAGGGACGTGACTGCTACTCTCCGCAGGAAGGGAATCCGATATAGATAGGGCCTGGCTGGCTCTCTTGTTGTGACTTTTGCTAACGTCCCGTACACGCTCACGGATCCGGCGACGGCTTGGGCCGACCTTAAAGCGGCAGGTCTCCCGCTGGATTTCCCAGAGGTGCAACCCGGTTGAACTCTTTTCTCCCCCCCCACGCTGTTTATTCTGGACTAACGACTGTTCTGGACTCTTTGCATCGTTTTTTCTTATTTACCACATGGGCCTCTTTTTGCGCTTTCCATGCTTTGTTGGACTATTTTTATGCTTTGTTTTATTTTACGTCTCACGTCTAACTCCGCGCTGTTGTCACTTACCCATCGCAAATTACCTTCGGCCTTAATACCAGTTCTTTTGTTATTGTTATTGCTGGCACAGTATGGCCATACCTAGTTTGATTTCGTGATCTTCTTTTCATTGTAATTTTACAAATTTTCAATAAAAAAAAAAAGGAAACAAAGTAGCAAAACAAGAGGACATAGTCTTAGATTAGAGGGGCAAAGGTTTAAAAGTAACATCAGGAAGCATTATTTTACTGAGAGGGTGGTGGATACATGGAACAGCCTTCCAGTTGAAGTGGTAGAGGCCAAAACAGTAATTGAATTTAAGCAAGCATGGGATAGACATAAGGCTATCCTAAACAAAAGATAAATCCAGGTAAAGTATCCATGTAATTGGGCAGACTAGATGGGCCGAAAGGTTCTTATCTGCTGACATTTTTCTATGTTCCTATGTTGGTTTTCCGGTCAGTTTATTATGAGGGGCTGAAAAAGAGAATTAGAAAAACGAACAAAGGATTATAAGTACATACTATTTTACAAGTACTTAGTATCAGGCACCACCTCTCAAATATTAGGGTTGATTTTATAGTGGGGGGTGAGTAGCAGGAAGCTTGGGGTCCCTAGGTCACAAGAGGGAGATTGGACAATGGCATGTCCACCTCCTACGACTTGAACACATCCCCCACATATTGGCCCCACCTTCCGCACATGTATGGGGGCTGGCCACATTTCCACTCTCTAACTCTATCACCACCTAACTGATGCCCACGAGTGAGAGATCAAGGGGAGACTTTGTATTAAATGCCCCACCCACTGTATGTGTGTGTACAGTGGTGCCTATGAGTGGAGGACTATGGCACTTGGTTTTATTACACGTCATCAACCACCATCCATGGGTGGGGGCTGGGGGGTGAACAATGGCACCTCCACCACCCCATGGTTTGTACCCCCACTTAATAGTATTTTGGGGTCAGGGGGGACGTGTGAGAGGTCTTCCCCATTCATTATAATAAATTGGGCAGCTATAGCTCCTCATATGCTAAATACCTAAAAACAGCAGAGCTGGAGTTCACAGAGTGTGAAAATGTTTTTCTTTGCTTGATTACGCAGATATGAGGAAAGAAACTGTTAGTAAGCTCGCTGCCCGTTAGCTATCAATTTAGCATGAATCGAAAACCTGTCGGTAAATACATGGTCAGATTATGTAGAGGCAACTTGCCAGTCGAGGATGGTTTTAATCACTTTATAGTTACAAATTTCATGTGGTACTAACACAGATCCAGCTTTGATATGTGAAACGCCTTTTACTTACAATTAAGATGCGTCATTCATCGGATTGCCTGCTTAAGTTTACAAAAGTGAAAAAGCATGGGTGTACAGCTGAGGTATTGCATATACGGGTGTAATATCTCAGCTGTACGCTTAGTCATAGTCAATATACCACTTCCGTCTAACACAAACTGTGCTAGAAGGGAAGTGAAAAATGGGTCAGATGATAACAATGGAAGCTATTTAGGACAGGTAAAATATTTTTTTCTGACATGTAGAGGAATGTACAGTTGATAATTATGATGTCATTTGTGTGATGCAGACTCTCTATGTAGCTTGTGTAAATTTGAGGCTATAGTATATTATACGGACCGCTTATTAAAACAATTCTCAGAAATAGTCCCATTTATTCGGCTCTACGGTTGCCAGATCACCCATGTTTTCCTGTACACATATTACGGTTTCATGCAGATGGAAGACTAGATAAAATACTGCCCTGCAACATGTATAATTCATGTGCAGCAGGAAGGAAATTAAGGCAGGCCACCTGGGATTCCTTTTTGATTTCTTAGGCCGGCGTCAGACGAACGCAGTTATCACGTTCGTGTTGCTGCACATTTTTCTTTTTCCCAAACTTAAAGGTTTTTTTTATTTTCAGAAAAAAAAGGACAAGTCTGGGGAACAGAAAGGGAAAACATGGGGATATTCAAATATACAGTGGTATGATACAATGTCCCAATCAATTATATCATGTCATCCAAGAATGAAGATATAAAATAAAAAAAATTAAAATATGAAAATATGAAAACATCACAAATTTCTCGTTATCTCAACTATGTTAAGGTTCAATAATCTGCTTTTCAATTTTAAGTAATACTTAGCTAGATGTTATATCAATAATACCAGTTAAGATGCGTATGCTGTAAAAAGGTGCAATTCGTAAAGAAAGTTTTCCTTTTTGTTTTATAAGGAACGTAGGTCCCATAAGAGCCAAGGATCATCTAATGGAGGTTTTAACGACAGTAAGTGTGCGGATAATCTCTCATAGGAGCAAAAGGTAGAAACTTCATCCGTCACCTCTTTCACTGTTGGAACCCTAGTCGTCTTCCAATTACGTGCCACCAACAATAATGTTGTGGCCAACACATGAAAAAATACATTATTTTGTCCACGTCCCAGTGGAATGGGAACTACTCCTAGTAGCAATGCTTCTGGCGTAAATGGGAGAACTATTCCCAGTATGTTTTCAAGAAGGACATGTATTTGTTGCCATAATGACCTGAGTAGGGGACAATGCCACCACGTATGTATAAGTTCCTGTTCTTCCTTGACACCGCCAGCATTGCGATGTAGTTCCTTGTTGATATTTAACTAGAGTAGCAGGGGTCAAGTACCAGCGATACATAAATTTACGTCTCATTTCCAGTAAGGTCACGTTCCTAGTTGCCTTTATGTCAAACCAATAAGCTTGTGTCCATTGCGTCTGGGTTAAAACACTATTCAGATGTTTATGCCATGCATTTTGAAATGCACAAAAATGGGGTGAAAGCTCTGTCGTCAGTGTAGTATAGCTAATGGTAATCAGTTTAGTAGGTATTTCTGTCATAATAGTGAGTGATTCAATTCCAGATAAATGAGCCTTATCTGCAGTGGTGTATTTAGGTTTTGTGCTGCCCTAGGCCTGACTAAACTCGTGCACCCCTTCCTCCTGTCAAGGGCACACCTCTTCCTGGTTAATCCCCACCCTTCCTCTTTAAGCTCCACCTTTTCCTCTTAGAGCTCCGCCTTTTCCTCTCTTTATATTAAAAGTGGATACCAAGTGCCTACTTGTATATTTTGTATACCATTTCAAATGTATCTATTGAGATAAATAAAATTATGAAATGTTTAAATTCAAGCATTTTTACAAAGAACAGCCACGCATGTCAAGTATACTGGATCACAGCCGCTCTAATTGGTTGAACAATAAAATCCACAGAAACGTGCACTGCATATGAGCGTATCACAGAGCAGCACAGCAATAAAACCCACAGAAATGGGCACTGTGTATGAGCATATCAGAACTGCACAGCAATAAAACTCACAGTAATGTGCAGTGTGTATGAGCGTATCCAAAAGCTCCAGGGCAATAAAACTCATAGTAATATGCAGTGTGTATCGCAGAATCCATAGCAATAAAACTCCCAGCAATGCAATGTGCAGTGTGTATGAGTATATCAGAATCCACAGCAATAAAACTCCCAGCAATGCAATGTGTGGTGTGTGTGTCAGCATATCAGAATTCACAGCAATAAAACTCACAGCAATGCAATGTGTGGTGTGTATGAGTGCATCAGAATCCACTGCAATAAAACTCTCAGCAAACCGAGTGAATATGAGCACACAGCAATTATTTATTCTATATTTACCAGCCTCTGTCCATGGTAGGGCTGTGTGCAGAGTCAGCAGGGACTATGTACGGACTCAGCAGGAGGTCCCTCCAGGCCACGTTAGAATCGCGGCTGTGCTTGTGCGTGGATCCATCTTGTCAGCAGTGGGGTGCCACTGCCAGAGGGTGCACCATGGCTTTGATTCCCTTCCCGGTGGGTGTTCAGTCCAGAATATAGTGAGAGTCCGTGTTAACGAAAGGGTGGGCAGCTGCGTGCGTGCGAGTCACGTGGTTCAGCCAGTCAGGTGGTACTGAGACTCAGTACCACCTGACTGGCCGGACCGCGTGACCTGCACGCACGCAGCCTCACCAGGAGCCAGGCACCTCAATGACAAATTTCTATCACTGCAGTGCTGGTTAAGGAAAGGTCCACTTCAAACAGCAGTAAGCAGACAGGGCTCCATATTCTGCTGATGCCCCCCCTTTACCTGCCATTTAATGTCATCTTCTCTCTCTCTGCACACAAATCACATCCCCCTCCCCTCTCCTAGAGCTGCTGCGGGGCAGGGGAGGAGCTATGGAGGGAGGAGAGGGGGATTTTTATTCTATTCGATTTTATTCCGTATGCAAACTCCCTGCTCCGCTGCTCATTGTTTGAGAACACAGCTCAAAGCTGACACACAGTGACAGTGGCACCTCCTACTACCCCCTAATGACACCCCAATAATCACTGGTACCTGGGGCGGCGCGCCCCCCGCCACTCCCCTAAGTACACAACTGCTCTGTGATATGCTCACACACAAGTTTGGCGAACTGCCAGCAAGTACGGTGCTGTTTGAAGGCAGTGCAAATCCCCATAGAGAAGTAATGGTTAATCTATTCAGAGAACACCAAACAGCAGAGAAATGTCAGTGAAATGCCCTGCTGTTTGGTGGATTCAATCAGCAGGTTTATTCAGGCGAACCCCATAGGTTTCAATGTTAAAAATATTCCAGTTTTTATGCAATATCTAATAAACCATTTATTATTTTAATCTGCAGTAAAAAGTCTTTATTGATTTTTTTTAGTACCTTTTAGTAATTTTTTTTTGAAAAAATTTCCCCCCTTTTTTTAAATAGCGGTTTTTCTTTTTTCTGTAACAGAACTTTTTATTATCAATCATAGGATCTTATATGTAAATTCCAGACATTTTCGTTCAGTAGTTCTCTTGAAAACATCAGGCCACGGGTTTGCGGTGGCAGCCTTCAGCGGCCGACTCCATGCACTTTGGGGACCCTGCGGTGAATGGTGAATTCACAGCAGGGTGGGGAAATTTTATTCCCCGAAGTGCAGGGAACTACAGAACACCAAAATGTTGGCTTTATTTCGGTGCTCTGTGAGTAACCCATTTAGTGGTGAGGTTTTTTGCTGCCCCCTGGAAAGTGAAAGCCTAGGCCTTGCCTACCCAGGACATACTTGAAAATTAGTGAAATCTCAATGTATCCTTCCTGGTAAAATACTTTGCAAAAGTTTTTTTAGGGGTGGGGCCACCCAGTGCGAGCCACTGCCCCCTGGAAAGTGCCGCCGTAGGCCTAGGCCTTGTTGGCCTAGGCCAAAATACACCACTGCTTATCTGCAGTATATTGTGGTAAAATATTTTTTGCTTGTAACCAGTGTTTGATCTGTATGTAGGAAAACAACATTGTACCTGGGAGGTTATATAGAGTTTGCATTTGTGGAAAAGAATGTATAGTGGTCTTGGAGAATAAGTCTCTAATATGGTGAACACCACATTCTTGAAGTAACCTGTGTATTGCAGGGAGTGATGTGCCTCTCCCCTTACGTCACTCCCTGCAATACACAGGTTACTTCAAGAATATAGCGAAGTTTCGTACCACAAAATAAATGTCCCTAAAACGCAAGCATTACCCATCCAGTTATCTACTCCAGACCTTCTACTCTTAAAAGCTACGTATAAATATCAATGGTGCCCAGGGCTCGAGTCCTGCGGGAACGCAGAGGAACGGCGTTCCCGCACTTTTCCCGCAGCGGGAACGCTGCAGGAACGCCCTTTGTCACTGCCGGGCAATTCCGCTTGACCCTGGAGGAGTGTGATCGCGGCTGCTCCCGGCCAATACACACGATTCTACAGCTCTGCATGTGATTGGCTGGTGATAGTCACATGCCCAGCTGCCGGCACGTGCGCTCTGTGTGTGAGGTCACACCTATCGTGACCTGAGCCAGGAGGATCATTAGTGAGAAAATGACAGCTGGAGTCTGGAGAGGTACTGTCTCTGCCCCATTGCCGGCTTATCCTCCATGTTGGCCAGCGCAGCGTCAGGCTCATCATCCCGGCCGGGAGGAGATACATCCCAGTCCCGGCGGTGTCACGCTACCCTGCAGCCACCTCACTGTGCAGTCTCCCTGGGACTGTGTCTCCTCCCCCACCCTCCAGGCAGCGCGCTGGCTCTGGCATGATGGTAATGCCAGGCAGACCTCGGGCCGCCTAGCTTGCCTACTGGGCGGCAGTGTAAGTTTGAGCCGCGGGCAGCTGCAGGCACGCACAAGGGGGTTTTCGCGCTGGCTGCTGCACATGCTCCTGGCAGCCCCTGCGGCATAAAAACACATTCCCTGAGGCCGGGTCCACATTGCATTAAGGGGCAGTACGCAGGCAGCAGGAACCCAGCACTTAAAAAAACACAGTGAATTGTGCATTGCTTCCAACACCCCCCGGTCAGAAAGCCGTCCCAGAGGTCTGGGCCCTGTCCCTCTGCCATCAGTTCCGGGTCAGCGATTACATCTCACGCTGATGCCGGAAAGTAATTAACAGAGGACGCAGCAAAGGATCCTGGAACTCCTCCACGTGCTGCAGCCGGAGCAACAGCGAGCAAGGCAAGCAGAACAAAAAAAAAGATAATCTAGATTTAAAAATGCTCCGTCTGCAGCCCTGACTTTCTTTCTGTTTCCAGCTCACCCTCTAGGTCTCTCTCCCTTTCTCCTGCTCTGTCTCTTTTTCTCCTGCTCTGTCTCTTTTTCTCCTGCTCTGTCTCTTTTTCTCCTGCTCTGTCTCTTTTTCTCCTGCTCTGTCTCTCTTTCTTCTGCTCTCTTTTTCTCCTGCTCTGTCTCTTTTTCTCCTCCTCTCTTTTTCTCCTGCTCTGTCTCTTTTTCTCCTGCTCTGTCTCTTTTTCTCCTGCTCTGTCTCTTTTTCTCCTGCTCTGTCTCTCTTTCTCCTGCTCTGTCTCTCTTTCTCCTGCTCTCTTTTTCTCCTGCTCTCTTTTTCTCCTGCTCTGTCTCTTTTTCTCCTGCTCTGTCTCCTTTTTTTCTCCTGCTCTGCCTGTCTCTGGACAAAATAGGCCACTACACACCGGAGGGGGGGGGGGTTGTTATCCACTAAACTGTCCCACTGTAATCAGAGTAATGGCCAAAATTCAGGATACATTTTATCCATGTATATATGCAGGTGTATCTCCTATCTCCAAACATGTATTGTGCAACCAAACTCCAGCCAGAAAATACCAGGAGCAATGGGGGTGGGGGTGCATGCAAGAGGGCTTTTAAATAATGTCTGCAATATATACATCCAACAAAAAACAAAGTAAGGCTGGATGGAACTTGGGGTAGAAATCCCCACCTTATTTAACCCTCTGTATTCGTATTTCACCTAGGGTTACTAGGTCGTCCATGTTTTCTTGGGCACATACTACTAATTCATAAGCGGGGAAGGTGCTGCCCTGCAACATGTATCATTTATTTGCAACATGGCTAGGGAAATCAGTTACCTAATTAAGGCAGTTCACCTGGGATACTGCAGATTTCTTACCTGCAGCATATTAATTCCACAGACTGCAGGGTTGCACTTTTCATGCACTGCCCATCCTTAAATTATGACTCCCAAGAAAACATGTCCTGGCAATCCTCATCTCACTCCTGACAGTATGGCAAAACTAGAAATGCTTTACTCTTGCACAAAAAATGCACAAGCAACGTCACACTGACCTATTGCTAGTGTAACGTGGCGCATATGCACATTGTCTTTTTTTGTGTATGAGAAAGGAGCGTATGTATATAATACAGGTCTCAAAATTTCCACTCGCCTGCTCGCATTTGGCGAGTGAAAATTACATGAGGGCGAGTGGGAATGCAGAGGCAGGGCAGGATAAGGGGTTAGGTGGGGCAACTAGTGGCGAGTAACTCTTAAGGCTTGGCTAGTAGCTTGGGACTTGAAATTTTGAGCCCTGATATAATATATCCCCCCCCCCCTAGTGGAATTCTTGGGTGAGTTCCCTCACTTTTTTTCCCAGGACTTGACCCCTGATGGAGCCCCACATATATTACGTATTTAGGGATCAAATTAGTGGTTTTGATGAAAGACCTTATTGAATTGAATTATGTTCCCCTTTTGATGGTGACTAAAAATTTACTTTATAAATGGAGAAAGGCGCGTCTTTCCTGGTTCGGACGCATAGCAGCCGTGCGTATGACTTTATTGCCTAAATGGTAGTACTTATTTCGCTCCCTCCCTATAATGGTCTCTAATATACTAATCCAGGCGATACAGAAAGCGGTTAATAAATATTTATGGTTGGATAAAAAGTCGAGAATAGCGGCGTCGCTCTTACGCCGCAGATGGGACAGAGGGGGAGTAAATGTACCACATTTCCCAACTTACTATGCTGCAGCAACACTTGCCTCTACAATCTCTTATTTTTGAGCCACTACCCCTTCTAGTTGGGTGACATTGGAATTATCGTTAACTTCTCCTCATGATGTAGTCTCCCTGCCTTGGAGGGTTGGCATACCTCTTTCCCATTAGGCAACTTGAGTTTACTTATTTTCTTTAGTGGAGTAGGAGGGCGTAAACGACGTGCGAGATAAGATCCTGTTTTATTTGCTGTCATATAGAGTTTAGATTTCAACCGACGCACAGCATAAAAATAATTATCTCTTTCTATTTTAAATAGAGAATCATAGGCCGATTTTAGTTGGCTAGTTATTTCAGGTGATGGGGTATCTCTTTTACGTTTCGTGAGGGAGTCTATTGCAGTTAATAGTTTGAGTTTTTCTGTGACATAGATACGTTTAAAATGAGAGGCCCATTTGATACAGACACCCCTTAAAACCGCCTTATGGGTCCTCCAGCACAACGAGGGCGAAATGTCCAGTAAAGACTTCTACTGGAATATTTCCAACATATCAGAGAAATCTTTTAACACTAACGGATCATCTAGCGGCCTCTCATTTAGCCGCCAGGGGGATTTACCATATGATTTGCAAGCATCTTGTATAATTAGTGTAATTGGGGCATGATCCGACCAAGTTCACGTATGAATATTACATTCTATCACTAATGGTAATTGTTGTCCCGGGAGAAAAAAATGATGTATCCTTATAAAAGAATCATGAGGTGATGAGTAAAATGTGTAATCGTGCTCATTAGGATGATTTAAGCTCCAAATATCCTGCATGCTATGGTGTGTCAACAGATTGTCGAACCATTGCGCTAGGCGATTAGTCGAATGCCGATCCCAGGGTATTATAGCGGATGAGTGATCTAAGGCAGGGTGAAGACACATATTAACCTCCCTGGCGGTATTCCCGAGTGTGACTCGGAGTTAAATTTCGCTACTGCGATCGGTAACTTCACACTGGACTTCAAGCATCTTGCAGTATGTGCCTCTCCATTCTTCCTCCATACTCTGGGTCCTTGGTTTCCAAACCAAGTACTGAGTACATATGCATGCTTATACTTTTCAGAGGTCCCATATTGTTCTATGTACAATCCTTGTTTTATTGATTGTGGATTTGGGGTTTTCATGAGCTGTAAGCCATAATCATCACAATTATGACAAATCACGGCTTGAACCATCTCATATATTAGTTTCACCTTTTAAGTTGCATTACTGAAATAAATCAACTTTTGCACCATATTCAAATTTTTCGAGTTTCACCTGTAAGTTCTGATGAATGATAATAAAAAGGTCTGTTACAGAAAAAAAAGAAAAATTGCTATTAGAAAAAAAATTATTATTTATTTTTTTAAAAATGCCTAAAAGATACAAAAAAAATAAAATCAATAAATAAAGAGATTTTTTACTATGGATTAAAGGAATAAACGGTTTATTAGATATTGGATAAAAACAGGAATATTTTTAACATTGAAACCTATGGTGTTCGTTCGCCCTGAATAAACCTGCCAAATGAAAACACCGGACATCAGGACATTTCTTTGCTGTTCAGTGTCTCTGAACAGATTAACCATTACTTCTCTAAGGGGACTTTCACTGCCTTCGAACAGGCACCGTACTTGCTGTCAGTTTGCCAAAATTTGTGTATGAGCATATGAGAGAGCTCCACAGCAATAAACCTCACAGTAATGTGCACCGTCTATTATGAGCATTCAGTGTTATATGGGAGTACTAATTTATGAGTAAAAGTAGTTAAAAAAACCCCGTAAAACTTGGGGGGGTTGACACTATAAGTTACCGCACCGGGTGACACCAACCCTAGTGACGCCACTGCTCTTAGACACAAAAGTTTGCAAAAATTAGACCGCCAGGGAGGTTAAAGTCCCCACAGAGAAGCAGAGGACCTGTCTGGACAATAGACAAGTTACGAAATAAAGCCTCAAGCAATTGAATTTGATTATTATTTGGGCAATAAGTATTAACTAATGTATAGGGTATGCCATTTATCGTGCATATCAAAAACAAGACTCTACCCTCTGGGTCTACTAATTGGCGGTGTAGTTCAAAGGAAAGCCTATTATGAATCAAAATGGTTACTCCCTTTGATTTAGAGGGGCCCATTGAATGAAATTGCTTTTGATATGAAGGGCAGAATAGCCGTGGGTGGTCAGTGCGTCTAAAATGTGTTTCTTGTAAGCAGACAACATCTGCATTAAACGTGCGAAGGTCAGCATATAAAGATTGTCTCTTCACCTATATATTGAGACCTTTAACATTGTAAGACAATATCTTCATAAAATATTAGGCGAACTTTTAAATATGAAAAATATCTAGACAGGTAACCCTTAGCAACTAGGACCATGAACCATGTCTCGTACATCATGTGATGGAAAAGGCCATAAGAAAAACTGCAATCAAGCCTTACAAAAAAAACAAAGGAAAAAAGAAAAGTTAGAAAAAAAAAACAACCAGCAATCTCTGACCTCCGACGAGCTGTCTCAAATCGAGGCCCTCTCATGGAGGGGGAGGTTGGGGGGGGGCACTTCGAAAAATCCAGTCCTCCAAGATGGTAACCGAGGACTCCATCGACCAAGGGTATGCGGTGCATTATTATTATTCTTTATTTATAAAGCGCCAGCATATTCCGCAGCGCTGGTGCATGTCTAGGTAAAAGTTAAACAGAATAAAAAGGCAAGAAAAAAATAACCATCCTGGACATATCCCATCGAAGTAAAGAGAACCAGAACTTTCGCCAGGAAAATCCAGATTCCACAGTATGGCAGTTTGAGCCAACTTCGGTGAAGTCAAGTGTAACATTGGGTAAAGGCAAAACTCACGAATCTTCGTCAATGGTGATCACACTTTCTTTCATTCCACCGGTAAGCGGGGTGGAGAAGTCTTCGCAGAACTTGTTTTCGGCGACGCTCTAGGTAAATTCTAGGTAAGCAGCAACAGATTGCCATCTTCCACTTTGGAGATATTATATCTTTTATCCTCTCTGTGGATTAGGATTCGTGTAGGGAATCCCCACCTATACGGAATTCCGTGAGCTCTGAGTATAGTGGTGATCGAAGATAGAGATTTCCGCTGTAGTAATGTGGCCCTGGACAAGCCTGGGAACATCGTGATATGTCGGTAATCCGTATTCAACGTGTCTGGTTTGCGTAATTCGACAAAAAGGAGAAGTTCCTTTGGTTTATAATAATGCAAGCGTAACAGTACATCTCGCGAAGCCTTTTGTGGTGCCGATGCAGGCTTAGGAATGCGATGCACGCGGTCCATGAGTAACAGCTCTTCACTAACTTCCAGCAAAAGATGTGTAAAAATGTCCGTCACATAGGTTGCCAATTTATGATTAGGTACCGTTTCTGGTATACCTCTAATTTTTAAGTTTTGGCGTCGGGAGCGATCTTCTAAATCAGTTATCTTTTTTGTCCATTGTTGTAACAATTCTTCCAACTCCTCTACTTTTGTGGCCATGGAGTTATGCGCTGAAGCAAAACCATCCATCTTGTCTTCCATTTTAGAAGTACGTTCCCCCAAATCTATGATTTCTTTTTTTATATCAGATGCCAAAGTATCAAATTTTCCAGATAATGTGGTTTTTAAATCATTGAGCATTATTTCCATATGTGCTGTTTACTTACGGAGTTCTTCTGCGTCTACTGAAACCGCAGCAAGTCCGATCTCTGTAAGCTCTGGGTCTCCGGCGCCATCTTGGATCGCGGGGGGGGAGCCGAAATTTGGTCGGTACGCGGGCCAAAAAAACCTTTTTTGTCTGCTTTTACTGCCTGCCGGGTCTGGGAGGATGTAGTCGCCTTGCCAGGCATTTTTTTCGTGACATCCCGGCTGCCAAGTATGGAATCGAGTGGATTCTTGCCTGCCCTTGGTCAGAACTCTCTCAAAGCATGTCTCACTCGCACGGCATCCAGCCACGCCCCGATGCTGCACAGTTTAACTTCCGTCGTAGCATAGAATCATGATCAATAGAGACCCACACACGAAGTACGTGCGCACTGAACTGCACACACACAACGCAGATGGCAAACGGACGCAAGTTAGGCAAGAACGTAAAACCGCTAGACGGACGCGCCATGTCCGTGTAGTGTTCCATGTCCGTGAGTGATGAGATGTCAGACGCAGCGCATTTGCGACGTCCAGCACCTTGACGCACAAAATGCCTTATCCTGTCCTTTTCAAATTTTTATAATTTTTCATATTAATTTTGTTTCCCATAATTCCCTTTTTTTCTACGTCCGTCAACGAAAGCGGACCGTGTGGTGTCTACAGTATCTTCCGTCAGTACGTCCGTCTGTTGTGCACGCACACAGAGTGCGTTCATCTGACATTAGCCTTACCTGAAGTATATGGAATCTAAATATTGCATGGTTGCGTTTTTCACACACTGGCCATCAGCATAAATCAATTTTATATCAAGGCTTCATATTTTGCATTCTCTTTTCTTTACTAAACCATCAGCAGCAAAGAGTTTTACATAGCAACAGTAGTAAACCAATAGACAACAAGAGAGCAGTAAGTCCTTGCCATGCCCTCTTTTCTTTGCTGCTGACCTCCAGGTGAGACGTTTTCAAAACCGCTCCTGGTTGTCAGGCTTACTTTAGTTGTATTTTCAATTTTAACTTTAATTCTACATTACTACTTTGTCTATTTACTTAGATTTAGCTATATGTATTGTATGAATTGTTTTTTCTCCTATAGGTTTTAGCCCTGCTGCGTGGGCACTCTCCCGCCTGCAGGCACGCTTTGTTTCTGTTTCATGCTGTCTCTCGGCAGTCTGGGGGATGGGTTTTTACCCCTGTCCGTCGGGTGACTTGCGGCGCTTTTTTCCGAGCAATGTTATGCGTTTTATCAGGGGTTTTTTCCATTTGTTGGCCTAGCGGCACCTATCCCCTCAGAGAGTGTGCCGTTCATCTGCACTTGCACTCTCCGGCGGCCATCTTCGGTTGCTTCCGCGATTGCCGGCATTTGAGACATATGGGTCTCCTGCTCTAATGCGTACTGGCAGGAGTTAGCGTCGCTCTTCCCTGAACAGCCTCCGCTTGCTTCTGCCTGGACCCAGGGGCACCCCCGCCGACTTAAAAATATAAACAAACAGTTAGAGGATACCTCGGAGGAGCCCCGTTTCATATAATTAAATAAATAACTTTTTTACCTGTCGGCTAGTGCAGGTTACTGTTTGGCCTACAAACACATCGGGTGAGCCCTGATTTAATATCTCCACAAGTTTATTTCTATATATATAAATATTACATATATATATACCCAATGGGTGAGCCCCGATTTAATGTCTCCACATGTTTATTTATATATATATATATTACATATATATATACCCAATGGATGAGCCCCGATTTAATATCTCCACAAGTTTATATTACACGTATATTCCTAACGGGTGAGCCCCGATTTAATACAAGTTTATTTATATATATATATTACATATATTTACCCAACGGGTGAGCCCCGTTAATCTTCCTATCATGGATCCTTCCTCAGCCCCCTACCAATCCAGAGGAGCTTAGGGCCTGGCTCTTAACGGCAATATCTGATACTTTGCCCATGGCTCTGGCAGCCATGCCCCCACTTTCCTCAGCCAGAACCTCCGGTCCTGTTTAGGGCCCAGTCACCGGGCCGTTCTGAGGACTCCCAATCCGATCGGTCTGAGGCGGCCGTCCCATCTCGTAAAGACCCTGGAAGGGTCAATCTGAGTCCGCTGGCAAGGGTAAGGGCCCTGCTAAAAAGTGCTCCCGCACTTCTGTCCAAAAAGAAGGGGACGACGTTTAAGACCTGGACGACTACCAGGCTGATTATCCAGAGGAGGAAGAAGCCGAGACCGCCGGTGACCCGCCAGCTACTCCGAGCTCAACGGGTGAGCCCCGTTCTGATGCCATGGCGATCAGGCCCCTCGCCACCGCGCCAATACCGCCACGCTCGCTGGTATCCTCGGATACCCCAGCGCAGATCCTAGACGATAGAGGAGTTCCCATTTTTTTCGACCCGCGCACTACTACCCACCCCAGGTCTTCGGCCTGGTTTCCACCTGACCATATAGCGGAGTTTCTGTGTTTTGGCTGCTTGGTCCCTTAGATAAAGCAGACGGGGCTCGTTTGCGGGCAGAATGTCCTCGCCCGACACTACCGGACAAGGTGTCTGGAACAGGGCCTCTGCGTCGCTCGAGACAAATTGCTGGACGTTTCCAGCCCTCTCTCCCTCATGTTTCGTCCTGGCGGACGAAGCTCTCACTAACAATATCCCACTCGACCCTGCAAGGGTCCGAGAATGGGCACAGCGTGCCCTCTGTCTTTTAGGTAACGCCAACGTTGGCATCTCTTCTGAACAACACAAGGCGGTGCTATTTTGCTTTGATGCTAACCGTAAGGTTAACGTTTATACCAACCTGCAAAAGGTCCAACCCAATATGAAAAGAGTCTTCCACCCCAGACTCGTTTTTCCTTCATGGCTGGCGCACCAAGAGGTCGGATCGCCAGCCGATACAACAGCTCCTATGGACCTCGCCTCACCACAACCCAAAGCACTGATGTGCAATATAGACTCGGGGAGTTCCCATCGGTCTTTGCTTCAGCAGAACCAGACGCCGCTATTCCGCTGGGGAGTACCCCTGCGCTTCCGCTCACATTCATACCAGTCGTGGGCCAGTTACGTCATTTCCTCCCCAAATGGCACGAGCTCACGTCCAACTCTTGGGTTATGCGAACCATATCTGTTTTTTTTTTTTTGATAGACTTCTCTCAGGTCCCCTTCCAGCCTGCTTCCCCGCCCCCGGCCCATTACTCTTTGCAAGAGAAGACCTTAATAGACAGGGAACTTCGCTCCCTGCAGTCGTAAGGGGCCATCCTCCCCGCGCTGGATTCTCCACGCTTCATAAGCAACGTGTTTTTTACACAAAAAGTCCAGGGACTTCCGGACAAGTCAGCACTTCGTCCAGCTCAATACATCACCTTCCTATGGTTCGACAGACTCAACATCTTGCCAGCTACGTCTCCCTCTGCAAAGCTTCGAGCCATCAAGACCCTACGAGGTGTCCTGGCGACAGACACCATCTGTCTCCGAGATTTGGCGAGATTGTAGGCCTACTCTCTGCCTCCATTCAAGCCATTTCTCCCCTGAGGGCGTCGTCTTCACGCTTATTTTATTATTATTATTATTCTTTATTTATAAAGCGCCAGCATATTCCGCAGCTTACTAGACGTACTAAAACCCTGTCTTTTGAGGTTTTCTACCCTCACTTCCCCTCCGACCCTCCCCTGTGTGTCGCTCGGTGCGTTACAACTTACCTCTCCCGCTTAAGCCCTTTGCGCTCCTCTCCGGTTGGCCAGCTCTTGGTCTCCTATGTTTCCCCTTACAAACCCATTTCTTCACCTACACTACTCTAGATGGGTTTGCTGGCTGCACTCTTTAGCACGCGTTGCTCTTCACTTCAGCGCTCACTCTGTACGGGGGGCTCCCTGCCAGACATACTAGCGACTGCTGATTGGTCTAGGGCGGTCACCTTTCGTACCTTTTACTTTAGCCCTCGTTCTCATGCATCTGGGGCTCTAGTGCAGCTTTAAAACTGCAAAATATGAAGCCTCCTGACTTGATATAAAATTGTGGATTATTCCAGCCTTGGTGTTAGAATAATCTTAATTTTAATAAAGACAGGAGGTGAATATTTTTCCCTCCCACCCGTGCCCGTGTGTCTTTCACATTGTACCAATATTACTACTATGGTTAAAAAAAATAAAAATAAAAATTCCATTAAGAAATCAATTACTCGGCCTCTTGGCCTTGTGTCCTTCTTTCTCTAACCATTTTTCTCCCCTCAGTAGGGTTTGTTGTTTGCATATCTGGTTTAGCCTAGTTTAGGGCTACTTTCTTAATTTGATAACTCAGCTAACTGACCAAAAATAGTATAACTGCTTATTGGCAAGTTTCCATCACATGGTACTTTCACGTATCCTGTTTTTCTCCTTAGCTTGATTTACTTCTGCGGACCCGTTGGTATTCCATCCTTTTGGATGCCCGTTGGCTCTTCACCTGTCCGTCTCGTTGGCTCCTGTTTAGTCTTGGCTTCCTCCTCTTCAGTTTTTCTGGGTTTTCTACTTCATAGATCTCCTGCTCGTTCAGCGTACAAGAAAAGAGGGCATGGCAGGGACTTACTGCTCTCTTGTTGTCTATTGGTTTACTACTGTTGCTATGTAAAACTCTACTAAACCATCAGCAGCAAAGAAAGAAAAGAGAATGCAAAATATTCACCTCCTGTCTTTATTAAAATTAAGATTATTCTAACACCAAGGCTGGAATAATCCACAATTATATGTGTATAGGAAAACATGGCCGATCTGGAAAGTATATTCGGAGCACAGTCAACTCTCCGCCTATTTGGCTATTTTATGAGCAGATGCTCCTGCTCTATGCGATAACAACGTGATGCTTCACTGGTTCATATAGTTGATGTGCTATTTCATCAGCAAGTATGATGTCCAGGGCAAACATCAGGATTACTTTAGGGTTATTATATTCTAGGGGGGGGGGGAGAACTCAAAAATGGTGTTTTTACTGTATATCCATTTGGTTCCCACTGAAGCGAATGGTTCAAATGAGATTTACTAATGACCATTATCATAAAACACTGTGCTTCTCAATACCTTACTGTCTGATACATGAGCTTGTGTATGTAAGAGGTAGGAAGTAAGGTGGCTAGTTATGGATTTGATGGGCCATTGCGATAGGGTGGAGTAAAAAAGGGGTTGGGGCAATGTCACCTAGATAAATGGAGGTTCCCTTTGCAACCTCTGTATTTAAATCGACTTTGGATCTTGGTTGATAATACCTTTTTAATAGACGTGAATAAACCCATAATACTGGTCCTTGCAAAACTCTCCATAACTGTCATTGCCTGCCTAATCTCCATTATTAGCGGGTATGCTCCATCCCGGCCACTTCATTCTCCAATGACCTATTCTTACCTTATAGTACCCACACCCCTCACTCTAACCTTCAGGACTTTCCCAGAGATGTATTTTCCCAGAGATCCTATTTATGTATCGCTTTCCCTCGCAACAGCTGACTCTCCCTGTGCCTCCATCCTCTCTAAAAATGCATTACTTGATAAAGGCCAATCCGCTGACTCCAACAACCCCCACATTGGACTTTTCCTGATCTATCTCCCACAATTCCCCCCCGCACCCCATTACTTCCCATACTGTCCTATTTACCCTCACCTCGGTGTCTCTACACTCTTAGATTGTAAGCTATTGAACAGGGTCCTCTTTTTGTATCATTCTTCGTGTGGTCATACATTAACGTTAGGGGTTATTCTCGTTCCCCGCACTTCAGGGAATCAAAGCATTCACCACAGGGTCCCAGGACTGTAGGGAAAACCCACCACAAACCCAGCGAACATTCACCGAACCACACAGAAACCGCCGCAAAAAGCCGACAATCACAGCGCAGATCAGCCGCCAGAAAAAGCAGACAAGCAGACAAACAGGGTAAAACAATACACTTGAAAGTGTCAAAATTGAAACGCTGTTTGCAAAAAAAACTACTGAACAGAAATGCCTGGAATTTACATATAAGGTCCAATGAATGATAACAAAAAGGTCTATTACAGAAAAAAAAAAAACGCTAACACACAATTTACAGCAAAAAAAAAAGAAATAAGAATCACAAGAAATGCCTAAAAGTTAAAAAAAAAAAAAAAAAGATGATAAAAGAGCCGGTTTACTGCAGAATAAAAAGTTTATTAGATATTGGATTAAAACAGGAATATTTTTAACAGTGAAGTCTATAGGGTTCATCTGAATAAACCTGCCGAATGAAAACACCTAACAGCAGGGCACTTTGAATAGATTAACCATTGCTTCTCTATGGAGGATTTCTCTGCCGTTGAACAGGCACCATACGTGCAGGCAATTTGCCAAAATTTGGAGAAATGGCTGCTCTCTGAATAGCCGAATAGCACCGTATGCTGAATTTCGGCGTCCGGTTACATGTCGAGGCCAGATCGGCTCACTCTGAATAACCTTTTGTTCTATTGTACAGCGCTACGGAAGATGTTGCCGCTTTGTAAATAATTGTAGAGGCCACTTTTCTTTTTAGTCACTCATAGTGAAGTCTAAAATCATATTGCTAAATCCACTCTGGAGAAAGTGACCTCATGTTTCAGACACCTGGATTGTATTGACATTTGTGGAGCGGCTGATGTAAGAGACAGGATAAAGATTCGTTCCATCTTGTCTGGTGGCTAATTACACTTTCTTCTATGCTGCAGGTTTATAAAAAAAATAAAAAGCTTTAAATTCCAGGACTCACTGTCTGCGGATACGTGAACTCTGAGATTTCCATTATAGAATATGTGGGGATTAGAAAGCTGGAATTCTTTCTACAGCAGTGATGCAAATATTAAACATAAATCATACTGGTTCAAGCCCTCGTTAACAGTTACAGGCTTGAATGTTATGTTTCACATATGCCTCGAATCAAGTCACCCTCAATTTGAAGCAATAGGCTCTCAAGCAGACATGTAATGAAGAGCACATGGTACACTTATTTCCCCTCTGGAGTCATGTTTATACAGATTAATCATGCAAAAACAAAATAATAATGAAGTCTAACATTTTTTCCTCTCTACAAATTTGTCATAAAACAAGGCAACTCTAAAACTCTAGTGTCCAGGACGTGAGGAGTGCCCACCCCTTCTCCCCCTCAAAGAATGCCAATGTTAAAAGCTTGTCTGTTTTTACAAAGGCCTGGCACCAGGGCCACCAACTGCGGGGTGATGGTCCATATGATGGTCAGGGGCAGAGTGGCTCCACAGGGCCCTGGTCCTTGCCAAACCCCATGCAGCCTGATTAAGTGACACATCTATGGAGGGCCCTGCACTGCCACCCAGGAGACCAAGAAATAGCCTGGTGTGTCAAGGCATTTTGGGTTGGTGCACATTACTAAAAGATAGAGGTTACTATGAACTGCATCAGGTGGAGGTACAGATCAAATGCTAGACTACCAAACCACCAGGGAATACTTTTAATACTCTTTGTGAACCAGTTACAAGTACTTCTACAGCGCCAACAGAATCCGTAGTGCTTTACAATGGGAAAGCACAAACAGGTGACATAATAAATTATAAACCTAAAAAAGGAACATAGGATAATTGTCCTGCAAATGCAGCACTTTATACAAATGCTCAGCCAGACATCCCGTGAGATTACAATCTAAGGCAAGTGAAACAAAAAGGGAACAGGGGGGGGGGAGAGAGTATGGAGATAATTACCAGAGAATATAGCAGACACTGCATGATCATAAACCAAGAGCTTGGGCATGAAGAGGTTAACTGAGCGAGGAACGAGGGTTCTCCCTAGAGACGCCGTGCAATTGTGAGTCTTTTGAGGGAGGAATGAAGCAGCTGAGAAAAGGATACTATATAATTAGGATAGGGGCTGGGTGGGACAGCAGATGGAAAAATGGTGAAGTGTGACTTTCTTTCAGGAAACAGAGGGAGAGATTGCTGTGAGTATAGGATTTAGCCCACTCCCTGTAAAATAAGTGGAAGAAGAGGAACCATGTTTATTTCTGATCAGTTGAATGAAATGAGCAGCTGATGGAAGGGGGGGGGGCAGGCTTAGAAAGGAGCCCCAAGATTCCTGATGGCAGCCCTGCCTGTCACCCATGAGTCCCCCCACCCGTTTACATTTTGTTGCTACATTCCACAAGCCATGTACACACCAATAGAACTCATTAGGAGCAAACCTTTTTTTTTTTTCCTTCTAGCAGTAGATTTGAAGATTGCACTGGAAAATAAAACCACAACCATATGCATTAAAAATAAAAAAAGGTTGGTTTCCTTGTAATAGTAAGTTTGATTTTGCTCAAGGCTCTTTCAGGTGATCTTAAAATCAAAGCCACTTGTGAGAGAATGCCAAATTATATAGATGATGGAATCATGGAAATAATTCCTTTATTCCATCGGTGTCAACGTATCAGCCCACAGCGCCAGGAATAAGCACATGCGCACTGGGTGAGCGAGTACGACGATCACGTGGAGGGGTAAGGCTAGGGTCAGACGAAAGCATTTTTCCCCGCGAACGTGAAAAAGTGCTTCCGAACGCATTGACGTATTTTATCACGGAATGCGCAAAAATGGTCAGACGACGCGCATTTTCGGGCGTGATTTTGTACAGATCGTCAATAAAACTCTTTGCGTCCGGACGTTATGTAGGCTGGACATTAGCAGTGTCTGACATCTAATCTCGCACACACGCCGCTATGCCGCAGCTGCGCACTCAGTACGTCAGTACTAGCGGTTCAGCGTTCTCAAACAAATGCTTTCAAATTCCACTTGCGTTGCAGGGCCGGACTTTTGTGCGGCCGTACATCGTAGATTGGCCGTCATTGCCCGTCATCTGCTGCTAGTGCGGCCGTAATTATGTGCGCCAGAACGCACGTTAAAAGTGCGCTGGTCTGACCCCAGCCTAAGTGCGTTTGATTTTTATAAATCTGTTGTAGCTCTCTTGTTAATGTATACGTCCTGAGGAAAGCCCTGGGTCAGGGCTGAAATGTTGACACCGATGGAATAAGGCTGGTGTCAGACGAGCGTAGTGTTCACGTCCGTGATTGCGCCTAAGGCTAGGGTCAAACTAAAGCAATTTTCCCCGCGAACATCAAAAAGTGCGTCCGAATGCATCAACGTATTTCACGGAATGCGCAAAAACGGTCAGACGACGCGCATTTTCGTGCGTGATTTTTTTACGGATTCTCAATAAAACACTTTTTGCGTCTGGACGTTATGTAGGCTGGACATTAGCAGAGTCTGACATCTCCTAATCACGCACGCACGCCCCTATGCCGCCGCAGCGCACTCTGTCCGTCAGTACTAGCGGTTCTGCGTTCTTGAAAAAATGTGTTCAAATTCCACTTGCGTTACACGGCCGGACTTTCGTGCAGCCGTACTTCGTATATTGGCCGTCATTTGCTGCTACTGCGGCCGTGATTTAACGTGTGTTCTGGCGCACTTAAAGTGCGCTGGTCTGACCCCAGCCTAAAAGTACGTCCGTGATAGCATGACAGAAAGCCCATCGGAGCCCGTTACACGAAGTACGTCCGCACTGAGCTGCGGACGCACAACGGCCGCGGCCCACGGACGCAAGAACGTACAACTCCTAGAACGGCCGCACAAAGTGCGCTGCGTCCGCAACGTCTGCATAGCTTTGTGTGTGAGTGATGGAATGTGGTCAGATGGACTGCATGTATACGTCCAGCATTTTTCACGGACATAATGGTTTTGCTTTTTATTTTATTTTCTCTCCTACATCCATCAAAATATACGTCAGTGATAAACGGACTGTGTGGCCACTACTGCGTCTTCCGTACGTCCGTGTACACGGACGTACAGTCCGTAGAAATCGTTTGCATCATAGTCCTGGAGCGCCACTATCATTTTTTCATGAGATATTTTTTTTTTAATAATAAAAAGCGCAGAACACATTTCATATTTTTTTTATTTAATTGCGGCTGAAACTCCCACTTTAAGGTCTGAAACTCTACAGATAAAGATTCAGTTTGTGTATAAGGCACAGCATATACACATTCAGTTCAATAGTCCAAATAAAACGGAGTTACTTCCACACAAACACAATCAGGGTTATTCAGAGAGCGTGAAAAGCAGGAGAATGACTGGAGAATTAAAAATTCTAGGTCAAAATAGCCGATTTGGAAAGTGAGATGAAAGGGAGAATTTTTCTGGTTTGGCTATTTTGACCTAGAATTTCTCATTCTCCAGTCATTCTCCTGCTTTTTACCTCTCTGAATAACCCTGTTATTGACTTAACTTTGTTTGGCTTTCCCAATGTATGAAAATAAAAATAGACTGTTACCAGAAAGTCCTGGCAGTTTTTCAACCCTTCTTTGAGGACAAGCTCTCTGATTACTTTTGCAAATAAAGGGTTTAATGACAGGAATTTTGTTGACCCGTTTTAAAAAGTCATCTGCTCCATATAATGGTTTTTCAGTGGAATATAAAGTGTTCTGTAGGTTGTAAGCATTGATCAAGAACTGCATCCGTGCAGATCTGGCAGAGACACATTTTGGCCAAAATGTTCGCCGATTATTTTATCCACTTAGTATAATCATAATAGGTTTTCTGAAAAGGTCAATACAGAAGAATCCCGTCTTTAGCACTCAGTCTTTGACGATGTATTTTATCTTGTTGCAATTCTGCTATGGTTGGATGCCAAAGCTTCATTAGGACCCGTTCCATGTTCAAGGAGTATACAGTGTGTGACGGAATGACTTCTCTGTGAATCTACAAAAAAAAAAAAAAAAATATATAAAACACATATGTAAATGTCAAGCAGCATATAATAGATGTAAGATTTCATAAACATACTTCCATGCAATATAGAAAGCTGATCCACTGAACTAGTCAATAAGATCATTGGTGAGAAATTTAAATAAAAAAAAGGTTTTTTTTTTGGGATCATGTGCAAATATTAAAAACTGACACACTCATGATCATGTGAGACAAACACACAAAAAGATAAAATAGTATTCTGTTTATATGGACGTCTCCATATGCTTCAAGTATTGTTGAGCAATTAAACAATGATTTTACCCCAGACCAGCCAATGTTGGTGTAAATTATTCAACAGGGAAATGCTCAATAGCACTGGGAAACTTAAAGAATACAAATAAACGAAATAGAGCAGACACCTTCACTAATATATATACGTAAAGCATCGCCTGCTCAGTAATGAACACAATTGAAGGGCATATAAACCACCAAAAATCATAATGTGCGGCTACACAATGAGCTGCAGATAATTATTAGAAGAGAAAAAAAAAAAAATCCCCAATACAATAAGCCTTAACCACAGTAAGCAATGTCACAATGAATAAAAAAAGGACTTAATTAGGGAGATTTGGGGGTAAGGGTTTGCTGCCCAAAGTATGAGAACGCACCCGACGCGCGTGTCGCCTTGCACAGGCTCATCAGGAGTGCTGGGAATGCAAAAGTTGTGTGTATATTTAAGCCCACTAACAAAGGGTTGGTCCCATAATTAGCCAATCGGGGTGTTTCAATAGTTATTGCGTGATAAGAAACAGCCAGTCGATTGACCGCGAAATTGATCAATCTGCACAAAGCGTTTAGCTCGGTAGCTATAGTTACTGAACCCATGACATATATACACCAATAAACTAGGGGTCGACCGATTATCGGTACTACCGATAATTGGGGCCGATATTCAGGTTTTTCCCTGTTATTGGCATGTTTCATTGCAGATATACCGATAACAGGGATTCTGATAGCCGGGGTCCTCGCTCTTGACTGGGGAAAGGGCGTGTGTGCTAGGGGCGGAGCTCTCTAACACGCACCATGATGGAGGCAGGGCTCCTCAGTAGCGGATATGGCACAGGGCCGACTACAGTGGTGTTTGAGCGAGGACCCCCACAGAGGGCACGTGGCCCAGAGTGAAAAGTGTTCCCATCTTTGGAGATATCCGGAGAAGTCATTTGGAGGTCTTATGGGCACCTGAAATAAAGTCCCAGCCCGCCTTATTCCTAAGAGCCGGTTGTAGGCTCCACAGAATGTGAGTTTACCACCAATACGCATTACTTTCATTCTGAGTACTGGCATACTGCGCAATTTTGGTCCCTCCTTTTTTGTGTTTCCTCCTTACTGCATCTGTACTTTTGAGAAGATCTACTCCTAAAGATAGCGACATCTGCCTGTGGACATATTGGGTGTCTACCCCACTGTCTTATTCGGACTTTGGTCTTTTTAAGCGCTGTGTTGTATTTCTGTTCATTCGGTTGAAGGACATGAGAGCGGCGGAGGCATAGGGAGCCTGCGGAGACTATCGGCTGGTGAGAGAGTGGGGACGCACATTGCGGGCTGTCCCCCATTACCAGCCCTACAGGACTGAATGGCTGGTCTTATCTAGATCGTAGCTAGGAGACGCAGAAAGGAAATTGATAAATGCCTCTAGGGGCCGAAACTTTGGTTCTTTTTTATGGACATGCAATAAATTTTCCTTTTTAGCCAAGTCCTCGTGTGCCTCCTCATCTCCATTTTTCCTGTATTACCCCTGGGAGTTCAGCACCGAGGCAAATTACTTATTCACAGTGATTTTGATGGGGGCCCTCTTGGGACCTGCCACCTAGGGGAAGCGAGTGCCCGGCGCTTTTCAACGATATATATTATTAGGGATGCACCGATACCACTTTTTTAAGACAAAGTACGAGTACCGATACTTTTAATGTCATGTGAATATTGCTTTTCAATAAGAACAGACCTCATAAAAATGCCCCCCAGCTCACATGGCTATTGCCCCCAGCTCTCACAGACCGAACGCTTGGGAAGCTGGCCGCGTGCATGAAACGCACTCGGCCAGCGTTCCCCCTCCGGCGGCCCGCGATACTCACCCATCGGAAGGTCCAGTCGCACGGCTGTGACGCGATCACGCGGCCACCTCTGTGACGCTGCCTCCAGTCGAGAGGCAGCGTCACAGAGGTGCCCGCGTGAACGCATCACAGCCGTGCGACCAGACCTTCCGATGGGTGAGTATCGCGGCCTGCCGGAGGGGAACGCTGGCAGTAGTACTTTTCATAAACGTGGCCAGCTTCCCCAGCCCCATGGATACAGGCATGCCGGCCCAGCGCTGGCTTCCGGTATCGTGCCATTTGCACGAGTACTAAGTACTTGTGCAAACGGAAGTATCGTGCATCCCTGATTCAGCAGCGGCTCTTTAGCTCACAGCTGTCACACGATTTATGTCACTGTAAGTGAGCGACAAAAACCATGACAATGAAGAAAGCAAAAATTTTACTATCAGGGTTATTCAAAGAGCACAAATTCCCCAACCCTGCGGTGAATTCAGCATTCACTACAGGGTCACTGAACTGCAGGGAAAAGCCACCGACCGCATCCGAAAAAACCCCACCAAAAATAATAGGAGTGATCCGAACAACTGCCGAACGCATCCGAAAAAACCCAAAATGTGGGTTAAAAAAAATAAAAAAAAAAATATGCCACCACAACTTTTAAAAGCTGTTTGCAAAAACCCTACTGCACGAAAATGACTTAGAATAAAAAGGTCTGTAACAGAAGAAAAAATAATATAAAAGGAAAAAAAAAAAAAAGGGTACGTTTAGGCCAGGAAATACAATAAAATGATATACTTTCACCAGAAGAATGAGGCTTGGAAAAATACATGAAGCTTGGACTCCATGCTACTTAACAGTTCTAATCAAAACATCTTATTCATCAGTTTACAAGGGAAAGAGCTAGGGTTGCAGCGATACCATTATCAGTATCGGTGCCGATACCGGGTACTGCAGGAGTACTTGGTACTCCTGCAGTACCCCCGATATCGGAAGCCGGCATTGAGCTGGCATCTGAGGGGCTGGGACGGCTGTCCGAATGCTATAATCGGCATTGGGACAGGCCCTGCAGCTGCTCTCCGCATTCTTCCATACTTACCTTCCTGAGCGACGCCAGGAAAGTCTTCGCACATGGGCTCGTTGGAAGGCCCCCAGCCGCGATCACGTGGGAAGCGGACACTTATCCAGCGTCGCTCAGGAAGGTAAGTATGAACGCGGTGAGCAGCTGCAGGGCCTGTCCGAATGCTGATCGAGCATTCGGACGGGCACCTAGAGCTCTCAGCGAGCATACTTACCTTCCTGAGCGACGCCGGGAAAGTTCCCGCTCGTGCGCTCATTGGAAGGCCCCCAGCCGCGATCACGTGGTCGCGGCTGGGGGCCTTCCAACGAGCGCAAGCGTAAAGACTTTCCTGGCGTCGCTCAGGAAGGTAAGTATGATCGAGGAGAGTGCCAAGTGAGCTGGGGCAGTATCCACGAGTTGGGGGGGGGGGGCAAATCCATGAGCTGGGGGGGGGGGGCAAATCCATGAGAGCTGGGGGCATTTTTATATGAGGTCTGTTCTTATTGGAAAGCGGTCACATGACATAAAAAAAAAAAAAGTACTCGGTCTTAAAAAAGTGGCATCGGTGCATCCCTAGAAAGAGCACAATAAGTGGTTAGTGTATCTGGTGTGTTTTTATTTTCTGTTATGAAAGCCTAATTTAATTTGTAATATTTAAACATGTCATTTTGGAGCCACTTTCACAGCTGAAGAATGGTTTTACAAACCAACGCAAAGCACACAATTGGAGTTCTATTAACATTTAAAGGGACACTCTAAAACAACAAAAGAGGACAGGCTGTGTAGAGTCTTTGTCCTGACCTGGCAGAAATGCAAGGTGAAGTGGAGCAGTTTCCTCCATCCCACCCAGGATTTTTAATAATTCCCAATTACCAGTCACCAGACAGGTCACTTGTGACGTTAGCATGCAGAGAGCGTGCCATTATCACACCTCTGTAGCAAGGGGTCTCAGAGAGACAGCTGGTGGATCAAATTTGCACATGTCATGCAACTCTGTTCAGGTGCTACGGAACTAACTCACATACCTGTACAAGTGCATAATTTGCAGTTCCTACCCTACTAAACAAGTTGCATTAGAGCGCAAATGGAGCAGAAAAGCTTCAGGGACTTTGGGTCCTAACCTGAAGAGGAGATACAGCACACTGCTCTTTAGTAGACTATCCATTTAAGAATTCGTAAAATGTACTCTATTGTACTACATCATTGAAAACCGAAGGTGTGGGTCACTGGAGAAAGTAATCATGGTATCCATAAAGTTCTACACTTTGTAAAGCTTTAGCTTGGGTAACAGACTATTATTTTATCCATAATGCAAAGTGACAGAAGTGAGGTTTGTAGAAATGGATACAACTAGGGATGTCCCAATCACTAATTTCGGGCTGCCAATCGGAGTCGTGGAGTACTTAGAATCGGCCGTTACCAAGCCCCAATTTGATGATTATTATTTTATTTATTAAGCGCCAACATATTCCACAGCGAGGTACAGTGGGCACAACATAGACAGGGTTACAATACATTGAACAACTAGTAAAGGAGGAAGCGAGGCCCTATTCCGATGGGAACTTACAATTTAGAAGGGTTGTTGGTCGAAACAGGATGAGAGGACTGTAAGGTGAGAGTGATGGACTGGTTGGGGCAGTGACTCTGGTGGTAGGCTTCCCTAAATAGGAATGTCTTAGGAGAAAGTCTGACAGTACGAGGGAGAGCGTTCTAGAGGATTGGGGATGCGCGTGAGAAATCCTGTAGTCCATCAAGGGAAGAGGTGATGCGGGGAGAAGCTAAGTGCAGGTCCCTGTTTGACCTTAGGGAGCGGGTTGGGGTGTATTTGGTGCTTAGTGAAGACAGGTAGAGGAGAGCGGAGTTAGTGAGAGCTTTGTAGGTCAGGGTAAGGATTTTGAACTTAATTCTGCAGTGGATGGTGAAATGCCAGATAAACAGTTGCCGACTTTGGAAAGGACAGGAGGAGAGAGATCAGGGGGTAGAGAGGTAGATCTGAGTATCATCAGCATATAGGTGGTAATTAAAGCCAAAGTTGTTAATTTTGCCCAGGGAGGAGATGTAGATATAGAGAAGAGCAGAGGACCCAGGACAAAGCCTTGAGGTACACCTACTGATAACTCCTCTTCATTGCATTTACCAGCAAAGGACACAGAAGGACCTGTTGGACAGAGAAGAGTCAATCCAAGAGAGTGCACTGTCACAGAGACCAAGAGAGCTGAGAGTCTGTAGAAGGAGGGGTGGTTGACAATGCCAAAAGTAGCAAAGCGGTCAAGCAGGATGAGAATAGTATAGTGGCCGTGGTTTTTAGCAGTTTGGAAGTCATTGGTAACCTTGGTGAGGGCAGTGTCGGTTGAGTGTAAGGAACGAAAGCCTGATTGCAAACTAGTTTTTCCAAGAGCTTAGAGGTAAATGGAAGCGGGGATACAGGACAGTAGTTGGAGAGTTGGGAATCGAGGGAAAGTTGATGCTGAAAAACCTGCAGTCAAGCGGCTGCTCCCTCACGAAAAGGAATTCCGAGGACTTGGCATTAACTCGCAGAGTCTTCCCTGCCTGGTCGTGGGTCATGCAGCAGGCAGGGAAGATGTTGGAAGTGAATGCAGATGCAACATCTTCCCCATGACTCACAGCTAAGGCTGCTGGGGCTCCAGGTGGGAGGGTCACTGCCTGGCTGGTCGGTTTTTTATTTCAAGTCAATCCAAATCTCTGAAAAACACTATAGAGCGGAAAGGGGAGCCGGACAAAATCCCTACAGCCAGGTTCCCCAATGCCAACATCCCGACAACCAATTTCCAGACAGAACAAGTGCCAGACATCCCAACACGGCCATAATCCCAGCGGCTAACCCTAAAACTAATACCCTAACCCTAGGTTTAAGGGGGGGGGGGGGTTAGGGTTCGGTCTAGGGTTAGAGCTAGATTTAGGGGAGGTTAGGGTTAGAGCTAGGTTTAGGGTTAGCCGCTGGGATTTTGGATGTCTGGAAGTTGCCAGTCAGGGAGTTGGCTGTGTAGGGAAGTTGGCAGTCTGGATTTTGGCATTTGGGAACCTGGTTGTAAGGATTGCGACCCAAACCCGAGTAAAAGGTGTGGTGTAATCATTACCTGTAATGCTTCTAAAAGGTCATACATGTTAACCGGAGGCAGGCTAACCGGTTCACGGTCTCCTGAACATGCTAGTAAAAGTGCAGCTTGTTGCTCTGCTTCATCAGGATGCACTTGAGTTGCTGGATTCTGGTTGCCAGAAGGAACAGATGACGCAGGAGGCCTAGAAAAAGCACAATTGCTAATGGGATAAGGAACGCGGGGCAGATGTCACGATTACATTTCTATTCATTAAATCCTTCTGCTGGTTTGTTATTTTTTTCCCATTCTTGTATGCATAGGATGCAAGTTTTTGTAGTCGTACAGAGGCATACAATGCCAATCATTTTACTTGTGTTCACTTAAATATGAAGACAAGGATCACGCAAGATAAAAATGGGTGAATTTTCTAGATTTAGAGAACATGTGAAATGGCATTACAGTTTTAATAATTCAAAATTTAATCTGACAGAAAGAAGAGTATGCAAGGTCATATTATGGTTTGAGAGATTTGGATTTATTTCCGTTTATGATAAAGACCAGTTATATAGCACTACAGTTAATTTTGTGTCTGTATGGCATATTCAAACATTAATACCATATAGAATAGGTTAATCGAGTTTACCCCGGAGTATATAAGGAGTTTGGGAATTCTAGAAAAATGCATTACATTTTAAACCCATTTGATTTTAGTCGACTAATCCAAATTTGTAAAGTGATTAAAGTCTAGAGAGTTACTAGGTTTACAACAGCTCTGGTTTAACCTATACCAGGGTGGGAATAGAACCCACACACAACTAAAAATACATGTATTCATAAAGATGCAGGCTATTTTATAGTGAACAGAAAAGCATATGCTGGTGGCATTCTAGTTGTTTAAGACGTATACTCAACACTTTAACAACCGCTTTATCTTTAAATAAATTATACAATTTATATTAGAAACAAGAGATTAAAGAGGTTAATAGTTAAAACTTAAAAACCGAGGAAGATTATTTAAAAATATCTTCACATGTAGTCATTTTTTTTAAATTTAAACTTCGGTTAAAATGGGAAGTGGGTGAAGTGGTTAAACATTAACCCCCTCCTGATACTCTCCATACCCCCTCTTATTTTAATCCAAGAATAAAGATAAAACTCCTCTTTAATCAAGGACCAAGCTCCCTCGATGCTTATCTAGAAGTGACATGCTGCGGCTTCTGCTGTTGCAATTGGGAAACCCTCATTCATGCGAGGGAATTCTCCAGTTTCAGTCACCGGATTTTGCACATTACTTCCAGAGGTACGACAAGGATTAAGATAATTAAGCATATTATCTATGCCAGAGGTTCCAAACCCTGGTCTTTTACCCCTAACAGGTCAGGTTTTCCAGATATGTGAAGCACCGCACAGGTGATATGATTTGCTGCTCAGGGATTGCAGGATTCAGTCTGCATTTCCCCAAGGGAATCCTTAAAACCTGGTCTGTTAGTGGGACTTGAGGGCCAGTATTGGGAACCACTGATCTATGTGATAGAAAACTCTTATTTTATCACTTTGCAGTCTGTTACATTAGTTTAGCATTGCAGCTCTGTTTATTTTAGAAACCACAGATCAGAGCAAGTGTATTAAGTTACAGAAAACACTGGAAACATTTCTTCTATAATCAGCTTTATAAGATGCAACATGAGTGCCACCTAGAGGGTCATTTTAAAGAAGTTTAGAATTATTTGTTTTTCTCCAACTTATTGAAAAATGTGTAAATCTAACCAAGTGCTTTGATGCCGTAAGGATCAAACTCACCAATCATTCATATGATTGTAAGCAACAACACTGTTTCGGAGATAGGGCTGGGGGTTCACATTACATCCAAAGGCATATTTAAAGTGACCGTCTTTCAAGCGATAGGCCTGCCTCCGGGACACCACTGAGGTCAACAGATCCTTCAGATGTTGCTACAACAAAAACAGAAAGCAAATTAAATGTGCATATATCCATGTGACATGATACTTTGTTTATAGTTCTGATTTACATCAAGAAAGTCTGATCAATCATAGCATCTATAAACTCACACTTTTAGGGAAACGTTGCACTGTAGTGTCTTCATGCTTTCCTAGTGACACTTGAAGTACTGAAAATTAAACCCGTGGGTTACATAGTAATGTGCATTTACCGGCCAATAGATTTGAGGAGTCATCTCCCTACTTTTCAAACCAGCCCCCCCCCCCCCCACTTGAAGGGGTCCGGGTACTTCCCCTGCCTGCGAGAATTCTGACAGCAGGGGTAGGTACATGAAGAATATCTATTGGTAAGGGAAACTAAGATCTGCCAAGATAAGAAAAGTATCAAAAGGAAAAGAGTAAACCTGAAACAATTAGCGAGTAGATCATTTACGACAGTCAGTAATTAGGTAAAAATAAAACCTAAATATATGGCAATGCTCTTTCACCATTCCAACATTGATAGAATAAGAACGAACAAACATTAATAATCTTTCATGGAAAAATGCATTAAATCTGTACTATAATAAAAAGAGTACCTCTAAAGCATTAATAACCATGTTTACGGCTTCCTCCGTTACGTTGTCCAGGCCGTGTTCATAAGCCGTAACGATCATGCGTCCTTCTAGCTGTCCTCTTGTAGGCAATGTCATAGTGTGAGAACATAACTTAAGATCATCGTCTTCCTGGGGATCTCTATTAACAAACTGCTGTGCACCTGCCAGTGGGTTCTGCGGCTGAAAGCGATGCTGGGGGAAAAGGGGATTGAAATAAAACCCAGAGGTAAACGGAAAAACTGAACAGCACAGTGTTGCCTCATGGAACCCTTAAAGAGAACATACAAATGAGACCATTAATTTATTATTTTTTCCTTCCTAAAAGACCTCAGATTCCGAGTTCTCAAAAATTGTCTTAACCTAAAAATCGGATAGTGTCTTCTTTTTGGACCCAAGCAAAACTCACGTAATTTTTCTATGTGTGATTTCTGAAGACATCATTTTCAGACACCTGACATTTTATCGTCACCACTTTGACGAGAGGTAAAACCAGGCGTTATTCCAAACGGAAAACACAATCTGATAGATCAGAATATCTGATGAGGACTATTGAGGAGCAACAGTGGCCCAGATAAACCAATATCTGCAATTGGTTGTACTCTGTACCAGCTCAATAGCTAGCGGCCAAAAGGTTTCCTTATAGGTTTGCAACTGCATTCTTTTTTGGGAAGGTGCAGGAAAAGACCCTAGTGCTGGATGGAAGTGCCAAAAGGAAACATTGCAGGTTTGGAATTGTTTTTTTATCTTCTAGAGCGGTGGTCCCCAACCCTGGTCCTCAAGTACCCCTAAGAGGCCAGGTTCCCAGATATCCGAAGCACAGAACCAAAGGACATGATTTGCTGCTCAGTGATTGCAGGATTCAGTCTGCATTTCCCCAAGGTAATCCTTAAAAGCTGGCCTGTTAAGAGGTACTCGAGGACTGGGGTTGGGAACCACTGGTCTAGAGGAAAGCTATCAATAGGTAGATTTACATCAGTGTTTCCCTAACCTCTCCTCGGGATCCTCAAACAGGCCGATTTGGCAGATCACCTTGGGGAAATGCAGACTGAATCCTGCAAATCACTGAACAGCAAATTATATTTGAAGCACAGGTGATATCTGGCAAACCTGGCCTGTCAGCGGGTCCTGAGGACAGGTTTGGGAAACACTGATTTACATAGATTTAAGTGTAGGAGCAGATACGTCTAAAAATTGTAATTTTAAAACGGGAATCCTCACAGCACTCTAAAGTCACCTAGTGAGGGTGCTTGAGCTTTATAAAGTAGGAGGAGTCTTTGAATTTATTATCAAACAGTGGTGTTTGGAACTCCAAGTCCCACTGGTTGCAATTCAATAAAACATCTGGGGTGCCTGGGCAGCAGGGGCCAGCCATATACATTTTTCTGCACTCGTTACTTCATCTGTTCCAGTTTCCTTTTAGAATAGAAGCTTCCAGGTAAGGGTTTCAGAACCTCCAGCATCCTTTTATTCATGATTGTCAACATATCATTTAATTCATACAATTAGAGTTGAACGTATTGTTTGTGCCATGTAAATGGTTTCTAAGAATGAAGAAAATTTTTCTGAATTATCACGCCACAAATGTGCTTTACGGTGACATCGGTGTCTCAAGCGTAACTATGCCTAAAATTTACTTACATCGAATTTTTGACGAACTGAGGAGATCTTTTTCTTCCCTTTTGGTTTTCCAGGTTTGGTTGCGGAGTTTAAGGAACCAGCTCCTTCTAAAGAGAAGGTAAAAGAAAAAAAATCCAAGCTTAGACATTTCATCTCCAAATTAAAACATGTCCTGCATGTCTCTTTCTGTATAGGATAATATTAAGAAGAATGAGGTATTTGTAGTACAAAGTACAAAATAAAAAAAGTCTGTATAATGTAGTAAGATAGAAAACGTGCAGTGTTATTCACTATACGCCGTTAAGCATTGTTGCAACCACGATAAAATTCTGCAATCCAGATTAACCTCCCTAGCGGTATTACCGAGTGTGGCTTGGGGTGGACACACCTTTACCTGCGCTCCCTCGCTGATACCCGCAATCGCATTCTTCTCCGTCCGATCGTGGCGTCTTGTTTCCTGGTTCTTCTCACAAGACGGGAACCAGGATGCCATGATCAGCCGGAGTGTGACAGCGAGGGAGCGCAGTGACAGGTAAGTATCATCCCGAGTGTGGCTCGGGGTTACCGCTTTCAGCATAGGAATTTAACCCTGACCCACACCTACGTGCATTTAAAAAAAAAAACACACAAATTGTACCGATTCTGACATATAAAACACAGTGGCAAGAAAAAGTATGTGAACCCTTTGGGATTATGTGGAGTTTTGCAT
This sequence comes from Leptobrachium leishanense, assembly GCA_009667805.1. Classification (NCBI taxonomy): domain Eukaryota; kingdom Metazoa; phylum Chordata; class Amphibia; order Anura; family Megophryidae; genus Leptobrachium; species Leptobrachium leishanense. The sequence continues at coordinate 58,436,985 of CM019070.1, read as the reverse complement.
GAATTGGTCATAAAATGTGCTCTGATCGTCTAAGTCACAACAATTTGAAAACCACAGTCTGCTTAAAATAATACAACACAAACATATGTTTTCATGTGTTTATTGAACATAACATGTAAAACATTCACAGTGCAGGGTGGAAAAAGTATGAACCCCATGCCTAATGACTTAAAGAGCTAATTGGAGGAGCCAGGAGTGAGCCAACCTTGGAGTCCAATCAGTGTGATATTATTGGATGTGTTGCTGAAAGCTGTCCTGCCCTTTAAAAACACACACCAGTTTTGGGTTTACTGGTTTCAATAAGCACTGCCTGATGTGAACCATGCCTCGCAGAAAAGAGCTCTCAGAAGACCTACGATCAAGAATTGTTGACTTGCCTGAAGCTGGAAAGGGTTACAAAAGTATCTCCAAAAGCCTTGATGTTCATGTGTCCACGGTAAGACAGATTGTCTACAAATGGAGAAAGTTCAGCACTGTTGCTACTCTCCCTAGGCGTGGTCATCCTGTAAAGATGACTGCAAGAGCACAGCGCAGAATGCTTAATGAGGTAAAGAAGAATCCTAGAGTGTCAGCTAAAGACTTACAGAAATCTCTGGCACATGCTAACATTTTTGTTGACACATCTACAATAAGGAAAACATTAAACAAGAATGGAGTACATGGGAGGACACCACGGAGGAAGCCATTGCTGTCCAAAAAGAATATTGCAGCACGTTTGAAGTTTGCAAAAGAGCACCTGGATGTTCCACAGCACTACTGGCAAAATATTCTGTGGACAGATGAAACCAAAATTGAGTTGTTTGGAAAAAAAACACACAACACTATGTGTGGAGAAAAAGAAGGCACAGCACACCAACATCAAAACCTCATCCCCACTGTAAAACATGGCAGAGGGAGCATCATGGTTTGGGGCTGCTTTGCTGCCTCAGGGCCTGGACGGATTGTTGTCATTGATGGAAAAAGGAATTCCAGAGTTTATCAAGACATTTTGCAGGAAAACGTAAGACCATCTGTCTGCCAACTGAAGCTCCGCAGAGGATGGGTGATGCAACAGGAAAATAACCCAAAGCATACAAGTAATTCAACAAAAGAATGGCTTCAACAAAACAAAATACGCCTTCTGGAGTGGCCCAGTCCGAGTCCTGACCTCAACCCGATTGAAATGTTGTGTCATGACCTTAAGAGAGCGATTCACACCAGACATCCCAAGAATATTGCTACACTGAAACAGTTTTGTGAAGAGGAGTGGTCCAAAATTACTCCAGATGGTTGTGCAGGTCAGATCTGCAACTACAGGAAACGTTTGGTTGAGGTTATTGCTGCCAAAAGGAGGGTCAACCAGTTATTAAGTCCAAAGTTTCACATACTTTTTCCACCCTGCACTGTGAATGTTTACATGTGCTGTTCAATAAAAACATGAAAACATATGTTTGTGTTGTATTATTTTAAGCAGACTGTGTTTTTCAAATTGTTGTGATTTGATGAAGATCAGAACACATTTTATGACCAATTCATGCAAAACTCCACGTAATCCCAAGGGTTCACATACTTTTTCTTGCCACTGTATGTCAGAATCGTAGCGCCATGGAGGTTAAATAAAAAAAGAAGAGAATGACAGGGGAAGATATGTTGATGAAACCTCCCCTACTGTTCTTTGATTTTTCCTTTTCTGGATTGATGACATTTATGCATAAGTCAGGAGTATAGTAACTATGAGCTTACTTCAGCACTTGACTAGGAATAGAGAGAAAAATGTAAACAAAAGGAGTAGCCAATGTGAACGTTCGATTTTGAAATGGACCCACGCAGCCACAGAGCATCCAATGGATGTAAAGATATTTAATACATTTGGTGCAGAGGATCAGGGCAAGTAGCTTACTCTGGCCTTAGACCAGTGCTTCCCAACTGTGATCCACAAGCCAGATTTTAAGGTTTACCTTTCGGAAATTCAGGTTAAACTCTGCAATCCCTGAGCAGCAAATCATATCACCAGTGCTTCAGATATCTGGCAAACCTGGCCTGTTAGGGGTACTTTAGGACCAGGGTTGGATAACACTGCCTTAAGGATTGAATGTACACAGACACATCTCTCCATGAGCTATGTAGCATTCTTAACACTTTCTACATTAAAAGGAATGAAAGTTGATACATTTACTTACCAGGAGATGAAATAAGGATTTGGCAGCGTGTGAGGATAGCCAGCAGGAAATCATTGTGAAAGTGCACTGTGGATAAAGTACAGATTCTGTTAAAAAATGTCACATGTTCCCTTCCCACCGAGTACAATATCTGAAAACAAAAATGCGCGTTCACCAGTAATTTTTTCTAAAGGCAGGAAGGCCTAGTTTCCATAACGTCAGCAGCCAAGTTGCTTTTCTGGTACATTTCCAATGGTGTTCATCCAATGTTAACCCCTTACTGACCCAGGACGTGCTGGGTCGTCCTGGCAGCGGGAGGGCTTTTAAGACGCAGGATGTACAGGTACGCTCAACTGTCTTCAATGAGGCCACCTCGGCCCCCCCCTGTGCGTCACTAACTGCACGGGGATGGCCTGAATACAGGCTGTCCCCCTGCAGTCAATAACACGCGATGGGGCGCAATCTGCACCAAGCGATGGCACACCTGTGCTCCTCGTCAGCATTTAGCCACCCCCAAAGGGTGACGCACACCCATTGTTAAGGTGTTAAGAGCCAAAAAGCATTGTTGGAAATTTATTCTTAAAAATAAAAACCTGAGGTATCAAAACAAATATATTTTAAAATTATCTTCATTCTCGCTAGAAGAACGGCAAAGCGTCTTTTATCTTCAGTAATTGATGGGTTTTTCCACATGCATTTAGTAGGGACGGCTCTTCTACTATCGTGGAACCGGATTCCTTATTTGCCCCGCCCCCCATGATTTTATTTAAGAATGGATTAGTCCAGTCTCCCTGTCTAACACACATGGTTTGGCCCAGTTTCATTTCCTGTGCAGCAAAGCTTCACAGCCTGAGGCGCGTTCAATACCTCAGCCGCTGCAAGTGCTAAGTTAGCAACTTTCCAATCGAACGCCGTTCTGCCGCTCAGCACTGCTAAGGCTAGGGTCAGATGAGCGCATTTTGTACGGACTGTGCGTCCATGCAGTACGGACGTACTTTGACTGACAAGGTAGTGGCCATACAGTCCGTTTTTTTTCACTGATGTATTTTTTGACTGATGTAGCAGGGAAAATAAATTAATATGAAAAACATTTTGTCCGTCAAAAATGCTGGACGTATAAATGCAGTCCGTCAGATCTCGCCCAGCACTCATACACAAAGCTATGCGGACGTTGCAGACGTGGCGCACTCCGCACGTCTGTTCTGGCAGTATTACGTTCTTGCCTAACCTGCGTCCGTTGAGTGTCCGCACGTCTGTGCAGACGTACTTAGTGTGTGGGTCTCTATTGATCATAATTGTACGCTACAACAGACGTACAGATGTGCGGCAACACGGACGTGTTCAGTGCGTTCGTCTGACCCTAGCCTAACTTAGCTACTCGCAGCATCTCCTCGGGTCGCTGCAAGTGCTGAGTGTGACGTAGTAAAGATGGCCGCCGCCATAAAGCAAGTAACAATTCAGTGCGGCAATGTTAATTTTGAGGTTTTTGTTCAAAGCACAAAATATTTTATTATTTACCCCTGCACATAGACATATTACAGTTCAATTAGATTTTGTTTCAGAAGTAAACATAACGTTTATTCAATAAAAACTATCATTTGTGGGGTGTGCATACAAAACGGAATTGTGCCGACTGCTTTTCTTGATCATATACACCAACTTTTGTACGAGTCATACGAAAAATAATCTGAATCTTTCATTACGAAATCGGCCATTTTACTTTGAAATTTGCATCCAAAGCGTTCAATGACACTGCTGCAGCAAACTGAATTGCTGCGCTGCAGCAATTCAACAGCTGCTGAGGTATTGAACAGGGCTCTGCATTCTAGCCATGTAGCCTTGGGAGTAGTATCCTGTTTATACTGGGCAGATGCATTCTGGTTAACCTTCCTCTTACTAGAAAGTGCACTACAGAGAAACTCTCGCTCTCTGCCCACCATCCTTCCATAACAAAGCAGACCCAAGAGAAGCTCTTTCTACCCATAAGACATCATTTGCGGTTACTTCCTCAAAGTGAAGAAAAGTCTAAAAGGACTTTGTGTGCTTTCAAAAAGAGGATTGGTTAAGCTATCCGACTTCAAATCATATCCCGCATATGACATTCACTTCTTGAATATGACCTTGGGGTTCCAGAATAGCTACTGGAAACTTAAATGGATAGAAAAGCAAAGATATGGCCCGTAGTTTCACCGTACCATTGTCTTGATTGAGAAGTCGCCTTGCCTCTATATCAAACTCCTCTTTGCTGATCTTCTGCTTGAACCATAACTTCAGGTTTGCCCAATATCTAAGAAAAATTGAGATTTACTCTGCATCTCTCGTATACAGTCAAAACATCCTCATTAAGCGTACTCATATTCTAAACTAATAGGGGTTCCCTAACCACTGTAGTTCACCAGTGCTACAACATTGATAAAACCACAGTGTTAGGGTTGCAGATCGGCCATGGTTTCCTGGGCATATATCATTACTTCATGGTGAGGGAGAGCCCAGGGAAGATGCTGCAAGAGGGATAAATTATCTAATCGGGGCACGTCACTGAAATTTTACCTTCAACACATGAGTTCTACATACTGCCGGGTTAGATGTAGCATCATTTATCACAGCTACGATTATAAATTAGGATTAGGTTTCTATTTGTACTAGAGTGGACCATCACAAACTTTCTGCTCCATTTTTGTTTCTTTATAAAGCAACAGATTCTGAACCACCTTTTGATGAGAGCACAGTAAGAAGAGAAAAGGTTTCCGTTTCTCTAAAATGTTAATTTTTTTTGTTGGTTTCTCCCAAAACAATCTTTTTTATAGGGGGGGACGCAGGCACAGATTTCTTTGCCTACAAGCTCCCGAGATGTTAAACCGGCCCTGATCTAGTGTATATAGAAAACAATTCAATAATGAGTGTTCATCAGCAGCATCTTCATAGATTACCATAAATAATGTATTACAAACAAAGTACAGAAAACCCCAGCATAGGGGGTCTGTGGATTAAAGAAACTGGATAAAAAAAATAAAAAAAATTATATATACACACACACACCTAAATTACCGAATAGTGTAGTTGGGCATTCATTGGATCATTTGCGTAACGACAAATGGCATCTACGCTAGATTGGGCATTGATTTAGTTAACAAATGAAGATTGTTCTAGATAGGTTGCGTACCCTGGACATATGGAATTAAGGCTGGGTTCACACCTGGGCGTAGCGCTGCGTCGCGCAATGCGCGCTTTTTTTTATGCGCGTTCGTGCATACAAAAAAACACGCGAAAGCGCGTTGCAGCGCGTTCGCGGCTATGATATGGCCGCGAACGCGCTGCTGTATGCCCGAAAAGAAGCTCCCGAACTTCTTTTTGCGTTGGCCGTTTTAACGCACGTTCCTGCGCGCTGTAAAACGCTTAGGTCTGAATGGGTCCCATAGCAAAGCATGGGATTTCCCGTTCCTGCGTTTTAAAGCGCGCACGAACGCGCGTTAAAACGGCTAGGTGTGAACCCAGCCTGACTGTAAAGCTTTTAATCCAGTACATTTGTCCTGAACGTATTACGATATATTTAGACATAACTCAACACATGCCAAAGTATTCATGTGGAAAATTTATGTGTCTACAAATAAAAAAAATTACAAAATTATATACTCAAATAACATTAATATCAGGGTAACATGTGTTTTATGCGGAGAGACAGCACTGGCTGGAATTTATATTTCAGTGAGGTGCCATGCTTTTGAAACGCCCTTAATGCCGGATATATTTAGGTTAAAGCTGCTTGATGCTCCTGTGCCATTAGATGAAGGGGTACTCGGAAGGCCGCACTCGGAGCCTGCACCTCGGCCAGCTAATTAATCCAGCACGGGGATGCGTAGGCCTCACGCTGCTAAAGTAATGTATGTGTAAAGCAAAGACCCACTCACTGTTTCACATTCTCTCCCAGGGCCTCGCTCAGGCACTTCTTGGCTGCTTCCAGTTCACTCACGTACGTCGCCATCACGGGCGATTATTAGAAAATAAAAAAAACACTGCAAGATGCAGTTTAACACTTTGTTCGACCGAACCGCTCAAGCCGACATCTGCGTGATCTGTAAACCAGGAAAACACACGATTTATAACACTCTCCGTCTCGGCTGATTCATCTCAAATAGCGGTGCGGGAAGGCCTGACAAACTGAAAGTATTAAAGCATCTTTTTTCCAGTAACCCCATTGAAACTTTATTAAACCTATTAACACGAACAGAGAACGACAGAGGAAAGTCAGTCTGTGTTTGTGTGTGTATTGAGGCTGAATGATGGCAGTAGCTTAATATGAATCGTGGTAAAGAAGATCACACAGTTATCATTTGTGTGATATAAAAGTACGTAAAAATAAAAGTTTCTAATTTAATTTTTATTTTGCAGTATATGTGCAAGGTCACAAACAATTGCTGATCATTTTACCATGGAATATTTTAGCATAGTTAATCCCTGCGGCAGAATCAAGTGTATTCTATTCACAGCTGCTGTTGGTCTGGTGTGGGTATCCATGTGTCTGAGGTCTACTAAGGCTGGGGTCAGATGAACGCAGTGCGTACGTGTGTTGAGCCGCACTTTATTACGGCCGTAGTAGCAGCAAATGACGGCCAATATACGAAGTACGGCCGCGCGGCGCAACACAAGCGGCAAACAAACGCATTTTTTCGAGAATGTGGAACCGCTAGTACTGACGCAAAGAGTGCGCTGCGTCCGCATAGCGACGTGTGTGCGTGATTAGGAGACGTCAGACGCTGCACATGTCTGGCCAACATCACGTCCATTTGTTTTTTATAGCTCAGTCAAAAACTAAGGCCGAAATTGCGCATCGTATGACCGCTATCGCGTCTTCCGTGAAAAAATGCGTTCGGACGCATCAACGCACTTTTTGAATGTAGACGTGAAAAATGCGTTCGTCTGACCCTAGCCTTAGCGTATACGCAGTGGCGACTCTAGGAACAATATATAGGGGGGCACTTAAGATACCACAGTCAAAACGGGGTGGGGAGCACTAATAATTTTCGCCGCTAAGGCTAGGGTCAGACGAACGCATTTTTCACGTTGTCCGTGAGAAAGTGCGGTCGAACGAACGTACGTATTTTTTCCCGGAATACGCGATAGCGGTCATACGATGCACCTTTTCGTCCGTGATTTTGTACGGATCGTCAATAAAAACCTTTTGCGTCTGGACGTTATGTTGGCCGGACGTGTGCAGCGTCTGACGTCTCCCAATCACGCAAACACGCCGCTATGCGGCCACAGCGCACTCTGTACGTCAGTAGTAGCGGTTTGACGTTCTCGAAAAAATGCGTTCGTTGGCCACTTGCGTTGCGCGGACGAACTTTCGTGCGGCCGTTCATCGTATGTTCCCCGGCATTGGACGTCATTTGCTGCTAGTACGGCCGTGATTTCGTGCGGCTAAACGCACGTTAAAACTGCGCTAGTCTGACCCTAGCCTAAATCATACCACTGAAAAAAACGAAAGTATATATTAGTTAGATTCCAGAATCCCGGAGTAATGTGATGCAATGATACATAAATTCAATATTTTATTTGCTGCAATTTGACGGTTTTTGCCAACGTCCGATAACTGCTTCAGCGACTCCAATTTTCACAAAATACAGTGATCATTCGCTAAATAGGGAATTCCCCATATTTTATGCGAAATTGATTCCCTGAATTGCGACAAAAAGCAAAGAATCTAAAGTTGAATTGACCCTTTAGATTCTAACTTCCATAATAACTCCTAAAACTCTATTAAAGCAGGGAAATACAATAAAAATAATAAACCCTTTGACCCTAAAATGCCAATAAACAAGGGAAAACATTAAATGAATACACTCCCCCGGAGCTCTTCACTCTAGTCCCCTTCCCCCGGAGCCCTCCACTCTAGTCAGCCCCCCAGAGCCCTCCACTCTAGTCGTGCTCTCCATCTAGCCTCCCTCCGGTGCCCTCCATTCTAGCCGACCCTCCGGAGCCCTCCACTCTAGTCGCCCCCACAGAGCCCTCCACTCTAGTCCCCCTGCCAAACCCTCCATCCCAGGCCCCCATTATCACCTATCCCAGGGCCAGAGTGTCTAATCGTAGGTAAATGTTAACATCCCATACGTATATCAGTGCAAAAAAGCACTACATGCACTCAAATTAAGGACACCCACAGGTTTACATGAGTCAAGCAGCATATACTTGCATGTAGTGCTTTTTTTGCACTGATCTATGTACGTATGGAATTTTAACATTTAGCTATGATTAGACACTCTGGCCCCATAGGGAGCTTTAAGTTTAGTCTCCTTGTCCCGTAGCACATATCCCATATTTCATTATATGTTATTTATATGTTGATTAAAAGGTGCTTTTTCAATACAGTTATTGTTTTTGGATACCAAACATGACCAAGTTATGTGTAAAAAAAGTGTTTTGTTTTTTTTCATAACGCAGCACTATTGTTCACTTTTCAATTATAATGTGAACAATGACGCTGCACTAACTCCCCTTCTCATTTCCCACAATGAAAAATTTACAGGGTTATTCAGAGAGCGTGAAAAGCAGGAGAATGACTGGAGAATGACTGTAGAATGAAAAAGATCGAGACACTACCTCGAGGGCCCTGGAGATCGGGACAGTAACTGCGGAGGCATACCCATTACCGCTGAGAGGTTTGCGCATAACTTCAGTTCCAGTTGGACCCCCTGTAAGGAGACCGCGATGATCCATAGGGAGTGCAGGCGGTAGGCTGTAGTTCTTGTGTTGGAGATCGGACGAGCAAGAGAGCGCTACCTGCAAAGATGCTCCCGCACTGCAGAGCGTGCCTGAGGAAATCCCGCTCTGAAGCTGATTTTGTTCACTTCAAGTTTATTCTCCGGTCATACACCTCTGCCCTCCACTTGGCCAAACAATCCTTCTTCTCATCTCTTATATCTACGCTGTCCTCCAACCCTAAACGGCTCTGGTCCACCTTCAACACCCTCCTCTACCCACCTGCACCTCCCCCCACAGCTGCCTTCAGCGCTCAAGACCTGGCAGACTACTTCCTCAGTAAAACTCTAACTATCAGAAGCAACATCCCAACACAAGATAGTTATCTGCCACCTCCACTCCCAGAGGTCCCCTCTGCCACCCTCTGCCGCTTCCTCCCAGCCACTGAGGAGGAAGTCAATTCTTTATTGTCCTCCTCACATCTCACCACGTGCCCGCTCGACCCCATTCCCTCACATCTAATTCCTCCCCTCTCCTCCTCCCTCACCCCTGCTCTCACACACATCTTCAACCTATCTCTCTCCACTGGCTCCTTCCCATCCGCCTTCAAACACACGCTAGTTACCCCTTTACTAAAGAAACCATCCCTCGATCCCAACTCTCCATCCAACTACCGCCCTGTATCCCTGCTTCCCTTCACATCAAAGCTCTTAGAAAAACTAGTCTTCAACCGCCTCGCCCTCTTCCTGTCCTCCAATTCCCTACTTGACCCCCTGCAATCTGGCTTCCGTCCCCTACACTCAACTGAAACTGCCCTCACCAAAGTCACCAACGACCTCCTAACTGCTAAAAAACACAGCCACTATTCTATTCTCATCCTGCTTTACCTCTCGGCTGCTTTTGACACTGTTGACCACCCCCTCCTTCTACAGACCCTCAACTCTCTGGGTCTCGGTGACACTGCACTCGCTTGGGTTGACTCCTATTTATCCAACAGGTCCTTCTGTGTGTCCTTTGCTGGTAACTCCTCCTCTTCATTGCCTCTATCTGTTGGTGTACCTCAAGGCTCTGTCCTTGGTCCTCTGCTCTTTTCCATCTACACCTCCCTGGGCAAAATCATCAACAGCTTTGGCTTTAATTACCACCTCTACGCTGATGACACTCAGATCTACCTCTCTACCCCTGATCTCTCTCCCCCTGTCCTTTCCAAAGTCAGTGACTGCTTATCTGGCATCTCCTCCTGGATGGCCTCCCACCACCTAAAGATCAACATGTCAAAGACTGAGCTCCTACTTATTCCTCCCTTCAATGCCTCCCCACCTCCTGACTTCTCTATCACGGTGGAGGGTATCACCATCTCCCCATCAAACCAAGTGCGCTGTCTTGGGGTTACACTTGACTCTGCTCTTTCCTTCATCCCCCACATCAAGTCTCTTTCCTCCTCCTGCCGATAACAACTGCGTAATATTTCCAGAATTCGGCCATTTCTTACCGCTGTCACCACAAAACAACTCATACACGCCCTGGTAATCTCCCGACTCGACTATTGCAATAATCTCTTATCTGGCCTCCCTCTGTCCCGCCTCTCCCCCCTACAATTCATCCTGAACGCCTCCGCCAGGCTAATTCACCTCACCCGCCGCTCTGTCTCTGCCGCTCTCCTCTGAGAGTCCCTTCACTGGCTTCCCATGCACTGCAGAATTAAGTTCAAAATCCTTATCCTTACCTACAAAACCCTCACTAACTCAGCTCCCCACTACCTGTCCTCACTAGTCATCAAATACACCCCAGCCCGCTCCCTAAGGTCAAACAGCGACCTGTGCCTAGCGTCTCCCTGCATCACCTCTTCCCATGATAGACAGCAGGATTTCTCACGCGCAGCCCCCACTCTCTGGAACGCTCTCCCTCGTACTGTCAGACTTTCCCCTAACTTCTCTTCCTTCAAACGCTCGCTTAAAACGTTCCTATTTAGGGAAGCCTACCACCCAACTCCAACCATCAATCACTCTCACCTTGCAGTCCTCTCCTCCTGTTTCCAACCCCAACCCTCCTAGATTGTGAGTTCCTACGGGAATAGGGCCTCATCTCCTCCTGTACTGTTTGTCAAATGTTGTTCAATGTATTGTATTGTAACCCTGTCAATACTGTGCCTATTGTACAGTGCTGCGGAATATGCTGGCGCTTTATAAATAAAGAATAATAATAATAATACTAAAGAGCGGATTCGGTGGCACAGAGTTCCGGAGGACAAGCGGAGAGACATCCTTGATCGGGCAGTGAGACAGGCTGTCCAACGGATGGGTGAGAGACCTTACAGGCCGCAAGTCCGAGTATAACCCAGCACGCTGCATTACTGTTCAATTCTACAGGGCCCCAACGTGACTATTCAAAGATTTGCTTATTACCTTCACTGGCCAGTTGAATACAGTACCCGGGTACACAAATCAATACACGTACACCTTTTTGAGACATTACGCTCACGGGATTTACACTCCAGAACTGAGGGGGTTAATCCTTTTCCTTTTTGCCGCTCGTGTTTTCCCGCATTTACGAAATCCTGTCGTTCATATACCGTATTTGCATTATATGTGTCACTTTATTGGGATCAGTAAAGTATATAATCTATAAAATCCACAACAGTGCTGGTGTATATTTATTCCCTAGTGCGGTGAGACTAACCCAAGGTTTATTCAGCGGCTCCTCCGGGAGTGAGTGCTACAAATATATAACCACAAAGGCTCAGATAAAATGTACAAAAAAAAATATTTTACACACTGCAAATGATTGAAATCTGAATGAAAATTCACATTTTTCTACGTTTTTTGTTTTAGCATTCTGACAGGACATGACGTATACATATAATAATTATATATTATGAATCTGCTGAAAATAAGGATATAGAATTTGTCTCGGTCCTACAATAAAACATGACTTCAAATATATATATATATGTAAATAAGGATGTCCCGGTGGACTTTTTTGCCACTGAGTCATGCATTGTTTGGGATCGACTGATACAGAGTCCTGACCTGATACCGCGCGACTCGTGGTCAGACTGACTACTTGGCTGCTACAGAATGCTGGGTCATCGGAGCCTTCCCTGTGAAGATACTGTGGATGTGTGCAGAGCTGCTGGCTGGTACTAAAAGCTATACATCGTGAAATCTGGCCGCAGATTTTGGTAATCTCTGCAACACCTTTCATAATCAGACAGGTGAAGACAACCCCTGTGTGGCGAGTATGGGCGGCGTTACGGAGATTGCTGAATGTGTTTCAGGGACAGCAACGCTGAATGCAGGTGGCTCAAGGAGGGGGAATAAAAGACGCATTCAGCGAGAGAGAAAAAGCCTAGTCTTTTTTTTTTTAAATCGGAACCCAAAATTTCACCTAAAAAAAAATTCAAAAATCTAATCAATAAAAGGCTTTTTGCTGCGGATTAAAAACTAAACGGTTGAATAAAAAACGATTAAAAACAAAAATATTTTTGACATTGAATCCTATGGGCTTCGCACTGAATCACGTCTCTACAGGGCAATTTCCCTACCGCTGCACGGCAGTTTAACTATACAACTCATGTTTTTTTCATGTTTCCCTGCCGCGGCACGTGGTTTAACTGTACAATTAATCTTCTTTTAATGTAAGTTTTACCAGATCGTCCGATTTCATCTGACAAAATCCTCTTCAAGTGGTAAAGATCACTAGTCTGTTGTAGTCACAAAATATTGTCTGAAATCGTCCGATGGTGGTCGGATGCAGAGGAAGAGGGCTGATTCACCCGCATGTTATTTGATCAGACGGACAACGAAGGACAATATCGGATGATCGCACCAACGCACAAATACGGTGCCAGTGGACGGCCAGACTTAGTATTATGGTTCGGTTAATATCGGAGTCTGGTTTAGGGTTAGTATTAAGGAATATGAAATAAATTCCTGGCGCACCTTTGTGTGAAACAAAAATTATTGCAATACAATGTGTGTGACACCAGTGTACATTCTACATTAAAACAAATATGAACACAGCTGAATTTTTCAGACGTGTATGTATATAAATGGGTTTTTTTGTGTGTTTTTTTTCTTTTTATCTGACGCTAAAGAAAACACTCCAGAAATGAAATTCAAAATAAGAATGGAATACTTCTATTTTGATGATGATGTTGTTTCTTCTTCTTCTTCTCCTTAGTATAGCTTAAAAGGTGTAACTTTCGATTTAGCTGTTACTCTTTTAATATATTTTACCATATGGTTTATTGAGGTTGATTTTATTTATTTTTACAAGAATAAATTTTGAAAATCATTATTAGCATCTTGTCCCGTTGCTTAAACAATTTTTTCATCAGTACTTGAAGGCATTAGGTTTACCTCTTCCCCTTCCTGGAATGCATACAGCATCTCGTTCCATTTCCAAGAAAGTTACACCTTTTAGGCTGGGGTCAGACCAGCGCACTTTTAACGTGCGTTCTGGCGCACATAATTACGGCCGCACTAGCAGCAGATGATGGGCAATGACGGCCAATATACGATGTACGGCCGCACAAAAGTCCGGCCGTGCAACGCAAGTGGAATTTGAACGCATTTTTCTGAGAACGCTGAACCGCTAGTACTGACGTACTGAGTGCGCAGCTGCGGCATAGCGGCGTGTTTGCGTGATTAGGAGATGTCAGACACTGCTAATGTCCAGCCTACATAACGTCCAGACGCAAAAAGAGTTTTATTGACGATCCGTACAAAATCACGCCCGAAAATGCGCGTCGTCTGACCGTTTTTGCACATTCCGTGAAAAAATACGTCAATGCGTTCGGACGCACTTTTTCACGTTCGCTGGGAAAAATGCTTTCGTCTGACCCTAGCCTTAAGCTATACTAAGGAGAAGAAGAAGAAACAACATCATCATCAAAATTTATGTATTCCATTCTTATTTTGAATTTCATTTCTGGAGTGTTTTCTTTAGCGTCAGATAAAAAAAAAACACAAAAACAAAAAAACATTTATATACATACACGTCTGAAAAATTCAGCTGTGTTCATATTTATTTTAATGTAGAATGTACACTGGTGTCACACACATTGTATTTCAATAATCTTTGTTTCACACAAAGGTGCGCCAGGAATTTATTTCATATTCCTTCTTACATTATTGTGTCCTTGGAAGCGTGTGGACACTTTCCTTTTCCGCTACGGCAGCACCGACCCTAACAATTTACTCAACATAGAAGCGCTGCCTTCACACACACACACACCTTGTCCTATTAGGGATAGTATTTGGTTAATATCTGTGCTTATTTTAATGCTACGGTTAGTTTTAGGGTTTGGTTAATACATGAAGTTTGTATGAGTGTCACAGAGCTATACAGGAATAAAACTCACAGTATTTATTTATTTATAAAGGATTTTACCAGGAAGGATACATTGAGATTTCTCTCGTTTTCAAGTACGTCCTCACAGTAATGTGCGGTGTGCAAAGGGCTGCCAAAAGACACTGTGCTGGTTTGGATCCAAGGATGAAATCCTTATCAACGACCTCTGCCAATTATTTAGGGTCAAGAAAGAAAACTCTGTATTTTTTTTATTAGAGTGTTTATGTAACCCACATAGAGATTATGTTTCAGTGTGTAAACAACATTCTGTGATCAACACTAACAGGGTTATTCAGAGAGAGATGGAAAGCAGGAGAATGGCTGGAGAATGGAAAATTCTAGGTCAAAATAGCCGATTTGGAAAGTGAGATAAATGGGAGAATTTTTCTGGTTTGGCTATTTTGACCTAGAATTTTCCATTCTCCAGCCATTCACCTGCTTTTCACCTCTCTCTCTGAATAACCCTGTAAACAAAAATAAGTAATATTCCCTTGGGCAATACAATTCAACCTATATTGCTCTTCTGGTGAGAAATACTTTTATTTATGGTTTGCACTACATGGAATATGGATTAAAAAAAGATTTAATTTCCTTAAAGCACCAAAACAATAAATACGTGCAACTTGCACTCGCCTGTTCTAAAGCTTATTGTTATAGGACAAACATCACAAATGTTTGCAGTTCTAATGTAAATATTGTAACCGGAATCTGCTAGGTTCACTCGGGACGAGGCCGGACTGGACACGAGCAAGGATTGTCTGAACACGAGTCTCTTCAGGAAAGGCAAACTTTATTGTGATATCACAACAGATGCTCAAACAGGATTCAATCGCAAAGAATGAGCCCCGAGTCCCTCGTGACATCCAATCTTATACCCCAAATACATAATTAGGTACATCCCAATTAGCCCACCTCCCGATGACACTCTCCCACCCCACGTGGGTTAATACCTCCCTTAACCTAATACAAAGACATTCCATTAATTGTCCGTAAATTGGCAAACTTTATGTTAGTTTCAGTAAATCATGATTAGTTGCTTCTCCTATTCCGGGCTGCGCCCTTCTCCCTTGCGCCTACAATTACTTGTTGCAGCTAACACCTGGTTTGATCTCTATACTCCTTTGTCTCTCAGCGGGCCTCAGCGACCTTGGTGTATCTACTCCTCTTTCTGCCCTTTCCATGCCAGGAACAGCCTAGACCTTTCTCAAACTCTAATTACTTTTTCTACTAATTTAACATATTCCTAAATTTCTACGTATGCCTTATTCTAGTTTCAACTAAAACTTGCCTAGTTATTTTCAAGTGAACCAATATTCTGAACAAGATGGTCGCCTGGCTTATAATGGCGGCCATCTTCCAGCCTATTTCCACTTCAATATTGAAGAAGGATTACTAAAGCATATATAAGGCAGTATGTTTGAAATGGTGCATGAAAATTCAATAAACAACATCTTATGTTTACGCGCTCACAAGAATACAGCTTTGGATCTGCCCTATGGACTGTGCCTCTGGGTTTCTTGGTGCATACACTCAATCTACCTTCCAAAAAACCCCAGAAGCAAGACTCACATGAGGACTGCAAACATTTGTGAAGTTTGTCCTATGAAAATATGCTTCAGGCAAGTAAATACTGCATAGCATTTTTTAGTGGTGCTGTTTTATGGGAAAGTATACGGAACGCAAATTTCCTTACATAGAAGTATTTTTCACTAAGTGTAATTTTGGGTGAACTGTATTGCCCACGTGGAATTTTTTTTTGTTTCTTGGTTGATCACAGAGTGCTGTCTATACAATAACTTAAGGGGTTATTCAGAGAGCAGCAAAATTTCAGTGCGCTCTCGTTCGGCGCACTTTCAGTTCGTCGACCCTGCTGTGAATTCGGCATTCATCGCAGGGTCCCCGAAGTGCACCGAAGGGATCTGCCGAACGCAGCTGACGATCTGCCAAGCGCCACCAATCAGCCCGCCGAACACAACCGACAATCCGCAGAACGCTGCTGAAAAAAGCTGATCCGCTGCCAAACACCTCGGAATTGGGGGTAAAAATATTTTTTAAAAGGCATTTAAAACAACAAAAATGCATGGAAATAAAAATAATTCTATAAAAATGCCATTTAAGACAATGGGAATCAAAAATTTTGTCTAAAAAATAAATAAAAAGACTTTTTGTTGTAAATGAAAAGAATAAATGGTTGAATTAAAAAATAAGATTTTTTTTTTTTACATTGGAACCTATGGGAATCGCCTGTTTAAACCTGTCGAACTAAAGCACTGAAAATCTTTGCATTTCGCCAACATTTCATTGCAGTTCGGCGTTCTCAGAATAGAGTAACCATAACTTCTCTATGGGGAATTTCACTGCCACCAAAGGTTGCCGAATTGTGCCGATCTGAGGCGAATTGCAACGTATTTCGCCAGCAATTTGCCAATATTTGGCGAATTGCCAGCTTTCTGAATAGCCGAATTGCCACAAAATTGCACACGTACAGGGAAATTCCCCGTTCAGTGCAATTCAGTGGCAAGTTCGGCTCTTATTTAATAACCCCTTATTCTCTTGTGCATTCAGCGAATAGCCGCTGCGCTGAACGACCTCTGTGTATTTCACACAGTTTGCAACACTGAAGCTTGGCAAATAACTTCATGATGTCATCTAAAAAGTCTGGAAATGGCCTAGCTTCTGACCCTGCCACCAGTAACATTCCCTAAAATGTAAGTGTCCCTCTGGCCTTTCGAAATATTGGCATGTATTCTCTGCCTTTAGTAATGGTCATGTGTATGTTGAGATGCATCTTTTCAGTTATCAAGGAAAACAAGTATGTCATTGCTACACTATATTATAATCAATGAAGCAAAATGTATTTTCTACTGGCACGTACCTTCCAATTACAGGGGTCAGTTCCTCTTTCCAAGCAATTTATTACCAAATGAAGGTAATGGTAACACTGATTTTTGTCATTATATATATGTATCAGCTTTTCAAGGCAAGACATTTATACCATTATTATTATTTATAAGGTAGAAAAGTGTCAACCATGTCACATATCACTAATTTTAATGTTAAAAACGTTTTACAATTAACTCATTGTCGCAGGGCGTCCATAGGGAGGCAGGGGGCTTAACCCATTCACTACCAAGTGTTTCCTAAAAATCCTTGTCAGTAACCAGTGTTTTGTTTTTTTTAAATTAATTATACAGTAAGGAATATTCCTAGTGTATTTCTTACTGTAATAACCTATTTGGCAGGCAGATGTCGCCATCTACTGGCCAAATGGAGTTACAGCAGATAGAGCTGCAGCTCGTGGTTCCGTGCTTTGGCTGCTGAAAGCCCGATAAGTCACGGCATTCTTTAGCTGGTTTGTAAACAGTTTTAACACCTCGGGCATTATGCCACAGGGTTAAAACCTTGGGGGCACCTTCTGCAGCCCAAAAGCAACAACATTTGTTTGCTTTTGGCCTTCAGAGCTGCAGATTCAGATCACTCAATATTGGGACCTGACGGTGCCTTTGAAGTCCCGAGTTACCTCGATAGTAAAGAGGTTAAACACCGTGGGGCAGCATAGCACTCCCCATGGTTTACTGGCAACTCCTATGGCCCGCCTCCCTTCCCTGAGGTTGATTGCTGTCATTGGCTTCAGCAGGACCGCCTGAGTGCAGACAGTCCCCCCTGCAGCCAATGATGTCTATAGGCCGCAGAGAAGGGAGGTGGCTCATAGGACGTGCTATGCCACTGTACAGCGTTTAGGCCCGCCATCCACCAGAACGGCATAGCACATTCCACAGTGTGAAGGGGTTAAAGTTTGACTATGTACATATGTATCTAAGCTGCAATATTAAGCTATATCACTATGCATCTGGGTCCTGTTTGGATCCTGGCATGTTACAGGATTGGCTTTTTCCAAATGATCTGACCCCAGAGTCAGAGTCGAAGGAATTTTGTATGCAGGACTTATTTTATTATTAATCACCTTTACCGTAACCGTGTAACTTTATTTAATTGGCACTCCCTATGGGTGTAAGAAAAGCTATTTCTGGCGGAGATGTGTTTAGGATGGTGGAGGAATAAAGCATTCTATGGTAGATTCAGCATTGCACAATCATCTTAATTATTTGGAGGTTTTCCTTCGCTTGCTGAAGTGTCTGGAAACTCTGTGAGGACTGAAGAGAGTCCAAGTATGTGCCCCATTCTTTAGTTTTTGCTTCTGTGATACATTTTAATTTCCATATCACTATATGAGTAAAATACAGGACATGTAATATGTTCATTTAGAGAAATACATTTTACTAGTTGAAAGAAGTCATCAAGAATGAACTATTAAATGTCAGATGACCTGAAGGTCTTGTTTTTAACAAAGTGTGGTGTTGTGTCATCCTTGGCAGTGTAATTGATGGCACAGCAAAGGGGTGAGTCGAAAATAAAAAAGCAGAATAGCTGGTTGAATAACTACCTCACCACTCATTATGCACTAGAGATGGCCTCGTTGATAACAGTGTTGCATAAAAGGCCCAGTTTGAAATACATGACACAAAAGCAAATATTACATTTCTGTTTTCCCCTCTTCTCTTTGGTTTTATGAATACGAAAAAATTGTTACATAATACGAAAAAGTGTTCTCATCAAATATTTTTATTTCCAAGGCTTGATTTATTTAAAACGTGTCGTTCAAATCATCTGCAGTCAGGGTGATGTCCAATTGGATTCTCATTTCCATTGTCTGATCAAACAGGCCTGGGCTATACTGGACATTTATACTTCCTGTACTTTGTATAGGAAGATGAAGAGAATGGCGCAGAGATCTCTAGATCGTCCTTCCACAACAGCACAATCCTTCGAGATTGCAAGCACACAATCGTACATAGAACTTTCCGTGGAATATGAGTGACTCTAAGAGAGGATACCAGTGTTGGCTAGTACTATAATAGCTGGCTCGTAATCGAGCAGATATTGATAATACTTAACTCTTGTTCATGAGAAATCAGAAAGTTATCTCCTGGGGGTGGTATTTTCTCAGACAGGAAGTCCTATGGACTCCATGGAGGGGATGCTCGCAGTGGAGTTTAGCGCTGCCCCGAGCATCCTGAGGCCTAGCGTCGCATTACGGTGCAGGCTGCTGGATTAGAGCCTGCCCCGTAATATCACACTAAGCCGCTAAACCGGGGACACTAAGGAGAAACCTGCAGGCGCAGGTTTTCCTCCTTAGCCTCCCGGTTTTAGCGTGAACATTGTAATATGGCCATCTAGTTTTATATATTTTTTTAATTTGAACAAAGTTCCTCTATAGAGAAAGTATATATATTTTTTTAATTATGTGAGAACCTCATAACTTGTTTTAGATTATTTACCTCACGGCACCCTCTGCCGTTCCAATCATATGCTTTGTGTAAACGGTATTATTACTGCAGAAACCCAAACAGGACAGTGTCATAAGTTTTAGAAATGCATATATGGGTAACCTTATCTGATTGTATTGTTTTTGTGTACCATAATATAAATGTTCCCTTCCTAGCATCTATATTCTGTCTATTATAAGTAAATACCTGTAATTAGAGGCAGGGTGTTTCTTGAACACCCTTTAGAGTAATTAATCCACTTCACTATGTACTGCTTTTGATTACAGGTCGTCATTATATTGCTCAAGCTGGTATAATATCCAGTTGTTTTTTTAATGCGCATTAAATATATTGGGAGTCGCTGGTGTTGTTCTATCTTGGTTCATGTAGGCGCCGATGACAAAGTTAGAAGAGACTGCCGGGTTCTAGAGAGTTCAGTAATTCAGGGGCAAACTCCAAAAATGTTGTCCAAGGTAATATTTTCACAAATATTACTAGCGTCACACACTACAATAGAGACAGAGGGATCTCGCGGAGATTAATGGGACACTACGCACCCTGACTACTTATTACTTGCTTATTACTCTACAAATATAGATCATTTGAACAGCGAGAGGGAGGAAGCAGAGGGGGCTCTAAGACCTCTCTCAAACAGGGATCTCAAAAGATGTTTTTTGTGTGGTATTTCAGTATGCACATGCTCTTTTAGAGTGTTACTTTTACAGATATACTACTACTGACGGGATGAGCCGAACACCTCCGAGTTCGGTTCGTATTCGAACCCGAACTTTCCAAATGTTCGAATCCGAACTCGAACTCAATACAAGTCAATGGGGCTGAAAATTCGATTTTTAGAGTGCCCTCCAAGAGGGCATATATGCTAGATATTTGCCATTAAAGGTGTATGGGGGTCCGGGTAGTGCCCTGGGGGACAGGCAACAACGACAAAAAGTTTTAAAAAAAACGTTTTTAAAGGGATAGTGAGTTTTCCATGAAATAAGGGTTAAAAATAAAAAATGACTTCAAATATCGTGCCTAGGAGGTCCCCATAACCTGCCCGTGAAGTGGTGGATTTCTAGGATGTATAGAAACACTTGAGGGGGCGTGGTCTGGCGCCGAACAGAGCGGACGTGCCCGGGAAGAGCTCCCACAAAGCTTTCTTTAAAACCGAATTTATCTACAACTTTCCCTACATCGACGGAGCCGTCAGCCTACACCTGTCATCCAAGACCACAGGAGAGTCACCAAAAATAAATTGAAGCCCTCGGTTGCTGTGGAGGTGCCGACACGACTGATCCGTATTATCCGACATGCTCCACAACTTGATCGGCTCTCCGTGACCTCGGCCAGACACTGCGGACTGCTTCAAGCGACAATGGCATTGTTGCCAAGCCTGTTCTAGATTTTTGTTTTTAGGGACATCACTGCTCCTGCCGGGGGCTCCACCTCCTGGGGTGATACTGATACCCACGTTAAGACCGGACTCCCGCTTCAAAGACACAGGCGCACCCCTGATCAAGCTATTTCTAAACTTCAGCTGCTGAAAAACAACGTTCCGTACTCACACGGAAAACGTTACCCGCATCAAGGTTGATCTCATGCTCCATACTTATCGGATCCTAATTGGGTACACCCTACCTCACCTTTTTGATCAAACCTCGAGATGGAACACTCAGACGGGGCCGAACCGGACAGCAGGATGACATCACTATCTTTGAACTGACATAATGTGATTATACGCCGCCGGGGTCGCATAGCTAAGGGGGGGCTCTTTCATTTTCCGCAAGATGCGCACTAAGGACCTTTGAACTGCTTCGGACATCTCTTGAAAGTAACGGCAGCTCGGTATTGTATTAATGCACCTGCTTAACACCATTTTACCCCCTTTGTGGATAATGCACACACTGCCTTTTACTGAGGCGAGACTTTCAATATAACGTGATGATTTAAAGCTCCCCACACGTCCGCCGCTAAATGTCAAAACAACACCAGGGCACGGAGGGCAATTAGAACCGGATGTTCTCCACATGATCCCCTTCTCACACGATATTTTAGACACGCCGCGCGTTACGTTCTATATAATCTATAACATCCCAAGATTAATCTCCGCCCGAGTCATTGGTCGCACAACAAATTTTGACTCACACTCTTATAATTCGGTGTTCCCTATGGGCGGGAATACATACACCTCTGTGGCGGTGGTTACCTTGACACTGTAGTCCGCGGTGAGGTGATCCACGACCACACCCCCCCTTTATCGGGGTGCAGTGACATCGTAGTGTTCCAGCCCGCGTCCCTGGCGAAAGCCGGCTCACGGATTGCCAGTGACACTGTCACTCATACCTCTTCGTTGTAAATAGGTTT
This sequence comes from Leptobrachium leishanense, assembly GCA_009667805.1. Lineage (NCBI taxonomy): Eukaryota > Metazoa > Chordata > Amphibia > Anura > Megophryidae > Leptobrachium > Leptobrachium leishanense. The sequence goes on along the minus strand of CM019070.1, from coordinate 58,415,105 downwards.
TTGTTCCACCCCACACTCTCCTCCCACCTCCCCCTCCCTCTATTATTTCCCTCTAACCCTCGGTACAGTACTAGGGATGAGCTGAACACGTCCGAGTTCGGGTTCGTATTCGAACCCAAACTTTCCAAATGTTCGGATCCGAACCCGAACTCCATACAAGTCAATGGGGCTGAAAATTCGGTTTTTAGAGTGCCCTCCAAGAGGGCATATATGCTAGATATTTGCCATAAAAGGTGTATGGGGGTCCGGGTAGTGCCCTGGGGGACAGGAAACCAGGACAAAAAGTAAAAAAAAAAAATTTTTAAAGGGACAGTGAGTTTTCCATGAAATAAGGGTTAAAAATAAAAACAAAAAATTCCTTCAAATATCGTGCCTAGGAGGTCCCCATAACCTGCCCGTGAAGTGGCAGATTTCTAGGATGTATAGAAACACTTAAAAACAGAAAAATTATGTTTCAAATGACGGTAAATGCTTTTCCTTTAATCTATCCATAAACCACTGCTTGGGGCGGCAGTCTGTATGAAAAGAGGAGACATTTTTGGACACGTAGAAAAAGTTTAGTGATTTTTTGGCTAAATTATTGTGAAACTTATGCAGGCTTTGGATGAAAGTAACAATAGGTAATTTAAAATTGGGCCTTTAGCGTCGGAAACAGTGCCATCACACTGTAACCCCTCTGAGGATATGAATCTGATACAGGCGTCATTGGCAGTGCACCCAAATATTGTGCTTTTGGTGCCAGGCCAGCAAGACTGCCAGGCCAGCATGTACTATCATACAGTAACCCCTCTTTAGTATTGTGGAAGAATGCAGGGGTGGACCATGTGGTCCTATATTAAAAAGATATGCATCTGTTAAAGGCGTCAGTGCACCCAGATATTGTGCTTTTGGTGCCAGGCCAGCAAGTACTATCATACAGTAACACCTCTGTAGTATTGTGGAAGAATGCAGGGGTGAACCTTGCGGTCCTATATTAAAAAGATATGATTCTGGTCAAGGCATCAGTGCACCCAGATATTGTGCCTTTGGTGCAATACTGCCAGGCCAGCAAGTATCATCATACAGTAACCCCTCTGTAGTATTGTAGAAGAATGCAGGGGTGGACCATGTGGTCCTATATTGAAAAGATATGAATCTGGTCAAGGCGTCAGTGCACCCAGATATTGTGCTTTTGGTGCCAGGCCAGCAAGTACTATCATACAGTAACACCTCTGTAGTATTGTGGAAGAGTGCAGGGTTGGACCCTGCGGTTCAAAAAATTAAAATGTTATAAATCTGGCACAGGCGTCATTGCAGCCAAATATTGTGCCTTTCATGGCAGCAAGTGCATTCACACCGTAACCCTTTTGTGGTATTGTGGAAGAGTGCAGGGTTGGACACGAAACCCGCCCTTGAGGAATCCCCACCTTCAATGCCCCCACTACTTAAATATTCTGCCTCCTCCTCCTCCTCCTGTCTGATCTGAGTAGGACCCGCTGGAATGCTGTCTGCGGAAAGACTGGGGCCTTGAGAGCTAGGGAAGGCCTCCTCTTCCTCCCGCTGCTCTGCCTCTAGAGCCACATCTATAATTCCCTGCAGAGTGTGCTCCAGCAAGAACACTAAAGGAATTGTGTCACTGATGCATGCACTGTCCCTGCTCACCATCCTCGTTGCCTCCTCAAATGGTGACAGTACAGTGCATGCATCCTTGATCATCAGCCACTGCAGGGGGAAAAAAAACAAGTTGACCTGAACCTGTCTTTGTGCCATACTCACACAGGTACTCGTTGATGGCCCTCTGCTGCTTCTGCAGACGCTGCAGCATTGCTAATGTCGAGTTCCACCTGGTGGGCATGTCACAGATCAGACGGTTTGTGGGAAGGTGGAATTCTCTTTGAATTTCTGCCAGGCGAACGCTTGCTGGGAATGACCGTCTGAAGTGGCTGCAGACTTTTCTGGCCTGGCTGAGAAGCTTTGCCAGCCCTGGGTACTTGGTTAGGAAACGCTGTACCACTAGATTTAGGACGTGTGCTAGGCATGGTACATGCATCAATTTACCCTTGAGTAAGGCGGAGAGAAGGTTGCTGCCATTATCACAGACGGTCATTCCCAGCTGAAGCTGGCGTGGTGTTAACCATCTCTGCACCTGGCCCTGCAGAGCTGACAGAATTTCTGGCCTGGTGTGGCTCCTGTCCCCTAAACAAACCAGCTCAAGCACAGTATGGCTTCTTTTTGCTTGAGCCATTGCGTAGACCCTGTCAGGCATCGGTTTAACTGCCACTTCGCCAGAGACACAGAAGGAGGAGGAGGAGGAAGAGGAAGAGGGAGAGGTGGTGGTGGTGGAGCAGACAGACCTCATACAAGCAGCTTTCTGGAGGCGTGGTGGATGAACAAGCTCCAGCACAGAGCCCCGTCTTGGATCCCTCCCAGCTGCAATCAGAGTTACCCAGTGTGCCATGAAGGAAATGTAACGACCCTGTCCATGCTTGCTGGACCACGTGTCTAAAGTCACATGCACCTTGTTGCTGACTGCCTTTCCCAATGACTGGATAACATTGTCTTCCACGTGCTGGTATAGTGCTGGAATGGCCTTGCGTGAAAAGTAATGGCGTTTTGGAACCTGCCACTGTGGTACAGCACATTCAGCAAATTCACGGAAGGGAGCAGAGTCCACCAGCTGGAAAGGCAGCAGCTGCAATGCGAGTAATTTTGCTAAACTGGCATTTAGATGCTGTGCTTGGGGATGGTTGGGACTATATTTTTTCTTACGCTGCAGCAGCTGCAGCAACGTAATCTGACTGCGTAAATCTTCAGCTGCTGGGATGATGTCACATTGTGAGGAAGGACCTGGTACATCCATTACTGTAGCATCATCCCTGTCAGTGGAGGTTGTAGGCAATGACATGGCAGGACATACAGTGGGGGTAGAGACAGATGAGGAGGAGGAGGAGGACCTACGCAAAGTTTTGCGCCAATGGGATGCATAGCGGGTGGTCATATGTCGCCTCAAGCACGTGGTACCCAAGTGTCCGGTGTCTATCCCACGCTTCAGCCTCATCTGACATAGATTACAAATAGCAACGGTGGGGTCTGCTGCACATTTCTTAAAGAACTCCCAGCAGACAGCAGAGTTCCTGCGTGTGTGCTTTGAGACAACAGTGCTCTGCACCGGAGCAGCTCTGACATGTGATGCCTTGGACTGGCTAGTGCTACGGTTGGTCATAAAGGATGTTGTGCCTCCTCCTCCCCCTCTTCCTCACTTGATTCCTCTGTTCGATCAGGCACCCAGGTGGAGTCAGTGACCTCATCATCATTGTCATCATCATCCCCTATCTCCTCGTCACTGGAGCCAACTTGGCAGTATGCAGCTGCTGGGGCAACATGAGTGCCAGTTATTTGTGTGTCATCACTGGCACCCCCTTCCTCTAGGTTGATTATACTCCCTTGAAAGAATCAATAACCTGGATCGGCGCAGGTGCTGCTCTCTGGGGTCCCGGGACCTCGTATATGCATATATATAATATAAAAGAGACAATAATAGTGTAACACTGTTATACACAATACACTATAGATGTGAGTGGGATATATACCACATACAAGTGTAGAGCCGTACACTGGCTCTGAGTGGGTCCAGGCATGCGGGTGATTGTCTTCAATTTCTTAGGTGGCCCCCACCTTACAGCAAATTTTCTGTCCGAAGTTTAGACAATAGGAAGAAAAAAAGGAAGAAAATTCCTTGTGTAGATCCAAAATTTAAGGTCACAATGTTATGTACAGTTGGAATCGTACTCACATTCTGTGGAGCTCACATAGCTCATGGATATATGCCCATAGGTTTTTTTTGTGGGAGAAAAACCCAGAGGAAAAACCACCGATGTTACAGGAATCAGCAAAGCAGGAATCAAAATTGGAGATGGAAAAATAAAATTTATTTAAAATATAATTAAAATCGCCACCAGAACGCGTTTCGCCGCATCAAGTAGCGGCTTCATCAGCTGGAATGGTTATCATGATTTGATTATACTCCCTTGCTCAACCTCAGAGATTGAATCAGAGCACTGTACTTGCTGCGCATCCTCAAGCAGCATGTCACTGTCATTGTAGTCAAACAATTCAGCTGACTCCTCCGTGTGTGATAGCGAGGCTACGGCAGGAGTAGCTGTGGACATGGAGGCTGCATTAGATGCTTTGGCAGCTGAGGTGGACTGTAAAGCACTACAAGCCTGGCTGGCAGAGGACTCGGAGGATGAGGATGGCCTGGTTAGCCAATCCACCAAATCCTCTGTATGTTGCTGCTGCTTAAGACGGCCAGCACCAGTTAGAAAGGACAAGCGTGCCCCTGCAGAGGATGCACCACGTCCACCACGACCAGAGGCACAGCCTCCCGACACAGGGGCTGCTTGCCCTCTTATCTGTGTCTGGGAGCGTCTGCTTGTCCTTTTTGTTCTTTCAGACATGGTGAGTGAAATATAGATTAAATATATACAGAACTCTGATTCAACTCTGGTATAAAGATTAAAGATTTAAAGAACTCTGGTATAACTCAGTGAGACACCCTGATAGCTGGCAGCCAGTGACAAGACACAGATTACAAGTCTCAGACACCTCCTATAAATCAGTGAGACCCCTTGATGGGTGGCAGTGAAACCTCCTATAAATCAGTGAGACCCCTTGATGGATGGCAGTGAGAAGCCACAGATTACAAGTCTCAGAAACCTCTTATAAATCAGTGAGACCCCTTGATGGGTGGCAGTGAAACCTCCTATAAATCAGTGAGACCCCTTGATGGGTGGCAGTGAGAAGCCACAATTACAAATCTCAGAAACCTCCTATAAATCAGTGAGACCCCTTGATGGGTGGCAGTGAAACCTCTTATAGATCAGTGAGACCCCTTGATGGGTGGCAGTGAAACCTATTATAAATCAGTGAGACCCCTTGATGGGTGGCAGTGAAACCTCTTATAAATCAGTGAGACCCCTTGATGGGTGGCAGTGAAACCTCCTATAAATCAGTGAGACCCCTTGATGGGTGGCAGTGAAACCTCCTATAAATCAGTGAGACCCCTTGATGGGTGGCAGTGAGAAGCCACAGATTACAAGTCTCAGAAACCTCCTATAAATCAGTGAGACCCCCTGATGGATGGCAGCCAGTGAGAACACACGGATTATAACAATTCCCAAATATTTTGTAGAAATTAGTGACCCCCAAAATACTTGCTGGCAGTGACAAGAGACAGATCACCTCAATTCCCAGATATTTGGTAGAAATGAGACCCCCCAGTCCCCCCGTAGCGTGGCAGACCGGTAGTAAGAACACAGAACAACAATCTCCTATGAAATCTCCTCTCAAATGCGTGCTGAAGCTATGCGTGGAAACCTTATATAGTGTGCTGCGGGACTTAGCTCTGTAAGCCCATGATTGGGCAAAATTTGCCCAATCAGGACTCTGTCAGGATCGCCCCCTGGTGCCGCCTGCTACCCGCCGGACCCGACCCTGATGCTGTCCGTCCCATCATTCGGCGGGCCGCAGTCGGCCGCTGTGTTGGCCGCAACTTTATCCTCCGGCGCCTCATCCCCTAGGCAGCGGCCGCGCGCGCGCATGCTCGCTATATCAGTGAGGACCCCGGCGAGGGATTAGGTGTCCTCGGCGCCGGGAGATGACGTCAGACGCCAGGTAACGGCGGGAATCGGTTTAAAAGAGGCTACAGAACTGTGAGTAAATGCCCAATTATTAAGTGTGATTCCTAGTACATGGACTGTGTATTATTGTCTCCAAGTCATACAGTGGCCGCACTCCAGCCTTCACAGCCGTCTCGCCGAACCTCAGACCTACAGCCTGCTGCAACATATCCAGCATCTCAATCCGTTTTGGCACCTCAGCCTTTACAGCCGTCTCACCAAGCCTCAAACCTCCAGCCTGCTGCAACATATCCAGCACCTCAATCCGCTTTGGCATTCCAGCCTTTCCAGCCGTCTCGCCAAGCCTCAGACCTCCAGCCTGCTGCAACATATCCAGCCTCTCAATCCGCTTTGGCACTCCAGCCTTTACAGCCGTCTCACCAAGCCTCAGACCTCCAGCCTGCTGCAACATATCCAGCATCTCAATCCGCTTTGGCACTCCAGCCTTTACAGCCGTCTCGCCAAGCCTCAGACCTCCAGCCTGCTGCAACATATCCAGCCTCTCAATCCGCTTTGGCACTCCAGCCTTTACAGCCATCTCGCCAAGCCTCAGACCTCCAGCCTACTGCAACATATCCAGCACCTCAATCCGCTTTGGCACTCCAGCCTCTACAGCCGTCTTGCCGAGCCTCAGACCTCCAACCTGCTGCAGCATACCCAGCACCTCAATCCGCTTCGGCACTCAAGCCTTTCCAGCCTCCTTATCAACCTCAGGCCACCGACCTGCCGCAGTACTTCACAGCTCCGAGGTTACCTCTGCAAACAGTGTACAGCAGTATCCTACGTTCCCCCTGTGCCTTGATATACCTCTCGTCTACCGTGAGTACTACGATCCCATACGGGCCTGTTACTGTACTACTGTGTTTTCATATACTAAGTACTGCTCGTCGTGTACAGCAGTATCCTACGTTCCCCCTGTGCCTTGATATACCTCTCGTCTACCGTGAGTACTACGATCCATAACGGGCCTGTTACTGTACTACTGTGTGTTTTCATATACTAAGTACTGCTCGTCGTGTCAAGCCTCCAGTACCCCCGTGCCTATACCTCTACACCCATCAACACCTGACGTCTCGGCCACTGCCACGAATAGGGTTGTACAGTTCCATCTCACCCTTCGTGTAGTGGCTCTCACGATCTGGTATACTCCGCCTCTTGGGTTCCCACCGTTCTGGTATCGCAGTTTCCCCGTGACAAACCGTGACAGAATAATTGGGCCTAACATGGAACCCGCGGGTATACCAGACACCCTAGCTCTCATAACGAACAAGCTATCAAATCTGACCCATTCCATTGTGGACCTACAGAACAACCAGGTCGCTATACAAAACCACCTGAGTCATCTGGACCAAGCACAAGGTGCTGAAGGGACAACCGAGCCTCCCGTCGAAGCCCCAGTAGTTGCCGAAGCTACCCCTACCGGTCCTGAACCCTATGTATCTCCACCGAACAAATTTGATGGGGACAGGAAACAATTTCAAGTTTTTATCACGTCATGTCAAATAATGTTCTCCATCCAACGGAAGACATATGCGTCTGATTTCGTAAAGATCAGGACTGTGATATCCCTCCTTACTGGCAAACCTCAAGTATGGGCCTGTATGGGCACCTGCTACGCACCGCTCACCCCTCTTTGCGCACCTGGAACACCTTCTATAACGCCCTTGAAGCCATGTATGAAGACCCCAATCGCCTAGCCTCTGCGGCTCAAGCACTGGAATTACTGAAACAAGGGAAGGACGACGTAGAGTCTTATATCACTGAATTCAAACATCTAGCCCTGGATTTGGAATGGAACGAGCCAGTCCTGCTAGCACAGTTCAGAAAGGGATTATCCGAGGTACTTAAGGATGAACTAAGGATGACCTCTAACAGAGAACGAAAAATCCAGGCGCAGATCTTTAGGGCTCTGCATGTACTGCGGGCGTCCGGGCCACCAAGTACGAGAATGCCGAGCCAAGCCTCCCAGTCATTCAGGTGAGCCTGCACAACCCACCACGTCGGTCGCCACCCATGAACTTTGTACAGTGACACCATCTCATATAATCGTATCCTTACTATTACAGTGGGACCAGTGTGCCGTTCCTCTCCGGGCTATGATTGATTCCGGAGCCAGCGGATGTTTCGTGGACGAAAAGATTGCTATCTCCCTGGGTATCCCGATTGTCTCCAAACTGCACCCTTACGCTATCCAACTGCTCGACGGAAGTTCCCCCATATCCGGTCCAATCGTCAAAGAAACCCGACCGTTGCTTGTATCTCTAGGCACTGAGCATTGCGACACTATAGTGTTTGATGTGGTAACCTCTCCCGTGTTTCCCGCTGTACTAGGTCCCAATTGGCTTCGCAGAAACAACCCTACTATAAACTGGTCCTCTGGTGCAATCTCCTTCGACGCTGAAACTGATATCTCGACCACAGATCTACATGCGCTATAGCTATGTGCCTTGAGGTACCCGAGCCGTACCGAACCTTTAGTCATGTATTCGAGAAAAAAGGTGCTGATACCCTACCTCCTCATAGACCATACGACTGCCCTGTGGATCTGCTACCTGGGGCGCCCATTCCTTATGGAAGAATTTACCCCCTATCTGAACCCGAATTACTAGTATTAAAAGACTATATATCGACGACAATCTACAAAAAGGCTTCATACGGCCGTCTACCTCACCTGCCGGAGCCCCTATTTTCTTCGTAGGGAAGAAAGATGGAGGACTTCGGCCCTGTGTCGACTACAGAGCCATGAACGCTATTACGATTAAAAATAAATATCCTCTCCCCCTGATATCAGAATTGATGGATCGCCTTCGCTCCGCTACTATATTCACGAAACTTGATTTATGAGGAGCCTATAACCTGGTACGTGTCAAAGACGGAGACGAGTGGAAAACTGCGTTTCGTTCTCGTTATGGCCATTACGAGTATATGGTCATGCCGTATGGGCTATGTAATGCTCCTGCCACGTTCCAACGTTTTCTGAACGATGTCTTCCGGGATATCTTAGACAGCTACATTGTAATATACCTGGATGACATATTGCTATATTCCGAAGATCTAGAGACTCATCGAAAACATGTAAAAACCGTACTGCGTAGACTACAGGAGCAGAGAGTGTATGCCAAGGCTGAGAAATGCATCTTCGACACCGACAACGTAGAATTCCTTGGATTCATTATCAGCCCTGGGAGCATCCGTATGGATCCAGCCAAGACTGAGGCAGTAGCCACCTGGTCAGTTCCGGCGAACAAAAAGGGAGTCCAAAGCTTTATAGGGTTCTGTAACTTGTACAGGAAGTTCATAAGAGGCTTCTCAACGATTATCCGCCCCCTCACTATGTTAACGACACAAGATGTCATGTTCACGTGGACAGAAGGCGCACAAAAAGCTTTCCATAAGCTAAAAAATATGTTCACACAAGCACCTATCCTCGCCTTACCAGATCCTACATACCCCTATATAATGGAGGTAGACGGTTCCGAATTCGCTGTGGGGGCTGTACTTTCTCAAAGACTGGTAAAGACCGGACAAGTACACCCCGTATGTTTCTTTTCAAAAGGGCTATCCCCTGCTGAGCATAACTATGATGTAGGTGAGAGAGAACTCCTAGCCATAAAAATGGCCCTAGAAGAATGGAGGCACTTACCAAAAGGCGCCCGCCATCCAGTGACTGTATTCACAGACCACAGAAACTTGGAGTACCTACAACGAGCCCGTAGGCTGAAACCCCGACAAGCCAGGTGGGCCCTCTTTTTTAGCCGATGCGATTTACATATCACCTACAGACCGGGGGGAAAAAACGGGAAAGCAGATGCCCTATCGAGGATAGGCAATCCAGAGAGAACCAGAGAGCAAGAGACCAAATTACCATCTACATGTTTTCTAACACAGGAAAACACCTTATGGCAAGTGATCACTCGTAATACTCCTTCGCTTCAGGAAGCCCCCACAGGAATACCATTTTTGGAAAAGGACGGATTCTTGGTATATCAAGAAAGAATATACGTACCCCCTTTAGCCGTAACCGCAGTATTACAGCATTTCCATGATTCCACCCTAGGAGGCCATGGAGGCATTCACAAAACCAGTGATACTATAAAAAGATCTTTTTGGTGGCCACACATGTCGAGAACTATTACCGAATACGTCACGAATTGTCCCACATGCATAAGGATGAAGACATCCAGACATAGACCTCAAGGATTATTACACCCACTGCCCGTACCCTCTGTACCCTGGTCTGATATTGCTATGGACTTTATAGTGGAATTACCGAAATCATCAAAGCACGATACTGTCATGGTGGTCGATGAAAGATTTACGAAAATGGCACATTTCATCCCCCTCGTGGGATTACCTACTGCTACAGAAACCGCCTCCGTCTTCATCAAAGAGATCTTCCGTCTTCATGGGTTACCCTCTACCATCGTGACAGACAGAGGTACACAATTCACAGCACGCTTTTGGAGAGCCTTCTGCAAAAGACTACATATCACCCAAGCACTGACCTCTGCATATCACCCTCAAGCCAATGGGCAAACAGAGCGTACTAATGGAATTCTCGAACAATACCTACGCTGTTACATATCCCATCTCCAACATGACTGATCTTCATATCTACCACTAGCCGAATTTGCTTATAACAATCAGATACAATGCTCTACAGCTATGACACCTTTTTATATCAATACCGGCTATCATCCCTCCATGTTGCCTGGGTCACCTTTAGAAACCAATATCCCAAAGGCCGATGAACGACTGTCAATGATCCATAGAAACTATCGTCTTGTCAGAACCGAGTTATTGAGGGCACAACAGAGATTCAAGTTCTATGCAGACCGCCATCGGAGACCTGCCCCTGTGTATCAAGAAGGAGATAAGGTATGGCTCTCTGCCCGTAATATTAACCTGTTTTGTCCTTCTCGCAAACTAGGTCCCCGTTTCCTCGGCCCTTTCCTCATCGACAGAGTATTGTCTCCTGTGGTTGTACGATTACGTCTACCGTCGACATTGAAGATACATCCTGTGTTTCATGTCTCTCTACTGAAACCTACGACCCCTGACCCATTTCCTAATCGAGTTCTGGTGGCTCCTGGACCTGTGACTTCTGTGTCAGATAACGAATATGAAGTGGAGACCATATTGGATTCTCGATGGCGGCGACGTCGCTTTGAATACCTAATCCATTGGAAGGGCTATGGCGCAGAGGAGGACTCCTGGGTGTCATATAGCGAGGTACATGCTCCTGCTCTTGTTCGACGTTTTCACGTGGCCCATCCCGATCGCCCCCGGAGGGGTCGCCTTGGTGGGGGGCCCTGTCAGGATCGCCCCCTGGTGCCGCCTGGTACCCGCCGGACCCGACCCTGATGCTGTCCATCCCATCATTCGGCGGGCTGCAGTCGGCCGCTGTGTTGGCCGCAACTTTATCCTCCGGCGCCTCATCCCCTGGGCAGCGGCCGGCGCGCGCATGCGCGCTATATCAGTGAGGACCCCGGGGAGGGATTAGGTGTTCTCGGCACCGGGAGATGACGTCAGACGCCAGGTAATGGCGGGAATCGGTTTAAAAGAGGCTACAGAACTGTGAGTAAATGCCCAATTATTAAGTGTGATTCCTAGTACATGGACTGTGTATTATTGTCTCCAAGTCATACAGTGGCCGCACTCCAGCCTTCACAGCCGTCTCGCCGAACCTCAGACCTACAGCCTGCTGCAACATATCCAGCATCTCAATCCGCTTCGGCACCTCAGCCTTTACAGCCGTCTCGCCAAGCCTCAGACCTACAGCCTGCTGCAACATATCCAGCATCTCAATCCGCTTTGGCACCTCAGCCTTTACAGCCGTCTCGCCAAGCCTCAGATCTCCAGCCTGCTGCAACATATCCAGGACCTCAATCCGCTTTGGCATTCCAGCCTTTACAGCTGTCTCGCCAAGCTTCAGACCTCCAGCCTGCTGCAACATATCCAGCATCTCAATCCGCTTTGGCACTCCAGCCTTTACAGCTGTCTCGCCAAGCCTCAGACCTCCAGCCTGCTGCAACATATCCAGCCTCTCAATCCGCTTTGGCACTCCAGCCTTTACGGCCGTCTCTCCAAGCCTCACACCTCCAGCCTACTGCAACATATCCAGCACCTCAATCCGCTTCGGCACTCAAGCCTTTCCAGCCTCCTTATCAACCTGAGGCCACCGACCTGCCGCAGTACTTCACAGCTCCGAGGTTACCTCTGCAAACAGTGTACAGCAGTATCCTACGTTCCCCCTGTGCCTTGATATACCTCTCGTCTACCGTGAGTACTACGATCCCATACGGGCCTGTTACTGTACTACTGTGTTTTCATATACTAAGTACTGCTCGTCGTGTCAAGCCTCCAGTACCCCCGTGCCTATACCTCTACACCCATCAACACCTGACGTCTCGGCCACTGCCACGAATAGGGTTGTACAGTTCCATCTCACCCTTTGTGTAGTGGCTCTCACGATCTAGTATACTCCGCCTCTTGGGTTCCCATCGTTCTGGTATCGTAGTTTCTCCGTGACAGACTCTGAGCCGTGATTGGCATAGTGTTGAACCTGTCTTGCACCAGACCTGTGGTCAGGTGCAAGGCTGTAGCCAATTACGAGCTTCAGGCCAGTGGGAAAGTGCATTGTGGTGCATTGTGGTCGAACATGCGGCGAACACTCGGAAATGTTCAGAGTTCGCGAACAGAATGAACAGGCGAAGTTCGGTCTGAACTCCGAACCGAACAGCTCATCCCTACTACTGACCAGTCCGTTCAACTATAGAACCAAATGGTGTACAGGTATATAATTTGGAAAGTATATCATTCTGTTCTTCATATGCCAATGCTTCCAGTTATTCTGTTTTTGTTATTGCATTGCTCTAACAATCTCAGTATCTCATCCCTTGATGAGATACTTCTGTTCGTACTCGCCCCGATCCAGTGAAGGGTGGCGCCATATTTCGCTCCGTCGGCGGAGCTAACTGCGGGCTGTGCAGGGATATGCGATTGGCCCTCATCAGTGAAGTAAATGCAATGTCTTTTCAGTTAGCACGCAGGCGGTCAATGAGGCACACAGATTGAGTGGAGGGCTGTCCTGCGCTCAGAGTCGTCCTGCCCCCTTGTGGCATGCTGCAGTGACCGGAGGGACGGTAAAACTTTGACAAGGGATAACACACCTTTTATCAGTTACATACAGTATGTCAGAAACAAATGCTGCATATAAAGGGAGTGATTCCCTGTTAAATGAAATAACTTATTTTGGGCATGACAGTGTCACATTAAGTTTCTTGCATTGCACAACAAACATTCACGTTTACCACCACTCTTTTGTGGTTTCTTTCAAACAAATTCTTTCAGGGGGTCACTTTTTTAATCGCAGTATAAGTACCATTTTACCTGCCCTTGGAATACTTACAGGGTTATTCAAAGAGATCCGAATTGTGGCCGAAAGGTAACTGAACAGTGAAATTCAGCATACCACCTTTCCTGGCCATTCGGCTATTCAGAGAGCAGGCAGTTTGCCGTGAAAAAAATCTGTAATAGAGATGTACTTAAATGGACAACAAATCCTTAGGGGGATCCTTCTTATACAGCATCTGGGATTTCAAATATAAACAAGAAGAACACATACACAAAAAAAGCACAGTATCGCACCGGTAAATAAAATAAAAAAAATTCACAATATTTATTATAAAAAGTGCAAATGGTGCGTTGGAACACATGCCAAGCACACACAAGGTTTTCACCACCAATAGTGTTTCAGAGTGTGTTCCTTCTGATCGCCCTTTAATAAAGTCCCTAATGACGGTGAAAACCTTGGGCCATATTACATAGTTGGTGCTAACTTAACCAGAGCTGTTGTAAAACCTCCATAGGCTATAATAGCTCTGGTAAGTTTACAACAAGTCTGGTTAAGTTATCTATGTAATATGGCCCCTTGTGTATGCCCGGCGTATGTTCCACCGCACCCACTTGCACTTTTTATAATAAGTATTGTTGTAATACTTAGAGGAAGGGAGTATATTTAAAAGGAAACAAAATAGCAAAACAAGAGGACATAGTCTTAGATTAGAGGGGCAAAGGTTTAAAAGTAACATCAGGAAGCATTATTTTACTGAGAGGGTGGTGGATACATGGAACACTCTTCCAGTAGAAGTGGTAGAGGCCAAAACAGTAATTGAATTTAAGCAAGCATGGGATAGGTATAAGGCTATCCTAAACAAAAGATAAATCCAGGTTAAGTATCCATGTAATTGGGCAGACTAGATGGGCCGAAAGGTTCTTATCTGCCGACATTTTTCTATGTTTCTATGTTTCTAAGTAACACTCTAAGCTAAAAATGCAGTGGGGGGGACAGGAAGAGTTAAACCGCCACCTGCCTTGATTTTTAGCATAGAACATTTTTAAATCTCACCTTATTTCTACCATTAGAGTCATTCTCTGCTCTGTTCAAGAAACAGCCGACACTGTTGCTGTTCCGATTGGCTGAGCAATTGGATGCCTCTCATTGTAAATGTTTTGAGAGACATAAGGCTAAACTACATAGTTGGCTTTAGCATTAGGGTGAGTAAGCATCAACGCTAGGATAAGTGACTTTAACGCATGCCCCCCCATATTACATTCCTGACGTTAAACCTGTGAAAAATCCGTTAGCGCATCAGTGATTGACCTAGCTCGCGTAAACGTACTGTACTTCACGCATCCTATACTAATTATATTATAATAATAATTACCTAAAGTAATTATCTTTAGGATAAGGTATTACAAAGTCCTAGCGCTAATTACTACACAGATGCACTAAACAAAATTTTAGCTACAAAAAGGTAAAGAAATATTTCGTCTGTGGCGCACCCAACTGTGAATTTGCTAATGCCCCAATTAGGTGCCCTTCCCAACACCTTAAAGAGAAAAGATATATAGTCACACAGAATGAGGACAGCGCTTCCACACCAACCATGAAGCAATATTTATGTGGTAAACAGTTCACACTATGCGGATGTGTTTTGTTTCCCTTCGAGATCTGGCTTTTATGTGAAGGATCGGTGGGGGCAAACGGGAGGCCAATATTTGGCCATGAGGAAAACATTTGAGAGCTGGCAGCTCTCATATATTGTGAGTGAAATAATCCCCCGCTCCATTTGATTCTTATACATAAATGTTATTATGCTATGCATTGTTTTTATTTTTTTTTTTTCTAGGACGCCTGATTCACTCAGATTTTTTTCATCAATCCCAGGATACGGGAGATCTTTTGCTATTTTTGTTATTTACCACATAGATATTGCTTCATGGTTGGTGTGGAAGCGCTGTCCTCATTCTGTGTGACTACAAAATTTTAGCTACACCTAAAAGCTGGAGCTGATTCTGCATTTGCAGAATTATTTAGCACCCCCTAAAACCCCTAATAAATCCGATACTCCACCCATTATCCCTCGGCGAGAACGGTGGCCAGATTCCTCGCTTCTCCTGGCTGCAAGCAGAGTGAGACTGGGGGCAAATAGTCCCCAGTCTCCCTCCGCAATTACTCCGTGGTGCTGCACGATCGCACAGGGCTTGCGGCCCAGCAGCGCAACCATCCTTGGAGTACTTTGGACTCCAGGAGGTGATACTCAAGGCGGTGCAGAAGTGCGTGAGTATCCCAGCGGTTAGCGCTGTGTTAGAGGTGCCGTGGTAGTGCCTGCTCCGGAATCTAACGCTAAAATTGTGACACTACGAGGAAACCTGCAGGCGCATGTCTTCTCCGTTAGAGTCCCCATTTTAGCGTTAACGTTGTAATCTAGCACAATGACTGCTCAGTTTTGCACAACCTGTGCAGTGCTGATCATGGAGAAGACTGTCCAGAGCGAGCTAGGAAGGCTGTGAGACCCCAAAAAGACAGCCAAAGGTAGGCTAGGCAGGATCATTGCTCACCATGACCTACTAATTAAGTTAATTTGCCCATGGTGGCTAGAGTGCTCTAATAAGGACGTGAGAGAAAGACTAGTGCACACCATACACTGAACCAATCTATGACTAGGAGCAATAGACTCCTTGCTGTAGGCATCAGGCTGGAAGTCATTGAATTTCCCAATGCTATATGGAGCTATGGATGGAAATAATGATACACTGTAAACTACTCATACACTAGCAGTACCTCCTGTGAAATGTTATCAATGTTGTGCACATGTAGGGTCCACCTATAAGCATGGTCTATATCAGCTTCAGTGATTGGCTGCTTGTGTTAGGCGAAGAATTCATTAACCGGTTTCCCTGCTAAAGAGTGGATTAAAGTCACATGTATTTACATAATCATAGCTTACTCATCAGACCTGACATTAATAACAATTTTTTGCATGCTAAGTAAATTTGATCTTCTGCATTCCAGCAACGTGAAACCAGCTCATTGGCTCCTCTTGATTGCCAAGGGTGTAATATTAAAATAGATATTAATTCCACCCCTTCCATTCACCGTATAAAATACGCTGGTAAGAAGAAGATTGTGCCGATACTAATACATCGTATTTGAGTGAGCACTCAAGATGTGTTCCTTACTGCTTGGAGATGATTTTCCAGACTTCAAAGCTGAAACAACACATGGTGATATATCTTTCCATAGTTATCTGGGAGATAAGTAAGTATTTGATTTTGTCTTCAGTGAGTTATGTTGTTATCTGTTGTCTTTTTGAATTTCATTCTAAACAGAGAGCCTTGATACAATGATGACAAGTTGATGTGAATTATTTACTCTTAACTTAATTTTGCTAAATAATAAATCCATCTCTGCCTAGTGTACCCTGGAACCAGTGTCACTGAGCACCCTTGGCCTTGGTGTTGACTTCACCTCATTATTGGAGTTAAACTGCTTTTGATATATTCAGAAAGTAATCTTTTGTAACATGGCAGTGAAAATGTAATTTAAAAAAGCCTATCATTCAGGGTGATATAAAAATTACATTAGGATGGTTTAGTGCCATGCTAGCCTAATAATGGTTGGGTACCCCTTATCTGGAAGACTTTGAAATCTGGCATTTTCAAAATCTATGGGTTTTCAGAATTACTTACCTCCCTCAAACTCCAAACGTGTTCTCCTGTAGTCTGGCGCTCCTCCGACAGCTGCAGTATAGCATGTCACATGCTGGAGGGCTCGGGGCAGCCCCAGGGTGGAGCATGCTGCCCAGAGGCCTGCTGGCTGTGAGCTGAATGTCCCTCGGAAAAGGCTGCTCAGTTTCTCCCAGTGTGTGTACAAGCTTGCGCTGCAGCGGGAAGTGGATCGCAGCTCCATTGCTGCAATAATTTTACCCTCCAACATTGGATTCTCCGGGATTCCAATATCCAGAAGAAATCGAAATTCAGAATGGTCAGGGCCCTAAGCATTCCAGAATAGGGGTGCTCATCCTGTACTTTAACCCCTTAAAGACCAATGACGTAACTGTTCCATCCTAAATGCATTGACTTTACAGACCCTAGGTCCATAAGGGGTTAATTTGTGGGACTATAAGGTTGACCCGTCATATCACAGATAACTAAAATGGGTGCAGTTGCGGGTTTTTTTATTGATGTAGATGAGTTTTTTTTATCTCTGCTTAGGATAGTGTATATCATTCATTGACGTTTTCTGCTTCCTAAGGGTTTTGTGCAAGATTACCTTCCCTCTGTCTTTGCATAAAACGTGACAGCTTTGCATATAAATGTTAGATAATACATGATAAAACCCTGATCTTTGACATCTAAATAATAAAGCACACCTTTTATGTAGTTTTAAATTAACCTAAGGATGTCATAAAATAAGTCGACATTACTGTTTAGACTTGAAATGACTTCAAGCTTGCCGAATAGTCTTTGTCATGTCCCATGCCCTTTGCCATTATAGAAATGTGATTATTGAGTTAAAGTACAATCAAGTGGACGATAAGGATTCTGTATATAAATAATACAGTTTGATGTTTAAATTCTGCCAGCAGATATGGCAAGAAAGATACCAATAAATAAACATAGGTGCAAGTTTATGTCTTTTTCTATGTAGTAAAATGCTCATACACCAGGAGACGCCAATGTTACCTTTTATGGAGGGTTGAATGGAGCAAAAATACTGGGCACAGTGCCACCTGGGTTCCACTGACAATCGAATCCATCCCAAAACAAGCCATGGTTCACAGAGGGGGTTATCCAGCAATCTCTGCCGTTGCAAACATTGGCGAAAATTGCTGTTGCAACTCCTCAAAAATGCCAGCATTTTACAAAAGAAAAATCCAAACAGCGGCAGCAGAAGCTTCACATTGCAGGAACGTAAAACGACACCTAGACCCTAAAACTAGAGCTGCCAGGTCGGCCATGTTTTCCTGGACATGTATTATGATTTCATGCAGAGGGGAGCACATGGAAAAATGCTGCCCTGAAACCTGTATGATTCATATGCTGTCTGAACGAAATCAAGGCAGGTCACCTGAGTTTCCTTAGTAATTTCCTATCTGCAGTGTATGAATTATACATGCTGCAGGGTGGCATTTTACATGCACTGGCCATCAGTATGAATAAATTATATGTGTCCAGAAAAACATGGCCGATCTGGAAACTCTACCTAAAACAAACACAAATAGTAGCCTAACCCTAATTGCAAACCTTAGGTCAGGTGCGCTTTGTGTGGTGAGCGGGTGAGTCCGGTTTGCGGTCAAAGGAAAATACAGAAGCAGAACTAAATAGAGATTATGACTAGACACAGGAGCAAGACATGAAAGGAGCTGATACACAGGGGCGAGCCATGAAATGAACTGAGGTAAACTAGATGCAAGGGAGAGACAGGAGAGGAACTGAGGAGGACAGAACAGATAACTAGACTAGGAGGAAACAAAGAAGGTACTTGCTGAGACACAGGTTATAAACAAAAGGCAGATTGCAGGACACAGGGACAGATACACAGATAGCAGAGGGTCTTTGGTATATGTGACAACAAATGGGTCTTGGTACAGGGGTCAGGAATCCATATGAATGGTGAAAGTCTTTGGGAGAAACAAAAGTCCTTTAGGCAAAATGAGGAGATAATCCAAAACAGAAGTCCAGATAAACAAGGCAAGGTGGTCTTGATAAATAGGAGTCCGGTAGGGGAGGCAAGGGGGTCTGGATTTCAGGTACAAACAGGATCACACAGCGTATGACTCTAGTGGGGAGCATCGGGCGTAGTATCCCTATATGGAGGCACAACAGGTGAGGGGTAATTAACCTAAGGGTAGACATATAGGAAACAATGGGCTTGAAGGATCAAGGAACTGGATGAAGGAGAGGGCTAGATGGGAACCCTGGTTTGGGACAAATGCGGTGTTGCTGGTTACAGGATGGCACAGACCCAGATCAGGACCTTTTGTGGTGTCTGCTGCGAGGGACCTGACACCTTAACCATGATACTAACCTTAACTCTAACCTTAACTCTAAAAGTACCTTAAACCTAAGAGTCGAAAAATTCAGAAAACAGCTTGAGTTCGATTGCATTCGGAAGCCACATTGTGGACACGGATAAAAATGCTGCATTGATTAATTTCTGAAATGAAAAGGTCACTCCAATTCAGATGCTTCCGAATGCAATCGAACTCGAGCGGTTTTCTGAAGTTTTCAACTCTTAGGTTTAAAGCAGGGGTCTCAAAGTACCGGCCCGCGGGCCATTTGTGGCCCGCGGACCAGTTACAAATGGCCCGCCGGAAGAAAGCCTGTACCACGCAGCTGCATCAATCTCACGTGGTGCCGGCGCTCAGTGTGAGTCGGAGATCATGCTCTGACATAAATCAATAAGCGCGGCTGGCCGAGTATGTCACATGAGCGGCTCATCGGCTGTAAATGTGTTGACTGGGTCTAACATTCCAACGGAGAAGGTTTTTCTCTGACCCTACAGGTAATAAATCCTTTCTCCACTGGTTCACCAGGGATAAAATTGTTTTAATGCTCAGTATAGTGTTAGGGGGCAAACTGTTTTTAATTTATTACTTTATAAATAATAAAATATTAAATAATTTTAAAAAATGTGCAATAAATATACAACTCACAACCCATCAGACAGTGCTGTGAGCTGTTTAATTCTATTTATAGCACCTCTCCCATACTGGTCTTAATTATAAGGCCAGTATGGAAGATGTGCCATAAATAGAATTAAAACAGCTCACAGCACTGAGGACCAGTATCACAAAAGGGCTTATTCAGAGAGCACTGAAATGTCCCAACATTTTGGAGCGCTCTCGTTCTGTGTGCTTTGGCAAATTGAATAAAATTTTCCCAAAGTGTGTTGAGCTGCCGCAGACCGCCAATCACCTGCCGCACAACGCCAAAAACCTCAGACGAGCTGCTGAACGCCTCCGAGCTAACTGCTGAACTGGTTAAAAAAACAAACCTCTGTTATTCTTCAAAAGGTGTTTAAAACCATAAAAATGCACGAAAAATGCGTGGAAATAATAAACTGGGTACTATTAAAAAAAAAGGTCTGCTACAGAGTAAAATAAAAAGACCTTTAAAAAAATATAAATGGGAATCAAAAATTTCGGCAGGCAGAAAAATACAAAAATATGTTCAGAGAGATAAACAGTTTAATAAAAGTAAAAATGAAAATATTACTCTGTGATGCCCTCATACACACACCACACGTTACTGTGGAGCTCTGTGATGCCCTCATACACACAGCACATTACTGTGGAGCTCTGTGACACCCATACAACACTGCACATTACTGCGGATCTCTGACACCCATACAACACTGTACATTACTGTGGAGCTCTGTAACACCCTCAAACACTGCACATTACTGTGGAGCTTGGCCCTACAGATTTGAAGATGGCGGCTGACTCTGCTTAGGTCACAGGCTGCGCCGCGTGACGTCTGCCACCCTATGCCCTGGTGCAGACGTCACGCAGCGTGCCCTGTGACCTAGTCACGAGGGCCGATGGCTGGCCGGCTCCCTTTGATTATATCTTAGG
The DNA here is from genome assembly GCA_009667805.1 of Leptobrachium leishanense. Taxonomy (NCBI): domain Eukaryota; kingdom Metazoa; phylum Chordata; class Amphibia; order Anura; family Megophryidae; genus Leptobrachium; species Leptobrachium leishanense. Next base: position 58,394,521 of record CM019070.1, on the reverse strand, counting down.
GCGTGCTGCATGGCCGGCCGCCATCTTCAGTCAGCCTAGGATGCCTCGCTGGTTGGCTGGTTATGTTGACCAGCCAGGGAGGCTAGCGACATACTGGGCAAACTTCCGGTATGCCCGATGCCTAGTCCGGGCCTGCACATCTGACACAGTTGTTACTTACTACATGCACAGATATGTTACACAACCATGGTATAGGTTTCATAAACATATATATTTTTCTCTTTTTATTCATAGCCTTAGCCTGTATCACACAAAGCGGTCAGGAGAGGAGGTAGAAAAAAAAACAAGTTACATTTGGAAGTAGATTGCATTCTCTGACGTAATAAGCCATAATGTCCATTAAATCTAAAAGAAAAGTTGATGCTGAGCAGAGAAAATTTCAAGAGCGATGGACAAGTGATTATTTTTTTGTGGAGTATAATAAGATGGCTAATTGCCTTATCTGCAATGAAAAGGTTGCGGTTCTGAAAGATTACAACCTTAAGCGGCATTATAATACTAAACATGCTGATCAGTATGCAAAGTATAACAGAGAAGAAAGGGAGAGGCAAATTGTCCAGCTTCAGAAAGGCCTGTCCATGCAGCAAAATCTGTTTAAGCGTGCAAAAAAGGAATGTGATGCAGCAGTTGAGGCAAGCTATGTGGTCTATGAGCAAGTTGCAAAAGCAGGAAAGCCATTTACTGAAGGGCAGTTTCTTAAAGACTGCATGGTAAAAGTTGCCGATATCCTTTGTCCTGAGAAGGCAAGTCTGTTCAGAAACATCAGCCTATCAGCAAACACAGTGGCGAAGAGGATCAGTGAGTTGTCCAATAACATCTATGATCAATTGTGCAGTAAAGCTACAAAGTTCTCCTTCTATTCGCTGGCTCTTGACGAGAGCACTGACCTAAATGACACGGCTCAGCTTGCAGTATTTCTCAGAGGGATTAATGACCAGTTTGAAGTGACTGAAGAGTTGCTCAGTTTAATTGCAATGCATGGACAGACTACTGGCAGCAACATATTTCAACATCTCTGTGATGTTATCGATGGAGCTTCCTTGCCTTGGAATAAATTGGTTGGAATAACCACAGATGGTGCCCCATCAATGACTGGGAAAAGAAATGGCCTAGTGGCGCTGGTACAAAGAAAACTGGAAGAAGAGAATGCAGATCCTGCTATAGCTTTGCACTGCATTATTCATCAACAGGCACTTTGCAGCAAATGCTTGAAAGTCGAAAATATTATGCCAGTTGTCGTGAAATGTATTAATCACATCAGAACAAGGGGCTTACAGCACCGCCAATTTCGTACTTTTTTGCAGGAAATTGGAGCAGCTTATGGTGATGTCCTGTATTTTACAGAGGTGCGCTGGTTGAGCAGAGGCAATGTCTTGAAGAGGTTTTTTGAACTGAGGCAGGAAATCAAAACATTTTTTTATTTTTTTATTTTTTTTAAATTCTTTAGAGAATTATACATAACAAGAAATTCAAGAAATCAAACGTAGAAAAAGACAGCCGTCTAGGGCTGGCCAAACTAACTACGGTCAGCCAGTCAGATAATGTAAGATGCAAGTAGTAACAGGTCAATAAGGGAATAATAAAAACAAAAAGCAAGAAGTCCCAACCTCAGTGAAGGAAGAAAACACAAAAGAAACACATAAGCATGTAGGACTATCAACGTAAATGCCATAAATTGTCCAGATAAATTATACTCAGAGCTTATCTATAGACCAGTGACACGTAAACAGAGAAGAAAAAAGCTGAGGGGTAAACAATATCGCTCAGGTCTCAGTCTGGCTGAAGTTCCGGAGGGTCCGGCGAGATGCCCGCCGCTTCAAGGTCGGACCAGGCGGTCTCAGGAGCAGTGATGGTGTAGGGGACATTATTATGTGTCACCACCAATGCTCCCGCCAAGCCCCACCGATAACGGATCCCCCTCCGACGAAGAACTGCAGTCACAGGACGGAACCGCCTGCGAGCAAGCAGAGTCTGGAATGGAAGGTCGTGATACAAAGCCAAAGTGGAGCCCTCAAATTTCACTGGATCTCTTGCACCAGGAGCAGACATAAGCTTGACCTTAAATGCTATGTCACGAAAGGCCACCACAACATCACGGGGTGTCCCCTTCGAAAGCGCCGCAGGTTTCCGAACCCTGAATACCGATCCGATCACATCTGGCTTGTCAGGAGGGAGTCCCGCCATCCGAAGGGCCAAACGAGACACATAAGCTGGGAGTTCATCCGACGACACAGAGTCCGGGATGCCTCTGACCCTGACGTTACGACGGCAGTGTCTTGTTTCGGTGAGTATGTTCCGATAGCACTGTAGAGGTCGTCGCCTGCACTGCTGTCACCTGCGTACGGATTGTTGCAACCTCCTCCCGAAACGCCGCCACTTCAGGTTTCCACACCCCCCGGATCTCGCGGAGTTCGTCCAGGATCCTCCGAAGGTCTCTTTTCGTAAGAGGAAGATCATCATCCTCCTCCTGCCGACTTTCTTCGGGCTGTGTCATACGGGTTTCGAGTGAGGTCGCTCTCGTTTGTTGCGGTTGGGCACCCGGTCTCAAAACGTCCTGTCGTAATGAAGCCACACTACTGCTGGCTTAAAGCTGGTGTTCCTCGGCCGAATCCCTGTCAGAGAGGCCACCAGCAGTAAGTGAGGCACTCAAAGACGCCGTCAGCGCTGCTTTTCGTTTCTTTTGTGCCCTTTTTTTTGCTGCTGCAGATAGTGTTTGGGAGTCTGGTGTCCGAGATTGTGGGGAGATCCAGGTCATCGCAGAGCTACCACCCGAGTGCCAGGGGTCCTGTTCATCTTCCGAAAAGTCATAGCCCGGGGGGAGGGAGGAGGAGATCGCATCTCCCTTCGAAGTGGACCCACCTCTCATGGAGTCCCGAATGTCCCTCTGTCTGGACCGCAGCTTCTGTGAGCGACCGGTGGGCATGTCACCAAAAGCGCAGGCACAAGGAAGAAGAACGGTAAAAGGTCTCAGAAATCTCCTTCCAGGCTTCTAAAATGGCCGCTAGTACTAGGCCCCGATTGTGCCGCGGGGGTTAATCCGCTCCGGAGCGTCAATTTCGGGGGTAAAGCAAACTCACCGAGTCCCCCAGTGCCCCCAGAGACCGTAGAGCGTTTCTCAAGTGCGAGCAAGCGGCGGAAATAACTTTAAAAACCGTGTTTATCACGGAGCTCCTTCAACATGCAGCCTCTCGCTTCCTCGGCTAGCTCCGCCCCCCAATCAAAACATTTCTGATGGATGGAAGACTGGATGTTCCTGAGCTTGATGATCCCAAGTGGGTCATGGACTTAGCATTTTTGGTTGATTTGACACATGTGTTGAACAAACTGAATCTGAAGCTGCAGGGTCCAAACCAATTTGTCACTGTGGCTTTTGACAGTGTGAAAGCATTCTCCTTGAAGCTTCAATTATGGAAAACACAGTTCACCCAAAAAAAATCTCAGCCATTTTCCAACATTCAAATCTATGTTTGAAGAAAAGAGTGGAGAACTTTCTATGCTTGGTGTTGATAAATATGTCGCTGCCATGGAGAACCTTCAACAGGAATTTGATCAGCGATTTGCTGACTTTACTATTGTAGCGCTCACTCCCGGAGGAGCCGCTGAAAATGAACCACGGGTCAGTCTCCCCGCACTAGGGAATAAATATACTCCAACACAGTTGTGAGTTTTTATCATTTAAATAGTTTACTAAAATATTTGAGCAGATGTTGAGACACGGTATTCACAAGTATTATTACAGTAATTTCGTATCACGGTAAAACGCGCAGCGGAAAAGAAACGAAACACGAGGCTTCGTATTTCGGAAAATAAAATATTCGCAGCCGAACATAAAAGAAATGCAATTTCCCGATAGTTCAGAAAAAGGGGACACGTAGCAAAACCCAAACATACAATCCCTTCGTATTGCGGTAAACGCGCAGCGGAAAAAAGAGAAAAATATATTCGGAACGTATCTTTATCTTTTACCCCTGTTCCGGTTCGTAAAAGAGAATGAGTCCTGCACAGGTTAAGTCCCAGAATGTAAAAGGTGTATATGTGTGTGTGGTACCCGGGTACTGTTCAACTGGCCAGTGAGTTTACTAAAGGAAGGTCTTCGACTAGTCAGTTGGGGCCCTGTGGACTTTAAAGAGAAAACAGCAGAGCGTCCTTTAATCACAAACAGCCTTGGAGGCCTCTCACCCATCCGACGATTGCTTTAGACTCCGCTGACCCAGGACGTCTCTCCACCCGATTTTGACTGGGGATACTAACGGCCGAATCCGTTGTCTAATTTCCTGCAGCTTGTCCAGCTCACCGCTTGCTCTCCGTTCGGTTCCTCCGGTCTGCAGCAATGCCTGGATTCCGGCAAGTCTCCCTCTCCTCTGCTTGAGTGATCCTCTCAGGACTAACAGGTCTCTCTTGGGCTCTGGCCTAGGCCCTCTCGCGATCTCTTCAATGCGTCTGCTCTCTTTCCTTCCCTGGCGCGCTCTCCCGTGTTCTCCACGAGGTGGAGGATGTAAGCGTCCAGTCCCCACCCACTTCCTGTCTCCTCCCAAAGCATGCCGGGAACTGTAGTTCCAATATCCAGTGTCTCTAATCGCGACTGTCTCCATCTTGTGGCCAAAAATAGGTAATGCCACAGCAAGATCTTAACACAGCGCTACACTATCCACAATGCTACTTTCCAGTTGTTTGCAGACCCATTTTCGTTTGATGTGAACAGTGCTCCAAATGTGCTGCAAATGGAACTTATAGATCTGCAATGCAGCACTGACCTCAAAGCCAAGTTCAGAGATGCACAGGGAAGCCCAGAAATGATAGCTCAGTTTTTGAGAGAGTTACAAGTTACCTTTCCAGAGCTGTCCAAACTGTTCAAACGTGTCATGTGCTTATTTGGAAGTACATACCTGTGTGAAAAATTATTCTCAACTATGAACTTTAACAAATCTAGAACCAGGTCTAGGCTAACTGATGCCCATCTCCAGGCTGTCGTTAGGGTCTCAACTGCTAACTCTATTAAAGCAGACTTGGCTCATCTATTGCAAAGCAAGCACTGCCAGGCATCTGGCAGTAAGCATATATGCTAGTGTATTTAGTTTAATGTTGTTTTTGATGTTTGAAATTTTGCATACGGCCCTCAAGGGATATAAAAACTTGTCCAGTGGCCCTCAGGTAATTTGAGTTTGAGACCCCTGGTTTAAAGTAATACTTGCACAATCTTCCACCAGTTGAATTACCATTTTTGAGGAGTTGCAGCAACAACACATTTCACAAATTAATCAATGCGTAATTTTTATCCATGTCCAAAAGGTGGCACTCAACCATAGGATACAATGTCGACGGACCTGGGCAAACAGGTCAGGGACAGTTGAGCTGATGAGTAGCCCTTTTGCTCTGATTTAAACCCATTAGAAACAGGAAAACCAGTCACATGTAAAAATTTACAGACATTCCACTCCATGTTCCCCTCAACTGGAAACTGGACGCAAAAGGACCCCCAAATGGTTAGACAGGAAAAAAGAATGCGGGCACATTGGGTAGATTTCTTCCGTTTGCCTGTTTTATTTGGAATAAGAAAAGCTTTTTTTGATTCCAAATAAAACAGTTTTTTGAGGAAATCTACCCAATGTGACCGGAATTCTATTTTCCTGATATAACCCCTCAACCACTGACTACAGGTGGGGGGTATGGAAGGAGAAGAGTGCCCCCTATTTTAGTAGAGCATGGGATTTAGAAATGATTGGGGCCACCAGAGGTCCATCCACTCAACCTATTACCTTCTGACCTGCTGCCAACAGGTGACAGTTTATTATAATAATTTATTAATTGTTCTGTATCAAGCAATGAACTGAATTTACTGATACTGAATTCCATTCAAACCGAATCAACAGTCCAATGTAATCCAGACAAACTATTGTATTTCTCAGACAAACAGAAAATTACGAACTGAATAGTTTGCCTGTGCACGTCTAGTGAACTGCTCCGCATGCTTTACTGACTCTGATTTCCACGTATCATTTCTAGATGGGGTCTCCTTTTCTCTCATCCTGGAGACTTTACCCCTGTATGCACCACAGAACTTGGCCAAATGGTGAAGCTGGCGCCAGAATTTGAGAAGAGAAATGTAAAGATGACTGCCATTTCTGTGGACACGGTAGAGAACGGCTTAGCATGGATCAAGGTGAAGAGCATTTATCCCAAGCATTCTTTTAACTCCATTTTTCTGTCAGGTGTGACTAATCTCACAGTGGTAACTGTTTAATGTGATGTACTTCAACATAAATAATTCCAAGAACATAGGCGTAAGCAGGGGGTGTGCATTGTGTGCCCAGGCACACCTTAATGTTGAGTGAATAGGTCCTTTTTCACCTCTTACATTGACATATTAGATGCCCCCTTATCTGTTTCATGATGAATAACATAAATCGACTGTATCTCTGATTATAGGCTTGTTATTTCTGATGAAAAAAATGTGAGTTTTGTGTAAAAATCTTCTAGGCATAAGTTTTCAATTAATAAATGCACCATGGGGGCACACGCTAACGTAACGGGCTGCGCTCGCCAATGTCCAAGAGTTGTAGATCAACATTATATCTTTAATAGCAGTGGTCAGCAAAGTCGCTTCCTCAGTTTTCGTGTTACATTTCTCATAGTTAAGAACTGCTTGCCGCAGTAAGTATGTGTTTCAAAAGCCCAGAATTAACCCTTTAATCCCTAAAAGCATAAAAATTTGCTTTTTTTTCTCTCACGCCTCTCGAAACCCGGATGACAGCCTAAGGTTGCTGGTGATCAGGAGCTCTGAAGGAAAATTGTGTTTCACACGGGCCATACTGTTTGACTTGGCAGGTCTGCTTGGCCAATCCGATAATGGTGCTTGTCTCATTTATGTATACAGTTTTAGGTGCTCACAGATTCAAGGGATGTGCTAAACCAACAAATACACCAGAAACTGAAAGAATCAGAACACACATTGAATTTAAAGAAAATCACAATTTTATTGAAGACATCTCTGAAAACCATAAACCATGGTTGAATGCATATATCATATACAGTAGATAACGTCTACATCAAAGTGCAATCACATCCTCCCTCTCTTGCCTCATAGTAAACCACATCTTCGCTCCCATCTCACTCATCAGCCACACACAAGTCGTGCTGACACATCTCACCCAGAATTATGCTATACAGATGGTAGTGGCAAAATGTATCTTTCCTGTATCCCAAAAACAGTACGAAAGCTACTGGGCCATATGAGCAACATGAGCCATCTCCCAGAACGCTCTCTGCTCTAAGCATTAGGAGACAGAATGTGGTCAGCCAAAAAAAAAGTGATGACATTATCGGTCCCTGAGTTGGTCCCTGGTAGGCGGGCTATACAAAATCCCGTCTTCCAAGTGACAGCCACTTCACACAATGATATCAGCCAGGAGGCGGCACTCCATGCAGCCTGTCCACTAATTAGCTGGAGTGGTCACGGTGTGTAGGGTGTCCCTTTACATTCTCTCAGGATGAGCTAACATCCTCAACCCGACTAATTAAATGGTGTTGGAAGATCTAAGGTCCCACTGGTAAGAGAAGCAACACATTATTCTAGTAACTAGGTGTGTATGGCATGTCCGAATGGGATACTATTATCCTTTTTCTCATTTGACAAGTCTGTTTTTATGTTTTTTATTATTTTCAAGGACCATAAGGTCACTTATTTCCCCTTTGCCTTCCTCTCTCCTCGCCTGCTCACGTATTATCACTGTCGTGTCTGTATATAACTCCAATTCACATGTTTTTATGGCGTACATGAGTAACTTTGCACGTAGAGATGTGATAAAGGTTAAAGACTGTATTATTGTAGAGCCAGATGACATAAACTACATGCAGATAGCTCTTGTATTTCAGTTTAAATCCTCTTATTACTGTTTAATTGCTATGCAGGTCCTGTCTGTGCCACCAGTGATTGCCAATAAAATGTATCAAAAAACATCATTCTGATTTTAAGCACCGGATGATTGCAAACTAATAGCTTTCATTTATTTCTAAGGGGGTGTTTATAATATTTTAATATAATAAGCAAATATTTCTTCCCAATAACTTCACTCTGGTTGCCGGCTATAATGAATGCCTTCTTTGTCTCCCAGTAATCAAGGCTATATAACACTGACCTGTGTTGGGCGCTTGGAATGGATCTGTTTATAAAGAAACCATTATTATGCTACATCATTAATTTAAATCAGATCTGACATTCTCATATTCCATCAGACTTTGAAGATGAGAGAATGGACCCTGTGTCTCTAATCAGGTCATATAACGCAGTGGTCTCCATCCCAGGTCCTCAGGGCCCACTAACAGGCCAGGTTTTAAGGTCTACCTTGGAGAAATGCAGACTGAATCCTGCAATCACTGAGCAGCAACTTATGTCACCTGTGCTGTGCTTCAGATATCTGGCAAATCTGATCTGTTAGTGGGCCCTGGGGACCCCTGAAATAACACTATGCAAGAAGGGTTATCACTTGCGCTCAAATCCCATAAATCCTAAAAGCAAAAGAAATCTTTGGTCTACTTAAATGGTCATTAAATTATTAAGCCCACCACAACATCGAGGCAAATTTCTGATGGATGCTAACCTTGTGAAAAACAAAGGGCCCTATACCATTAGGTGTGGTATTGATTGCGCGACACTCTGTAATTATTGCGGAGCCTCACACAATCGTTACAGCACTGTATGGTAACTTGTGTTGCCTCTCGGCTTTTGCTCGTTTATACCGCTGGTTTGCATGTTCTACACGGTGTATAGAGCAAGCAAACATGCTTAAACGATTCGATATCGCTCATAATTTGGGTTGCAGGTACAAAAAACATGCCGCAACTGTGCGTTTTAAAAGGCATGTAGAGAGAGCAAAATCACTTTATGCAGAGTATAACATAAATCTCAGGCAATACTCAGCGCCCAGGCTCCCACAAGGTCCTCGTTCTGATCTGCCATCTCCTCTCGACAGAATTGGAAGGAGACCAAGGAAAAATAGTTTCTCTGTCTCCTTCCACCGTCTTGCTTGTGGGATTTATGAGATGAAAACTATAGGTGTGCATTTGTTTCGTAACGAATCGCAAATTGTTTGAGAATTTGTTAATTTGTATTTCGGAAGTACTTCCGAAATAACAAATTGATTTCATCCGAATTGAAACGAAAACTAAACAAAATGGTATATAACGACTTTGATTCGTTATGCTGTTTCACAAGACAACCATTGATTAAATGATTCCTGAGCAGGATTTGTTTTATAGGGGTTTTTATTTAGTGATCCGAAATTCGAGTCGATATCGAATCAATCCCAAATTACATTACAAACAAGTACTAAAGCAAATGACACAATCGTTACAGCACTGTATGGTAACTTGTGTTGCCTCTCGGCTTTTGCTCGTTTATACCGCTGGTTTGCATGTTCTACACGGTGTATAGAGCAAGCAAACATGCTTAAACGATTCGATATCGCTCATAATTTGGGTTGCAGGTACAAAAAACATGCCGCAACTGTGCGTTTTAAAAGGCATGTAGAGAGAGCAAAATCACTTTATGCAGAGTATAACATAAATCTCAGGCAATACTCAGCGCCCAGGCTCCCACAAGGTCCTCGTTCTGATCTGCCATCTCCTCTCGACAGAATTGGAAGGAGACCAAGGAAAAATAGTTTCTCTGTCTCCTTCCACCGTCTTGCTTGTGGGATTTATGAGATGAAAACTATAGGTGTGCATTTGTTTCGTAACGAATCGCAAATTGTTTGAGAATTTGTTAATTTGTATTTCGGAAGTACTTCCGAAATAACAAATTGATTTCATCCGAATTGAAACGAAAACTAAACAAAATGGTATATAACGACTTTGATTTGTTATGCTGTTTCACAAGACAACCATTGATTAAATGATTCCTGAGCAGGATTTGTTTTATAGGGGTTTTTATTTAGTGATCCGAAATTCGAGTCGATATCGAATCAATCCCAAATTACATTACAAACAAGTACTAAAGCAAATGACATTATGAAACAAATCTGATTCCTTTGACTGTTTGACAAAGCACCCTGTCCCTGTAAATTGGCCTGTGGTGCTTAATCTGTTGTCAGCATCACAGGCCAATGGACAGCTCAATATTTAACCCCAGCTTGCCTTTTAACAGCAGAATTTGATTCATTGGGGTTTTATTTAGTGATCCGAAGTTCAAATCAATATCAAATATTGAATCGATGCCAACTTACAATGGGGTTTTTAGTGATACGAGATACCAAACGTAACGAAATTGCGACGCAAAATAACGAAAAAGAAATAATTTCAAATTGAAATGAATTTTCCAGCCGTGCACACCTCTAGTGATAACCGTTCTTGTCTGCTATACGATAAAATACAAAATCGCTAAAGCTAAAATGTCTGTTACCGAGCATAGGCACAAGAGCAGATAATTAAGCCAATACAAAAATCATTATCCCAGTAAAACCTTATGTAAGTTTGCCAAACTGAAAAATGGCCGAATTATGGTACATTTTGGCATATCGGGCATCAAAGCAAATTAAATCGAGCCTTTATATTAATATATGTAAGTAGGCTTGCAGACTCAGATGTTTAACCTGCTCCGTCATTTCAGTTTCCAATCTGTCCTTGGTAGGAGCTTTGCCGAAATGGGAAAAAGTATTTTACTGACTACTACGCATTTTATTTTTAATTCAGTATTTCTGGTGCTTATGATCCAGAGATACCTCTGCCCTTCCCAGTGACCTCTAAACATATCGTCCAATATTGTTAATCGGAAGTGTATAAGGAAATTTACTAACTCCATCTTATTTTGTCTTTCATTCAGGATATCAATGCATTTGTAGGTAATGATCCAGACACACCCCTGTCGTTTCCCATAATTGGTGATAACACCAGGTCAATTGCAGTGCTACTGGGAATGGTGAAACCGGCATCTAAATCTACACCTGGGCTACCACTTTCAGCTCGTCATGTAAGTCCATGTTTGTGCATCAAAATGCATTGAATGGAAATTAAATTGATCCCTAAGGGTCATCTAAAATAGCTGTAGTCCGATATTAACAGACATTGTCACCCCCCCCCCAACCAAAAAGAAAACATTCTACATTCTCCATGTCATGGATCAGCAACCTTGGCCCCACAGATGTTTTGGAACTACATCTCCCATAAAGCTCAGTCACTCATTAAATTGGCTGAGCCTCATGGGAAACATACAGGGTTATTCAGAGAGAGGTGAAAATCAGGAGAATGTATAGATATACGGCTAACACTAGGGTCAATTCATTAAAATGTGAAACTCAAACTTTTAGAGAAGTGAAAATTCTAGGTCAAAATAGCCGATTTGGAAAGTGAGATAAATGGGAGAATTTTTCTGGTTTGGCTATTTTGACCTAGAATTTTCACTTCTCCAGTCATTCTCCTGGTTTCACCTCTCTCTGAATAACCCTGAAAGTTCCAAAGCATCTAGAGCAGGGATCTCAAACTCAAATTACCAGAGGGCCACCGGACAAGTTTTCATATCCCATGGGGGTCACATGCAAAATTTCAAACACGTGTTTTTTTTTTTCTTCTATTAGGCCACTCATTCTTTTCATTTACAGCAAAAAGTCTTTTTATTAATTTTTTGTTCCTAAGCAATGGCATTGTCCATTTGTCATCTATAAAATGAGCAATACCACTGACGCTATTCATCTTATTTCCGAAGCTGCGAGCAAAGTCAGTGGCGTTTTATACATATATTATTTATCATAAAACAAAATCTGGAAAAATACAAAATATTCATTGCATCTAAGGCTGCGCCGTGGCACAGAAGGTCCCTGTGGCACACGTAGGAAGCTGCCGCTCGCTTTTCAGGTTTATAAGATCGTGTACCTTAGTAGTACACACTGTACATGACAGAGCTCCACAGCAAAACTCATGCTCATATACACTGCACATTACTGTATCACAGAGCTCCACAGCAATAAAACTCACAGTAATGTGCAGTGTGTATGAGCGTATCACAGAACTCCACAGCAATAAAACTCAAAAAACAATTCTATTTAATTTTTTATGAAACTAAAGTTATATCAAAATGCAGTATTAAAATATATTTAATTCAAATAATAATATAAAAAAAATATAAAAATATATTAAATTATTATATATTAAAATATATATGTAAAAATGAAGCTCTTTTAGTAATTTTATAAGGGGAGGAGCGGCAATGTCCCTGTTTTTAGAACTAAAAAAAAGGATATCTTATGTATTTTATTTTTATTTATGATTAATTTCTTTTTTGTTTTTACACAATATATATATATCCCATGGCAAGGGCTGATATGTGCCCGCTGTGGCTAAAGCCTCGGCTCCAGATCGGCACCAAGCAGGGGCCCAACAGGATGGGCATAGAGCATCCCCAGGACACTCCACGCTCGGCAAATCCAGACCGGGCCAGTCTGTAGGCCATTTGTAACAGGTCCGTGGGTCACAAATGGCTTGCGGGTCGGTACTTTGAGACCCCTGATCTAGAGGGTTAAGGTTGCTGATCCCTGGTCTGTGTCAATGCATGAAAGCAGCAAGAGGCTGCAAGTGGGTGGTGTGTATATACACGACCAAAGTGTAAAAACTAGGTTGACCGATAATTGGGCCCAATATTGAGAATTTTTCAGGTTATCAGTATCGGCCTGCTACATTGCCGTTATACCCAGGACATACTTGAAAACAAGAGAAATCTCAATATATCCTTCCTGGTAAAATCTATACTATAAAGCAGTAAGGCTTGGCGTGTCCGTCGCCAAGCCTGTACTGCGCATGCACGCGCAACCAGCGGCGGTTGGCTGCGCGCGCATGCAACCGCCGCGGCACGAGCCGGCTGTGCGCTTGCCGCGGCGGTTACAAGATGTGCACGCAGCAGCCAGGTAGAGGCTGCACGCGCATCCTGTTCTCCTGGATGCACGCGCGTCCGACAGGTAGAGGCTGCGCGCGCATCCAGCGTCTGAGCTGGGGGGGGCACTTAAAACCACGTGAGCTGGGAGCACTTAAAACCACGTGAGCTGGGGGCAACTATACCAACGTGAGCTGGGGGCAACTCATAGCCACGGGAGCTGCGGGCAAATATACCCACGTGAACTGGGGGCAAATATTCCCATGTGAGCTGGGGGCAAATATTCCCATGTGAGCTGGGGGCCATAATACCCATGTGAGCTGAGGGCAATTTTACCCATGTGAGCTGGGGGCGATTATACCCATGTGAGCTGGGGGCGATTATACCCATGTGAGCTGGGGGCGATTATACCCATGTGAGCTGGGGCAAATATACCCATGCGAGCTGGGGGAATATATACCCATGTGATCTGGGGGCGATTATACCCATGTGAGCTGGGGGCAAATATACCCATGTGAGCTGGGGCAATTATACCCATGTGAGCTGGGGCAATTATACCCATGTGAGCTGGGGCAATTATACCCATCTGAGCTGGGGGACAAATATACCCATGCGAGCTGGGGCAAATATACCCATGCGAGCTGGGGCAAATATACCCATGTGAGCTGGGGGAATATATACCCATGTGATCTGGGGGCAATTATACCCATGTGAGCTGGGCCAAATATACCCATGTGATCTGGGGGCAATTATACCCATGTGAGCTGGGGCAATTATACCCATGGGGCAAATATACCCATGTGAGCTGGGGCAATTATACCCATGTGAGCTGGGGCAAATATACCCATGCGAGCTGGGGGAATATATACCCATGTGATCTGGGGGCGATTATACCCATGTGAGCTGGGGGCAAATATACCCATGAGCTGGGGCAATTATACCCATGTGAGCTGGGGCAATTATACCCATCTGAGCTGGGGGACAAATATACCCATGCGAGCTGGGGCAAATATACCCATGTGAGCTGGGGCAAATATACCCATGCGAGCTGGGGCAAATATACCCATGTGAGCTGGGACAAATATACCCATGCGAGCTGGGGCAAATATACCCATGCGAGCTGGGGCAAATATACCCATGTGAGCTGGGGCAAATATACCCATGTGAGCTGGGGGAATATATACCCATGTGATCTGGGGGCGATTATACCCATGTGAGCTGGGGCCAAATATACCCATGTGAGCTGGGGGCAAATATACCCATGTGATCTGGGGGCAATTATACCCATGTGAGCTGAGGCAATTATACCCATGGGGGCAAATATACCCATGTGAGCTGGGGCAATTATACCCATGTGAGCTGGGACAATTATACCCATTTGAGCTGGGGGCGATTATACCCATGTGAGCTGGGGCAAATATACCCATGCGAGCTGGGGGAATATATACCCATGTGATCTGGGGGCGATTATACCCATGTGAGCTGGGGGCAAATATACCCATGTGAGCTGGGGCAATTATACCCATGTGAGCTGGGGCAATTATACCCATCTGAGCTGGGGGACAAATATACCCATGCGAGCTGGGGCAAATATACCCATGCGAGCTGGGGCAAATATATCCATGCGAGCTGGGGCAAATATACCCATGTGAGCTGGGGCAAATATACCCATGTGAGCTGGGGGAATATATACCCATGTGATCTGGGGGCGATTATACCCATGTGAGCTGGGCCAAATATACCCATGTGATCTGGGGGCAATTATACCCATGTGAGCTGGGGCAAATCTACCCATGTGAGCGGGGGCAAATATATCCATGTGAGCTGCTTCGCTTAACAATAGACTGCCCTCTGGGCAGGCTTTCCACCTAGTACTTTATAAATAAATAAATAAATACGGATAACCAGGGTTTTTTCACCGTTGCAATTGCACATGTAAATAATGTGGATCAGAAGTCTCAGGAGTGCCGGTGCCTCTCGTTTTGCTGTATGGTCGCTGACCGAGGCACCAGGTTGTTGCAAGTTAAGTCCTCGAATGCAGAAATACTTTTTGTTTTGCTGTTTTGTTTTTTCTCTATCAGAATGCCGTTTTTTCATAGCTTATTCTAACTTCCTTTTCAGGTTTTTATTCTTGATCCTGCCAAGAAACTCAAGTGTGTGTTCATCTATCCAGCCTCCACAGGCAGATATTTCAAAGAACTTTTAAGAGCTATCGATTCTCTTCAATTAACTGAAAAGTATGGCGTATCTACAGAGGCGGAATGGCAGGTAATGAGCATAGTTCATCGCATTGTTATACATTCAAGGAAATCATTGCCTTGTATCTCACTGTCACCAATGACACCTCAATTTCCATGTATATAACTACAACCTGAATTATACGGTATAAGTACAAGGCAGCAGAGAGTGTAGCACATGTACAATATAGCTTTTGTTCTTTAATTCTAAATGTATGTTTTACCAGATCACTTTAGGAGCAAAAAACTATGGATTACCATAGGATGGATCCAATAGAATAATGTAGTCTTCAAGTACATACTTGGGTGTAGTTACTTTAGTTGGTGCATGACCGCAGCATCATAAAAGTTTATACAGTGTGTTATGATGTGTGCTGCATTATATCACACAGTAAAACTAGTGATAAGTGTGCTTTAGGTCACAATGAGTGCTGTTATCTCTTTCACCTTGGAAACATCTGCTCTTTCACCGAATTTACTACATTTGGAAATATTTTTAATGTGAATCTGTCATTAATTGACCGGTACGGTGGCGGCGCATCCACAGTATGATAGGGAGTTATTAAACGTCTATTTGTAATCTGTTTTAATTTCTTATTACACAATGCAAAAATTTGTGAATCACAAGAGGCTCATTTCATTATTAACGGGATACTCTAGGGTTGAAACAGGAGTAGGTAGAAACCAGAGGGTTTAAACATTACCCTCTACGGACTCCCTCCACACTCTCCCTCCCATTATAGCCCATTCCTTACCTTTAGAAACTCCCTTGAAACTAGCGCTGGTCTCCCTCTGATCTCTGCAGGATATGACAGGCACCCAGCATGTAATGTGACCACAGGGGGTGGCTTGAAACTCCAGCCAATCCAGTGGCTCCCAATGCAGGACGGATTTGATACCATTAGATGGAGCTGGTATTCAAAGTACTCCAAGCCTAAGAAACTTGAGCTGAGGGCTCCCTGCGCTGAGGATCTGGGCAGGACAAAGCAGCTCCTGCATTTGGATGACTGAATCAGCCCTCTAAGCCCCCCAGAGAGGAGAGGGGCAGGGAGCTCACAGCACTGTGACCACTCAGATAGGACTAAGTGCTCTCACTGTGTAGAGTGTCCCTTTAAGAATGTTAAAGAATGAATGAATTCTTCTGTTTTGTGTGTAATTCATAGATGATTGTTGATAAAGAGGTCAGACTGTTTTTTGACATTTCCCCCAAGATTTCATGGAATGGATGGCAGAACACTGCATGAAATAGGATGTGGGCTTGTTTACGACAAGTGTGCTGACGTCAAGCACAGACAGATGCAGTTACACAGCGAAATAGCTCTGCTTGTGAAATCACTCAATGAGTATTGTCGTAGAAATTAATCTAATATTTCTGTGTAGTTAGATCCGCTGCACTTACAAGCAGTTCTCTGCTCTCCCTGCATAATTTGTCTGAATGCGCTCAGTAAGCAAACACAGACCCTCGGCTGTTGTCTTGTAAGATCCTCATTCTGTCCCCCTGACTGGAGGGAGCTTTCTTTATTTACAGTAATCCCCCGAAATTCGCGGGGGTTACGTTCCAACAACCCCCGCGAATTTTGGAAAACCGCGAATTGTGGCTGTGCTAAAAAAAGCACAGCCATGCGGCGTTAGGACCCAGGAGCCGCCGTTCTCCTGGCAGAATGGCTGCTCCTGTGCCTCTCCAGACTCAAGATCGCGTCCAGGGCATTCTCCTCTCTCGGCATCGTTCAGAGAGAGGAGATGCCGAGACTCCTGTGCACCCCCGCAAGCGTAGTACGGGGATCCAGGAGCCTCGGCATCTCCTCTCGTAACGATGCCGAGAGAAGGGAATGCCCTGGCCACGATCGTGCGCCCGGAGACGCACAGGAGCAGCTTCTCTGCCGGGGTGTTGTGTCATCTATGGTTTCTTATCGGATACTGTTCCAAGGAGCCCTCGGCAAAGAACGGAACTCCACCTCCCCAGGCTCCAACACATCAGGGGGCTGCACAAAGGCGTGTGTTTGGGAGGCGCTGATGTGTTGGAGCCTGGGGAGGTGGAGTTCCGTTCTTTGCCAAGGGCTCCTTGGAACAGTATTCAATAAGGAACCATAGATGACACACTGGGATGATACTACCACGTGGTAAGCGGATAAATCCGCGAATGACTGAGTCCGTGATTACCGAACCGCGAATATGCGGGGGAATACTGTATAGGGATAACAGCAGGAAGTGCTGACCCCGACAGTCATCACTTCCTCATACATTTACATCACAGAGCCAACCAATGAAACACATGTATACAGCTGAATAGACAATAGTAAAGGGGAGTGTATGCTCATGCATGTGAGGCACCATGCAGTTTCCAGCTGCTAGTTCATGTCTCACGTGCACAATTGTTAACAATGGAACACCATGTGCAATGGATTCTCCCCTCCCCAAACACTTTCACAAAGGAAGCAGCATGCCTGCACATGGGCGCCGCCATCTTTAATCTCCCATTACCACTGGAGTGAACTTTATCCAGTATTGCTCAGTGATCAAATGCCCAATAATGTTCTTATGATTCCTATGAATGCATGTTTTTATACAGGGACGGCATATCATCTCCAGTACGTTGATCAGACGCCCCAGAGACAACAAACGCACTTTCCTTTCATATATTGTTCTCTCAACAAATGCATCCACGTCAGCCAATAAATCCGCGCATTGCACAGGGGCACTAACCGGCGTCCATACATTCGCTAAGAAAACACTGCTCCGCCGCACATCAGTCTCCCCCGGCCAACAGCCCAGCGCATAGCACATGGACCATTCGCCAACGGAGACCTCTGCGCCCGGCGGCTGCGTCTCCTCATCCACAGGAAGATATCTACTCCACTGGTTTACACACAGTGCTGATAAATCGGGGTCCCACTCCATAGAGCATGGCCCGGAAATTCCGACACTGAGAGACCTAATGACAAAATATTACAACATACTAAATACACATCCTAATAAAATTTCCACAACAGTATGTGAATAGGAACATTGCACCGGAGAAAGGAAGATGTAGAAATAAAAGATAACTAGAAAGATAATAAGGCAAAGGTGACGAGGGGGGACAGGGTTCAGTCACCAAGACCACATAATTAAGCTTAAGTGGTCATGGTGCCTAAATTGTTAAAAAAATAAAATCCAGTGTCCAATCCTTTTTCTTGGACACTGGCTGAGCTGGACTGCCGTACTTTTGGATTCTTGGCTGCCGATGTTTCCCCTGCGTGGCTGTTTTCCATCCCCCCTCCAAGAAGTGTTTACCCCCCTGATGTTATCTTCTGCTGACACCCCCTCATCCACAACTTTTTGAGGATACCTGCAGAATTATTCCCCCCCACCTCTGGACACTCTATAGTGGACTCTGATTTACCTAAGATGTGGTTTAGCGCGGCGGTTCGGGCATCTGGCTCCCCTTTTTTTTTTGCTTTGTGTGCGGGACGTGGGTTGCTCTGGGTGAGCAATTGGAGCGGGTACCATGGCTCTGACCGCTTCCTCTGGCCCCAGGACACCCGGCAATGTGGCCTCTTCTGTGGCCTTCAGTTTCCCCACGGGGTTACTGGAGTGAGCCAGGAATGCCACCTCTTCCCGGGCAGTCCCCCACACCCCCCTTTTTTGTGTCTTTCTCCCCCCCTTCCCGGATGTCCCACCCCACGCTTGTCTGCTGACTGGATCACCTCCCTGGTAACTTACTTACGTCTGAGTGCCCTTCCCTCTCCCCCTTATCCTTGTTACCTTTGATGACACTGGCTGGCTCTTACTATTATTTTTTATTTCTATATGTTGTACTGCTGACTTAAAAATAAAAATTGAGAAAAAAAAAAAAAAATCTGGCCTATCTGTGCCTTTGCCTGAGATTTTCTAGTGATTTACACAAATTCTTGATCACTGATTTATTATCAGGATATCATTTCAATCTGTCTATATCAGCCTTGCGAAAAGTACCATGATGAATCACCGATTTTGATTTTTTTATTCACAGCCTGGGAACAGAGTTATAGTCCCCGAAAACTATCCACCCGAAAAAGAAGCAAAATTTTTCCCAAATGGGGTGACAGCAGAAGAATTCCCATCTGGGAAAAAGTATCTGCGGTTTGGTGATCTCCCACAGTGTGGAAATGCGTAGTTTGTTATCAAGATGGCAGATTGATATACACTTTATGCAACTGGGATTTAATTGAAGTGGAATAAAACAGTTGGAATATAGTCAATAAATGTGTCTGTGCCTATTGTTTAAAAAAAAAACATTAAAAATATTATTTTTAAAATATATATTAACGTTTTCTTCTGTTAGAAAACACAAGAAATATCGAAAATAGAAAATGTTTTATTTTAGATATTTCTGCTCTGTGTATATACAGTATATATGTATGTATACAAAATAAATATATATTTATATATATGTATAGTACATGGTCTGTGGTGCGTTAGAATGTAGAAAGACATTAATAATTATATATATATATATACACACAGGGTTATTCAAAGAGCTCAGAATTGTGGCTGAAAGGTAACCGAATGCTGAAATTCAGCGTACGGTTACCTTTCCTGGCCATTCGGCTATTCAGAGAGCAGGCAGTTCACCAAATGTCGGCGAATTGCCTGCACATACAGTGCCTGTTCGAGGGCAGTGAAATCCCCATAGAGAAGCAATGCTTCGTCTATTCAGAGAACACAAACCAGCAGTGAAAAGTTGCCGAAATGCCCTGCTGCTCAGTGGTTTAATTCGACAGGTTTATTCAGGCGAATCCCATAGGCTTCAAGGTTAAAAATATTCCTGTTTTAATTCAATATCTAATAAACCGTTTATTATAATATTCTGCAGTAAAAAGTTTCTTTATTTTTAGATTTTTTTAGGATCTTTTAGGCATCTTTTTTAATCGTTTTTTCTTTTCTCTATAGCCCTTTTTATTATTTTATTTATTGGAAGGATTTATTTATTGGAAGGATTTTACCAGGAAGGATACATTGAGATTTCTGTCGTTTTCAAGTATGTCCTGGGTGGCGAGTATGTACCGTTAGGTGTCTTGCCCAAGGACACTTACTGGAGAGGTTGCTCGCTGGGATCGAACCATTCATTCGATCATTGGATCTTATATGTAAATTTCAGACATTTTTGTTCTGTAGTTTCTTTGCAAACAGTGTTTCACTTTTCAAACATTTAAGCGTACTGTTTTTTTTTTTTTTTTTTTAAGGCTGGGGTCAGACGAACGCAGTGCGAACGTGCGTTTAGCCGCACTTTATTACGGCCGTGGTAGCAGCAAATGACGTCCAACGCAGGCCCACACACGAAGTACGGCCGCACGAAAGTTCAGTCGTGCAACGCAAGTGGCAAACAAACGCATTTTTTCGAGAACGTCAAACTGCTAGTACTGACGTACAGAGTGCGCTGCGTCCGCATAGCGGCGTGTGTACGTGATTAGGAGACGTCAGACGCTGCTCATGTCCGGCCAACATAACGTCCAGACACCCAAAGTTTCCAGGTTTGGATCTGTAAAAAAAATCACGGCCGAAAATGCGCATCGTATGACCGCTATCACATCTTCTGTGAAAATACGCGTTCGGACGCATCAACGCACTTTTTGACGGTAGACGTGAAAAATGCATTTGTCTGACCCTAGCCTAACTCCATTCGTCTGCGGTGTCGGGTTTTTCCGGCGGCTGCTCTGTGCTGTGATCTGCGGCTGCTCGGGTTTCTCCGGCGTGTTCAATCCAGATGTTTTTGCAGGTTTCGGTGTGCCTTCGCCAGGTTTTGTGGTGAGTGTTCGGCGGGTTTGCGGTGGCTTTTCCCTGCACTACTACGGCCCTGTGGTGCATGCTGAATACGCTGCAGGGCCATCGAAATGGGATCGCCGAATCGCACCGGATTGAAGAGAACGAAAAGTCCCCGAACGTGCGGTGACTTTTCGATTCTCTTTGAATAACCCTGATAATAAAACTATGCCAGCACTCAGGACTTTTCCATTAAAACTTCGCCTTTTATTGATCTATTAAAACGTCAGCTTTTCCGTTCCTTACAGGCGATCTGAAACGTTGTCTTTTTAATGGATCAATAAAAGGTGAAGTTTAAATGGAAAATCCCTGAGTGATGGCATCCCTTTGGACATTTATGATGGAAACCATGGTCTTGCACTGGGTATTTGGAGTTGAGGAGGACCATGAGTGCATGACCTTTCATTTGAGATATATATACTGTATATATATCTAGCATATTTACAAAAACCGGCGATGTCAACGTTTCAGAAATTCCACATGTCCTGATGAAAGAAATGTGGAAGTTTTAAAACATTGACAGATTGTAGCATATGTAATAAATAGTTTTTTGCCAAGTCCCAGGAGTGCCGGTTTGGAGCGGGGTCGCGCCTATTCCCCGATGGGGCGGCTGCAACCACCAAATGTATCCAGCCCAGCAACATGTATAAAACATGACAAGAAAAAAAGGTGCCATCTGCACTTATTCCTATTACACTGTGTGAATTGTGTTTTGTTTCACACGATGTAATAGGAATAAGCGCAGATGACCGCTTTTTTTCTTGATACGTTTTATATACACATATATAACAATGGTAAGGGAAGGCACTCGGTGACTTCTCTAAAATCCTAAGTTTATTAATAAAGCATTAAAAACGGACGTTTCAGGCCCCTAAAGGCCTTTATCGAGGTGACATATTACAGCATTAAAATCTGAATAAATAGTACTCACCCAACCCCTGCTGGTTACTCAGAGATCGTCGTGCATCCAGGGAACCCGGAAGTGCACTCTGAAGTAATGATGCCACACACTATGCCAAATAGAAACCCAAAATATATACCACCATGCAAACCACACGCACCCAAATATCAAAACAGCCCCCCCCCCGTCCCCCAAAACGTTCATCACACATACTGTATACAAGGCATTTAATGCGTGGGAGGGTGCGGTTGGCAAAATTTATTTTTGCCTCTCCTCTCCAAAATTCTTGCACCAGCCCTGACCGTATTAATAGCGGATTATCAGTTTCATACATTAATACAAAGCTGAAAGGACTTTATGGTACAAAAGGCAGGTTGTCACATGTGAAATAACAAACAGTGAGAGTGATACTATGGACTAAATAATAATAGTAAATAAAGATAACAATTGTAAAATGCTCCTGACGAAGCCACATGACCTGAAGTGGCGAAACGTACGCAGAGCGCGGTACAATACCGATGGGTTTTTACCCATTTTAACTGCTTCACAATTTTTCTTTAATCAATTATTTCACACTATGGACTGGTGGTCTTAGCTCTCTGTTTTTAGAGCTCAATCTCTATTATTTCATATAATTATACTGGCAACAACTATATTCTCATTGCCCTTATCCAATTTATCCAATTTTTTGTCATATCGAATTTATTGACTGCATGTTCGAATTCAAAAATAATCTCCACTTGGTGTGTGGACGACGCTAAATGTAGCGCCATGTATTATCTATTGGGCGTTTGCTCATTTAACTAGTATATACACATATGATCGCAATTTTAGCCAGAATACGGGTATAAATTATTATTCTGTGTTCGGTATTGTCTCAGTTATTAACACATGCCCCTATGTTAATACTCAAAAATTTCTTCTGGTAATTTACTCTACTAGGTATGTGGCTGTGTTATAATACAAATCAACAAACCGAACTTTATTTGGTGTGAGATCGCTGATCAAATTTCTATCCGAGAATTCAGCTTTATGCAATTTTGATTGGGCGATTGTCAATCTGCCTTCCTCATATGTGTACGTTTTCAATTTCAAATCTCAACAAGGTTATCTACACAACCTAGTGTTGGTTATCTTATTAACTATATTTATATGATTTCATGTTAATGTTATCCTCTCTAGATTAATAATCCTTTCACTTGGTGTGTGATTAATGCAATTAATTAGCAAGCTTCACCTGGCGTATGTTTTGACCCATAATTATATGACAATTTAGCTCTATGTGTTTAATACTAGGCAATCGTTGAATCATCTTCCATTTAATTTATTACTGATTGCTATTTATTCAGCCATAATTCAGCTATGTTCATAATATTCTATGCTATCAATACCCCTTTTTTATCTTTAAATTTTTCCATCCAATATGTGATTGCAGACCATATGTAATAAATAAATCAATTTTCCACTTGGCGTGTGGTCGATGATACATTTGTATATGAGAATTTAGCTCTATGTATTTAAAACTAGGTGGTTGTTGAATTATCTTTCAACTATACTGTATGTTCTCAATTTAACCCACTTCAAGGTTACATACATAACCGATTGTTCATTACTATTATTGTCTGATCTCATGTTTGTATGATTAATCAATTCCCACCTGGTGTGTGGTTAGCTCTCAAATTTCCATACGAGACTTTAATTCCATATACCCTCTATTGGGTGTTTGTTTGCAATCTAAATCATTTAATGAATATTTGCATTTCGAACCTGATATAAGGTCACATATTTATAACCTAGTATTAAGAACTAAATGATATCATTATAGAGCATTATCTTATATTCGTATCAATCATTTGAGCTGTTTAGTATTATTCACTCTAGCATCCGTTCTACGATCTAATTAGTAATTTCTGCTCACTGTGTATTATCCATTTGTTACACATAAACGATTCTTATATTCAAGATCTATACTCTCTCTACATATTTATTTGCTGTAGATCATACAATTAGCGGTATATTTTCATATTATCAATTTATTTGTTACGTTTATCAACCGATTATATTTCAGCTATTTCTAATACCATTAGCATCCATCTGATGTTTTATTAAGGGTTCAAATGACTAATTACATTCTGGGTTGGTTTGTTGCCTATAATTGCTGGTCTGCCTATCACTCATAATATACTTACTTTACATATATCAATTTCCATTTATCCTACGAGTGCTCTCATTCATCCATTATGGAAACACCGTGAGCTGGGTAGCAGCATTGATATACGTTATTTACTACCATTTGGTTAGCTCTGACTCACCACACCATTTTACAATTGTTATCTTTATTTACTATTATTATTTAGTCCCTAGTATCACTCTCACTGTTTGTTATTTCACATGTGACAACCTGCCTTTTGTCACACAATTGTTTACATGTTTGGCAATGTCCAATAATAAAGTAAAATATTTTAACCCCAACTTCCTAAGGGGGTGTTTCTGATGGTGGTTACCCACTCATCATTTATACCTCCTTTCTCATCTATATACGATTACCAGAGGGTTTAATCCCAAACGTTGTTGGGGTGCCCTCATCTTCATTTCACTCTCCCAGTTTTGGGATTAGTGATTGTTCTTTTGTAGGACTTTATGGTAACTTAATGTTCATGTCACTTAATCTGTAAAATGCATCATGTACATAAGCAATGGTTACACGCACGCACACTGTTGCTCACTTGTGCAATTTAAACTTCTACGTTTTTTTTTTATTTTTTTACTTCCTTTCTGTATTTCCTCTCTTTTTTTTTTCTCTCCTGGATTTCACAAGGACCCCTCGTTATCTTTAGATCACGTTCTCATTTGAATTCTTGTGTTAAACAGCAATCACTTTGGAACAGTCAATGTAAATATTAGTAGTTGTAGTAGTATCTACATTGCATTCTCATGATCCAAATGTTCGTCTAATGACAGTCATATATGGCATAACAAAACAATCAGCTTATGTATGGGCTACATCTCTAGATAGTTTCTGGATCTGCCCTGGATGTTGAATGATTGTCAGATCTGGGCTCTTAGTGGCTGTATGAATCTTTAATAATGTACAGCTTGGATCCATCCATTCATCATTTATTATCAACCCAGAAGTGTCAAAGCTCTGTATTTCTTTTTCCAAGCACGCCGGGATGCTGATATAATTCACATAACCTGTTCATCCATAATAATCCATGTCCCGACTGATATCTTCACATCGAGAACAGTGACCTTCGTCAGGTTTCTGTTTAATGGAATGAGATTTTTGGAAACACATGGTACTATACAAACCAGCTACTTCATTGATTAAAATAATAATTTAGTGTCTTTGTTTAACGTTAAAATTATAATAAAATACAATTCTAAACACACAACAATAAAAAATATGCAAACAAAATCAGGAAAGGATTCAGCAAAAGTCATTTACTTTAAAAGCGACAGAGTTTTATTACAAATAACGGAGTGTTACAACCTTGAAATTAAAAAAAAAGAGAAATAAAAGCAGCAAACATTGGAGATAGATTTATACAGTATATAAAAAAAACATTGGGCACAGTTCCCTAGTGACGGCTAACGTTAGCGTTCAGATGAGTAAGTGTTACCGCCAGGATAAGTGACTTTAACACATGCTCCCCATATTACATTCCTGACGCTAAACCCGTAAGGAATCACTTTCAATCGCAATCTTCCATGACCTTTACTGTACTTTGCACATCTTATGCTTAACATGTGGGGTGCAATCATTAGTTAGTGCTAGCGCTAATTACTGCAGGGACGCGCAAGGCAAAATTTTAGCTACTCCTAAAAGCTGGTGCCGATTCCGATTTAGCAAAATCATTTAGCACCCCCTAAAACAGACCCCAGTTTAAACAGATACTCCCCTCATCCTGCAGCGAGAACGGTGGCACGATCTGCTGGTACTTGTCCCCAGGAGCATAGCGAGACTGGGAAGAAATAGTTCCCAGTCTTCCTACATGATCTTGTGAGAGCACACAGGGCTTGCGGGCTGGAAATGCAAGCTTCCATGGAGTCTTATGGACTCCAGGAGGTGATACCTGCGGTGGTGCGGAAGTGCTACTGCGAGTATCCCAGCGGTTAGTGTTACGTTCCGGCGTGAGGTAGCACCTGCCCCGGAATATCGCGTTATAATAGGGACACTATAGGGAAATGTGCGGGCGCATATTTTCCAGGTGAGGCTGGGGTCAGATGAGTGCAGTTATCACGTCCGTGTTGCCGCACATTTGTACGTCCATGGCAGCATAGCATTCTGACCAATGGAGCCCCACACACAAAGTACGTCCGCACGGAAGTGCGGATGCATGAAGGACGTGGCAAACGGACACAGGTTAGGCAAGAACGTAATACTGCTAGAACAGACGAGCGGAGTGCGCCACGTCTGGAACGTCCGTGTAGCTTTGGGTGTGAGTGATCCAATGTAGTCAGACGGACTGCATTTATACGTCCAGCATTTGCATTTATATGTTCAGACCTGTGAGGTCTTAAAGTGTGAGTAGTGAATATTACAAACTTACTGTAGCAGTATAGTTTGTGCAATACTGTACCAATGTCTGTATTTTTTTGAGGTCATCCTATAATGAAGATCTTGATTGATTTAGTCCACGTCTAATCCTCCTAAATTTCTCCTTTTCAGCACGAACACAGGAATAGGGCCCATTGTGTCTGGTAACCTGTCAACCTGTAATAAACACAGGAGACATGAATTATTGTAGAAAAAGGATGACTAGCAAAAAGGTACCATCAGTCTTCACTACCCACATCATCATCATGTTTCTAAATTAGGCTGTGTGTATTAGCCAAGCTTGGAGGATGACCTTAGCGGTCACAAAGTGATCAAAACAGAACTTCCTACTCAATACTATGAGCCGGGGCGGTGAGGAGCTGTGGGCTGCTAAAATAGCGTGATAGGCATATATATTAATACATTTCAGATGATAAAACGTTCCTGTTACTCGTTTCTGCTCGCATTCTGGCTCGCCTGGTAACAGGAAGCCACAAAGACTTAAATACGACTTGAACGTTTAAGTAATAGCTGTTCATTAAATAATTGCCCGCTTTATCAGTGGCTGGGCTTATAAATAAGCTGTGCACTGATGCATATTTTCCAGCATTGCGGCCACACGTCTCAATGGACAGTCACACAAGCCTCGAGGGATCGATGGACAACGGACAGCGGTTTATTTTTCAGCTCCTTCCTTTTGTAGTGAACCTCTTCGCTGTAGCCCCGGGGTGTGCTACCCCCTGATTCTAGGAAATGTAATTAAAG
Source organism: Leptobrachium leishanense (assembly GCA_009667805.1). Taxonomy (NCBI): domain Eukaryota; kingdom Metazoa; phylum Chordata; class Amphibia; order Anura; family Megophryidae; genus Leptobrachium; species Leptobrachium leishanense. The sequence continues at coordinate 58,367,441 of CM019070.1, read as the reverse complement.
CTGCTGCTGCACACGATGCTACAAAAGTTGCAGTTTGACTTAGAATAGTAGAGGTGACTTTACCATGGAGTCCAGTTAGAAATAACTGCTCAGTCCTTAACAGTCCTATTGTAATCAGGCCCTGGGTTTAAAGCTTTCTTTAACCCCTTAATTACACGACTCTTGCAGGCAGGTTTATATGCTGTAGAGACAGCTTTCTGGGTCCCAGCTTTCTGGGACACCACTGGCCCACCCCCCTTCCCAGCAGGCTGATAGCCACATTGGCTGCAGGGGGACTGCCAATGCCTAGGTTCAGGCAATTCACTTGCCAATGAGGGCAACCGGCCACAGGGAGGGGAGGGCCAGAATGTTGCAGGGCCTGTGTCATGTCAGGAAGCCGCCGGGGGGGAGCGCGGTGTATGCTGGGCCGGTCACAGCAGTGGCGTCACCCGGTGCGGTAATTTATGGTGTCACCCCCCCGAGTTTTACAGATTTTTTTTTAACTACTCTTACTCCTAAATCAGTACTCCCATATAACACTGAATGCTCATACACACAGCGCACATTACTGTGAGGTTTATTGCTGTGGAGCTCTATCATATGCTCACACAACTTTTTGCCAGCTGCTAGCAAGTACGTTGCCTGTTCGAAGGCAGTGAAAGCACACATGGATATATATTGCCCCCAGCAGCTCTGGATATATTGCCCCCAGCAGCTCTGGATATATATTGCCCCCAGCAGCTCACCCATGGATATATATTGCCCCCAGCTCACATATGGATATATTGCCCCAGTTCACAGTTATATATTGCCCCCAGCAGCTCACCCATGGATATATATTGCCCCAGCTCACATATGGATATATTGCGCCTCAGCTCACATATGGATATATTGCGCCTCAGCTCACACATGGATATATTGCCCCAGACCAACTCACACATGGATATATTGCCCCAGACCAGCTCACACATGGATGTTGCCCCAGCACACATGGATATTGCCCCAGCTCCTCATGGATATTGCCCCAGCTCCTCTCATGGATACTGCCCCAGCTGCTCTCATAGATATACTGCCCCAGCTGCTCTCATGGATATACTGCCCCAGCTCCTCTCATGGATATACTGCCCCAGCTCCTCTCATGGATATACTGCCCCAGCTCCTCTCATGGATATACTGCCCTAGCTGCTCTCATGCATATACTGCCCCAGCTGCTCTCATGCATATACTGCCCCAGCTGCTCTAATTGATACTGCCCCAGCTCCTCTTATGGATATACTGCCCCAGCTGCTCTCATGCATATACTGCCCCAGCTGCTCTCATGCATATACTGCCCCAGCTGCTCTCATGCATATACTGCCCCAGCTGCTCTCATGCATATACTGCCCCAGCTGCTCTCATGCATATACTGCCCCAGCTGCTCTCATGGATTTTGCCCCAGCTCCTCTCATGGATTTTGCCCCAGCTCACAGATATTGCCCCAGCACATGGATACATAGAAACATAGAAAAATGTCGGCAGATAAGAACCTTTCGGCCCATCTAGTCTGCCCAATTACATGGATTTATCTTTTGTTTAGGATAGCCTTATGCCTATCCCATGCTTGCTTAAATTCAATTACTACTGCCCCAGCTCATGGATATACTGCCCCAGCTGCTCTAATTGATAATGCCCCAGCTGTTCTCATGGATTTTGCCACAGCTCATGGATATGCCCCAGCTCATGGATATACTGCCCCAGCTCATGGATTTGCCCCAGCAGCTCATGGATATGCCCCAGCAGCTCATGAATACTGCCCCAGCAAATGGATATGCCCCAGCACCAGATGGATACTGCCCCAGCTCCTCATGGATATGTGCGTATTCGCTCCCTGCGAGCGTCCGAAGCAAGCAGCTTGTATACTGCCCCAGCTCATGGATATACTGCCCCAGCTGCTCTAATTGATACTGCCCCAGCTGCTCTCATGGATTTTGCCACAGCTCATGGATATACTGCCCCAGCTCATGGATATACTGCCCCAGCACATGGATATACTGCCCCAGCACATGGATATACTGCCCCAGCACATGGATATACTGCCCCAGCTCATGTATATACTGCCCCAGCTCATGTATATACTGCCCCAGCACATGGATATACTGCCCCAGCACATGGATATACTGCCCCAGCACATGGATATGCCACAGCTCATGGATATGCCCAAGCACCTCATGGATATACTGCCCCAGCTCGCTCATGGATATGCCCCAGCAGATGGATTACTGCCCCAGCAAATGGATATGCCCCAGCAGATGGATTACTGCCCCAGCAAATGGATATGCCCCAGCACCTCATGGATAATGCCCCAGCACCAGATGGATATGCCCCAGCACCTCATGGATAATGCCCCAGCACCTCATGGATAATGCCCCAGCACCAGATGGATATGCCCCAGCTCCTCATGGATAATGCCCCAGCTCACCTCCGCTGCGTATTCGCTCCCTGCGAGCATCCGAAGCATGCAGCTTGGGTGCTCGCCTGGGGGAGCCACGTGACCAGCCGCGATTGGCTGGTGACGTGTTTCCTCCTAGCACCGAAGCTGGCACTGCATGCTTCGGACGCTCCCAGGGAGCGAATATGCGGCGGAGGGTGAGACACCCGCCCTTAGGGTGACAGTGTCCACCCGCCCTTAGGGTGACGGTGTCACCCTAAAGGCGGGCCGCACCCCCACGTTACGAAGCCAGTGGGTCACAGGAATCTTTATCTACTTCCAGTCACCGTAATCGTGAGACGCACGCAATAGCCTAGGCTCCACCCCGATGGACGATAAATCCACGCCCCTTCCCCCTCCCTTAAACCTTATCGCAGCCTCCATCCCGCCGTTACTCACAGCCTCTTCCGCCTCCTCCTCGCACGGCGATCACCATGCCCGGATTACTGCTCGGTGAGATCTTCCCTGACTTCGAGGCTGAAACAACCGTCGGCCGAATCTCTCTCCACAAATTTCTGGGTGACAAGTGAGTGCTCGTAGAGCTCTGCTCCCGGTGGGCGGGGCCTGTTGACCTGCGCGACACAGATCGTCATTATTAACGAGTGGTTTAAGGGGACACTAATGGGTTTGTGCTGGGCTTCACTCCCAGGATGCTCAGCCAGACGGTGTAACATGACTGCACACGAAGCGGACAGGTCCCCGGGTTTAGGGGCTGGAACCTCCCCTGTGTCCGTTTCTTTTCTTACACCGTGACACGTAATGTATTTTTTTTTTTCTTTCGATTAGCAGCCAAGGGGTGTGTGACCACGTGACCCTTCCCCCGCCCTCTCCTGTCAGCTGAGCGGTGGACACGTGTACAGAGGCGCGTTCAATACCTCAGCTGCTGCAAGTGCTAAATTGGCAACTTGCCATTGAACGCCGTCCAGCCACTCAGCGCTGCTAATTTAGCACTTGCAGCGACCCGAGGAGATGCTGCGAGTAGCTGAATGTGACGTAGTAAAGATGGCCGCCGCCATGAAGCAAGTAACAATCCCGTACAGCAATGTTAATTTTGTGGTTTTTGTTCACCAAAGCACAAAATATTTATTTCCCCCTGCTCATAGACATATATTACAGCTCCATTTTATATTTTCTTTTCAGAAGTAAACCTAACGTTTATTCAATAAAAGCTATCATTTGTGGTGTGTGCGTACAAAACGGAATTGTGCTGACTGCTTTTCTTTATTGTCCGAGCGATAAGAAAAGCAATCTGCATCTTTCATTAAAAAATCGTTGGCCATTTTGGATTCAAAGTTCGCATACAAAGCGTTCAACGACACTGCTGCAGCAAACTGAATTTCTGCGCTGCAGCAATTCAGCAGCTGCTGAGGTATTGAACGGGGCTCAGGTTTCTCAGCACTCAGCAGCCTTGACCTGCCAGATGCTTTGGAACTCAGAACTCTATTTCCCATGAGGCTCGGCCAGCTCGATTGGCTGAGCATCAATGGGGTTTTAGTTCTAAAACATCTGGAGGGCCAAGGCTGCTGAACCTGGGGGCCCTATTCCAAGAGTGGTGTAAACCTAACCAGAGGAACCCTATCACTAACATAAGCTGTAACTAGATCACTTGTGTGTTATAAAAACCTCTTAATGCTTTTTTTTTTTTTTTTTTTTTAATTGCATGAAGAAAAAAATCCCTCAAATTTTTTAGTTTTTTTATCTCCGGTTTCCCTTTTTTGTGGATTTTTCTGATGGTGCAACATTTACAAAATAAATCTAATGGCGAAGGTTTATTTATTTCTTGTAAAGTATTTACTAGCGATCCACCGACATGAGACATTTTTGGGTTGTAAATTTGGGATTGGCTCGGCTGAAGACCTGAATCAGCCATCAAGGCCTGTCTGAGCAGGGGGCTCAGTCCTACACATACGCCCCTACTTCCACATACTTCGGCCCTGAGCTCCTCCAGCGGTCTCCATGGCAGACCCCCTGCATCGGATGCACAGGCCCACTGCTTCCAGTTCCCACTCTGTGCCTGCACTGTCAGATGCCGGTCGCTAGGATGTCAGAGGCGGAAGCCTTTGACCCTGCAGACAGCCCGACTGACAGCTTCACTGCGGGTTGGGGGCTTCCCCAAGCTAGTGACTGTATACCATCAGTTGAACTACATAATGTGTCTGTCCTCTATGGATGTCGGGTAATGTTTCACACTTGGCATCCAGGACCATTGCAGTGCGAGTCCTAAATCCGTAATGTGACATACTCTGCCCCCCCCCCCCAGGTTATTCTGCCCAGGAGGCTGTCAGTGGACTCCCATTTGAGTATGGACAGCATGGTGTATTCAGTTCAACAGCTGCATGTGCTAAATTAGCAACTTGGCACTGAACGTTGTGCTGCAGTTCAGCGCTCAGCACTACTAACTTGGCACTTGCAGCTAAGTGGAGAGGTGCTACAGAGTAGCTGTGTGACGTGGGAAAGATGGCCGCCTCCACGCAGCAAATAATCATAGAAGGAAAATGTTTATTTTGGACAAAAACGCCAACCATTTTATTGGAACATGGTAAACATTCACACAAGTGGTAATAAAATGGACAACAATGGATATTGCAGAAACAGCACCTTTTCATTAAGCAATCCTCCGCTCCTTGCGTCAATATTCACAGCTGATGTGTTCGGTGAGACTGCTGCAATTCAGCAGCTGCTGAGGAACCGAACAGGGTATCAACAACCAGATTTATTATTTTTAAAGGTATTTTTCCCGGAAAGATACATTGAGATTTCTCTCGTTTTCAAGTAGTTCCTGGTTTTGGACCATTTTCCATGAGTGTCCACTAACCTGAGTGGCTGAGCATCATGAGAGATGTAGTTGTAAAACCTCTGGAATAGGGATGCACCGATACCACTTTTTTAAGGCTGAGTACCGATACTTTTTAAAAGTACTCACCGATACTTTTAATGTCATGTGACGCTTTCCAATAAGGACAGACCTCATATAAAAATTTATCAGATTTGGCCCCAGCTCTCATGGCTTTGCTCTCATGGAATTTGCCCCCAGGTCTCATGGATTTACCTCCAGCTCGAACGCTGGGGAAGCTGGCCGCATGCATGAAAAGCATGCGGCCAGCGTTCCCCTCCGCCGCGATACTCACCCATCCTGAAGGTCAAGTCGCTGGGCAGTGATGCAATCACGTGGCCGCCGGGCGCATCTGTGACGCTGCCTCCAGTCGAGAGGCAGCGGCGCGGGAACGCATCACTGCCCAGCGACTGGACCTTCAGGATGGGTGAGTATCGCGGCGCGCCGGAGGGGAACGCTGGCCGCATGCTTTTCATGCACGCGGCCAGCTTCCCCAGCGTTCGAGCTGGGGGCAAATCCATTTTTGCACGCGGCCAGCTTCCCTGTGGATACCGGCAAGCCGGCCCAGTGCCGGCTTCCGGTATCGGGCCGTTTGCACGAGTAACAAGTACTCGTGCAAACGGCAATATTGGCACTGATACTAGTATCGGTGCATCCCTACTCTGGAAGGCTGCTGACCCATGGTGCAGACTGATTGTACAGGTGTTTTTTGCAGGTCTATAAATGCACTTTTATACGCATGCATCAGATTGTCTGACAGTGTTTGCTGCTCTGTGGTGTATCTCCTAGAGGAGGGTGACTGGGGTGCTGTAGATTAGAAGATGAGTTTGAACCCACTCTAAACTGGGATGGCAGGAAACCTAGAAACATAGGTTCTTATCTGCCGACATTTTCTTTCGGCCCATCTAGTCGGCCCAATTACATGGATACTTTACCTGGATTTATCTTTTATTTAGGATAGCCTTATGCTTATCCCATGCCTGCTTAAATTCAATCACTGTTTTGGCCTCTACCACTTCTACTGGAAGACTGTTCCATGTATCCACCACCCTCTCAGTAAAATAATGCTTCCTGATGTTACTTTTAAACCTTTGCCCCTTTAATCTAAGACTATGTCCTCTTGTTTCCTTTTAAATATACTCCCTTCCTCTACCTTGTGGATTCCCTTTACGTATTTAAATGTTTCTATCATATCTCCACTGTCTCGTCTTTTTTCCAAACTGTACATGTTAAGATCATTAAGCCTTTCCTGGTAACTTTTCTCCAAGCTGTACACCATTTTAGTAGCCCTTCTCTGCCCTTCTCTGAACTCTATCTATATCCTTCTGGAGATCCGGTCTCCAGTACTGCACACAGTACTCAAAGTGAGGTCTCACCAGTGGCATGAGCACTTCCCTTTTCCTACTGCTAATACCTCTCCTTACACAACCAAGCATTCTGCTAGCATTTCCTGCTGCTCTATTACATTGACTACTTACCCTTAGATCCTCTGAAATAATGACCCCTAAATCCCTTTCCTCAGATGTTGAGGTTAGGACTGTATCAAATATTCTATATTCAGCCCTTGGGTTTTTACAACCCAGGTGCATTCTTGTACTTGTCCACATTAAAACTCAATTGCCACAGCTCCGACCATTTTTTTGTTTTTGCTAAATCATTTGTCATTTGGCTGATCCCTCCAGGAAGATGGTCAGAAGGGGTTAATATCATTCATAACCCCTGTGTATGGTGTTTAACTTTCTCACCCAGGTAGTAATGAATATTAACCCCTCTCCAGGTTTTGGGGATTATATTCTGTATGTTCATGGAACACTGTACTAAGCTAGTGTCGTGTCATGGCTGCTTGCATAACAGCGTAATTTTGTTTTATTGTGCAAACCTTTGCATGAATGACCTTTTTATGACTAGTCAATACAATAAAAGTCTCGCTAGTATGTCACCAACGGCTGGGATTGTTTTTTAATTTCCCTGCTGTTGGTGTGATGGGCGAGTTGTCTTCCAGGCAGCCGATGTATCAGACGTGCGTGCAGCTCTGATCTGTAGACCTGCGCAGGTGCTATGGCACGTGCGTGTAAGTTGCAAAAATAATTAAAATGATTGGGCAGAGACTCAGCAGCAACTGCACAATTTATTTTTAAGGGCAGGAAACAAACTTTTTTTTTTTTTTTTTTTTTTCCTTTGTCTATTAACCCATGCTAACTTTCTGTAGAGACTGTTTTTTGTCTTTACCCCCTGGGCTGATGATTGATTGGCATTTTCTCAGCTAGTGTTCATGCAGCCACTTAGAAGCATTGACATTCATTGCTGGCTGGATAAACATTTTAAATTGGCCAGATGACCCCCTCCATCATGGGGACAATAGCACACTGAAATGTTCTTGGAGCAAAAGTTAAGTCCCAGAAGGCTGTAGTTGCTGCTTACTCTTGGCCTTCAGGATGGATGGGACACCTCTTCCTTTGTGGGCATTGTCACGGCGGCCAGGGAGAGCTGTGGAGGGGTAGAGATGGTGACCTACTCGGCTACTGTTGTCTCTTAAATTGGGTTAAATGGTCCTGGTGTCCAGAGTGTCTCTTGTCAATGGTGTAACAGATGCAAGTCCCTGGAATTTGTGTCTGTGTCAGACACAGGTATTTAATTTACTCCCGCTCATACGACCCACACATTACTGATCAGTAACGTGCAGTGTGAGCGTATCACAGAGCTCCACACCAATAACACTCAAAACGATGCTATTCGAATACTAAATGACTGCATATATCAAAATGCAGTATATTAAGTTATAATGTAAATAATATTTTAAATATATAAACTTGGTGCAGCGGCATTGTTAAGGGGGGGTGCTGCTTTTTAGGGAAAAAAGGAAACTGTAGACTTTTTTTACATTTCCACATTATGTGGTTATTTTGGATATCATTGGAAAGACCAGACTCTGGCTTTTCCAATGATTCTTCCAATTGTCCTTGTAGGACATAAGGATCCGGGGTCCAAAGGACCTCTGCATCTCCTGTGGGATTCCCCTGCCAGTCAGGAGGGGAATCCCAGTTTGTGACGTCCACGTGCGATGCCTGTGGCGGGGGGGGGGGCAGTCCCAGAGTGGGCTTGGCTCAGGGCTGACCTCCCTGCTCGGAGCCAGATCTGCACTTGTGAGCAGGGACAGGACAGGTGTGGAGCGTACTCTACGATGGAAAGGGAAACCCCAGGACTCTCCAGTGTTCAGGATACCGGAAGCACTTGGTGCTCAGTGCCAATGCATGCTGCAAAGCCAAAGCTCCAGTATGCACTGAACCCCCCGCTGCTTGCCCGAAATGGGGGGGCACCTGTTCAGCCCCTGGAACTGCCAGGTGCAGGAGGTGTGTGTCACTGTCCCCAGAGGAATAATTCAAGTATTTATAAAGTGCCAACAAACTCCATAGTGCGTAACAGGAGCCCATTGCTCCCAGGCCTCTGGGAATCTGAGCCAAATCCTAAGGAACTAGGCCGGGATCTGAATGTGTTCATTATCTTGCTTCTCTCTCTTCTCTCCCCCCCAATACCTTGGTGATAAGTATAATCAAAGTTTAATTACTAACAGAATGTTTTTTGTTTCTTTGACAATGGAGATTTTAGTCCAGTGTGCAGACGCCTAGCAACATTATGTCCACACTCTGCATGTGGGGGGATTGAATGACCTGTGACCAAGCAGAATTGTTGATGCTGCCCCTACTGCATTCATACTGGGTTTGGATGTAGATGCGTCAATAGACTGATTACACAATAAACTTCCTTATACAACTAACCGTACACTTCCTTTTTATGTAAAGATATTCAGGGTAATTCAAAGGGATCCGAATTGCTGGAGAAAGGTAACTGAATGCTGAAAATCAGCATTTTGGTTACCTTTGGCATCTGGCATAATTATTCCATAGTTGTCGCTACACTGGGGTGAAATCGGCTTGTGCGAGCTTACTGCACTTTGTTTCCTATACAGTACTTGGAGCGCAATAATTATTATAACAAGTGAGTTATTCTGAAGTGCTGCACAAATCATTTGACCGGAAAGCTACCCCTGCCCCCTCATTAAATGCCATAATCAGCTCTCATCTCAGTGGAAAGGGTGGCCCGATCTGCTTCTCGCCAGGAACAAATAGTTCAGTCTCCCTCCGCTGTTGTGGCTGGGAGCGCAAGCCTCAATGAGGCCTATGGACTCCAGGAGCTGATACCAGCAGTAGCGCTTCCACAAGTATTGGAGGTTAGTGCAGAGTTGGCACCTTCCCTGAAATGGGACGTTAACATGGAGATGGTAAGGGAAAATATGCACGTTATCCTGCTTGCATCTCCATGTTGGTGTCCACAATGGAATAGGGTCCAATGATTTTAAAATCTATATATAAATGAAAAATTGACTGACAATCCAAAAATGCAGCCGGCTGATTGGAGGATACCAGATGCAGATTACATTATTTAAAGGGGGTAATCCTAAATGTCTCAAATATGCAAAAATTATGTCTTGGATATGGAACTAAAACCTATAAATCAGGCCGGTAAAAGTTATTTCATTATCTTTTTATTTTATCATTTATCTTTGACATTGGGATCGCAGGGACAAGGAAAGTTACATTACAGTGTAATCTCAAGTGTGGCTCAGGGTTACCGCTTTTAATACTGATAATTAACCCCCGAGCCAAACTCCGGATTACCACCAGGGAGATTAATGATTAACAAGTACTCCATGTAAAAAAGGGACGGACACAAATGTAGTTGTAGCCCAGACTAAAATATTTACTCTTGGATCCATTGACTATCGCAGAATTCCTTTGTTTTTGTAGATGGGGTGTTCTGTTCTCTCACCCTCGGGATTACACTCCTGTGTGCACCACAGAGCTAGGACGAGCAGTAAAGATGGCACCTGAGTTCAAGAAGCGCAACGTTCAAATGATCGCCCTCTCCATAGACTCTGTACCTGACCATCTTAGCTGGAGCAAGGTAAATGCCAGTCTTGTTATGAGTCTTCTTGCCAAGCTAAGGGGTTGCTGTGAGGGGCGATAATGGACAAGCGCACTATATGTAGCCTCAATCGTGCTGTCTCAAGCAAATTATTGGGGTAACCTACTGTGTGACTAGATGGCTAGTAATGTGTCCTGTACTAAGATGTGCATGATTTATGTCAATGACACTAGCACCACAATGATTTGTAGGGACTGACAGACACACTTCAAGCAAGGGTCTGCAACCATGGACCTCCAGATCATTTGGAACTAAATCTCCTCCCATGGTCAGCCACTCATTAGATTGGCTAAGCCTCGTGGGAAATGTAGCATCTGGAGGGCCAAGGTTGCTGATGTAGAGTCGGCGATGCAAAGAAGCTGCTCCTGTAGACTTGTACAGGACTGTCATGCCTATTACATTTTGGTTGTTCTGAAGACCCTCGAGCATTTCCTGCACACCATTAATGTGACTGCGAGGCTTTTCTTCTACTGAGCTCAGAACAGCATTCATTCACGTGGTGTTTGTGCTGCATTGAGCTCTGTACACTACAGGCATGGTTTACTTTGTAATGAGCTCAGTATACTCATGACATTCATAAGGGGGGTCATTCACAAAATACATGGTTCACCATTGTTGCAACCTAAGCATTGGCATTTCCCAAAGGGGATTCAAACGGCAGGAGAAACGTCATCAATGAATCTCCACCTGATGTTAGCATTTTTCAGATATTTACAGTCAAGGTAATATTCGCTGGCTGTTGAAACAATAGTAAATTACTGTGTTTTGAGACTAACCCAATAATGTTCTGACTTGTTGCCATATTTCCTTTTTTTTTTGTCCAGTATTCATCTGGAACTGGTCATTGGAGTATGTCCGTTCAGTGAAACTTGTCTTCCCCCACTTTTGTCATTTGCAGTATCTGCACTGGCAACGTGTACACTTGGCAGGACTGGAGGCTCTAGAACAATAGAAACCCTGCATTTATGGAATGCTGAGTATTTGTAAACGGTCACACAGCACTGACCAGTGTGTCTGCTTTAAAATACCGTGACCTTTATCCACTAAATGCCACTTGGTGTTGCTGCAAACAGCCCCCCCCCCCCCATGCAGTGTTGTTTTTTCAATACATTTTTAAAACCTCCTTTTTGGAAGCGAGTGTATTTCAACTCTAAAAACCTTTGTTTGGATCAAGGTGTTATCTACTAAAATTGTCAAAATCCCGACTGTCAGGATGTGTGGAGTGCTACGTTAGCCCTGTAACGCTATGCAACCCAGAGGCATTTCCTTTGGTTGACCAGTGAACAGGATTTTAAATATTCTGGCTGTGGTGCTCAGGACCACCTTTTTGGACAGATGGTGGCAAGCAGAGCACCCTGTCTCCCAAACACCTGCGATGGCTGTAGGGTCACACGGCACCAATCCACCATTCTGGACATGGATCATACTAGACATGCACTTTGCATGGCCTACATACAATAGTTTTATATAGGCTACACAATGTGTGAATGAGGGGCTTCTGCATTTAAGAATCTTTTGGAGGAGCAGTCCAGTGCCAAGGGAGCGCCTATTTTCTTCAGTGTTCCTTTTTAAAAGTCTGCTACTCTGTAACTACATCTTCATCTCGTTTTTATAGGACATAAATTCTTACAACTGTGAGGAGCCCACAGAGACTCTACCCTTCCCCATAATTGCAGATCCCAAACGAGACCTGGCTGTGAAGCTAGGCATGCTGGATCCCGATGAGAAAGACCTTGAAGGAATGCCAGTGACCGCAAGATGTGTGAGTGATAATGTCACTGAATCTTCCTGATGTAACTCAAACCCTTAATCTGAAGGTCCCAGTTTCCATTTAATAAAATGAACCTTATCGGATTTGAGCCTCGTCTATAAACCTGTTTTTATGGCTTTTATTTGCTGAAGTCTAATGCCGCTCTATATAGGGTACTTGGCAGCAGGGTCTGTGGTCATCTCTACATTATACACATGCTGTGTGCGGTTTTTAAAGTTAACCAGTCATCGATCTCATCCTGGTGATGTCATGTTGGTCCTAAACCTCAATGCTTTCCCTTGAGGACACTAGCTACCTATCAGGTGCCACAATGTTTATCCTCCATGGGAGATGCCCTTTTGAGGGTCAACTCAGGTGCAGGTTATTGGACCTCAGTGATGTAAATGCACTGACAGTCACTCAGGTGAGTGATGGCTGTTCTCTAGTACTCACAGCTGCACTCAGTGTGCAGAGTGCATGAAGTCAATATTTTGACAGGGGATTACATGAATAATTGGTGCATACACAGGGAGTGTGCCCCCCCCCCCCCCCCGCACATTTTTTCACATTTGCTAATGTTCAAAGGTTTTCCCTGTTGCTGCTTGACACGGAGTATTCTGTCATGATTCCTAATTGATCTTCCTCTACGTTAATCTAGGTGTTCATTATTGGGCCTGATAAGAAAATGAAGCTTTCTATTCTGTACCCAGCCACAACTGGAAGAAACTTTGACGAGATTTTGAGGGTTGTAGACTCTCTGCAGTTGACAGCAACGCACAATGTTGCAACTCCTGTAGACTGGAAGGTAATGGTAGACCCTCTTTGCAGTACACATGGGGGGTGGGGTTCTGCAAAAAATGTGGTGGCTGAATTACTCTAATGTGCTCATAGTCACTTACCACTTTTTTTTTATTTTTTTTATTTAGCTTGGGGACAGAGTTATGGTGCCACCAACTGTATCAGAAGAAGCGGCCTCTAAAATCTTCCCCACTGGAGTGTTTACCAAAGACCTACCTTCCGGGAAGAAGTACCTGCGATACACCGCGCAACCAAAATAATTCAAGGATTTGTGCAATGGGATGTAAACGGTGTCATATCAAACCTGATTGTCCTGCTTTATGTAGTTTGGAGGTTTTGATTTTAGCGCAGAGCCAAATTGACGATGAATTACAAAAAACTTATCTGTTTTCTTGTTCCAAGTTGAGGCACAGTACCTGTGTTTCAAAATGCAATACAATCTGCCTTTTGGGGCGATTTTACACCTTGTTTTTTTGTACAATCCAGCTGCTGACTATCCTTTGATCTCTCGTATATCCTTCTACAACGGACCTTTTTGGCACCATACAGACCCCAAAACCTTTAATTTTCAAGGAAATTCCTGTAATACAAAGTGCCTTTCTGACCAAAGCTAATGCATTTATCAAAGCATTGTCTGCCAAAGGGTACTTTGCAATGGTACTAGCGTGCTGGCGTCTTTCATGGCTGTTAAAACAGTCCATGAAACTGATGCGTAGCGCGTCAATATTTAAAATGTAATCTCAATCACTTGTCTGATTCTAGGATTTCATTGAATAAATCTTTTGTTTGAATTGGTGCCTTGTGGTGTTCATTCAGCTGCCACTTCAGTGGAGGAGAGAATTGTGATCAACAAAACATGCGATGAATGAATGAGCTTTATTTTGCATGTATAGACAGGTCTGTAAAGTTACTACCAGATTCCCCCCCCCCCCCCGTGTGATACTTCAATTCCTTTTTGTGTATAATTCCAAGCAGCTAGGAAACGGTGACCAGTCCTCGTAATGAAGGATGGAAATGGGTGCCTGAATCAATGTTTGCTGGTTTTCACGCTGTCTGCTCCTGCAATGATATTGAAAATAAAATAATTCAGTACAGTACACTTAAAGTGACTTTCTCAAGGGGCCAGATCCCAACTTCAATGGAAAATTTGCGTGCCAGCTGTTTCACATCTCATTTGCTGGTTTTACGTGTGTTTTTGTCGGGTGTTTTTATGAGCGTATTACCTGGCGTTTTTGACCATTAGAAACACTCGTGTTTTTTTTTTTAACAGTGTGTAGGAATGTGCTGTAAAACACCCAGGTGTGAACCAGGCCTCAATGTCTGTAGTGAATGACCAATGGCACTAATCACCACCGGTGTTATTGGCTCCATGAGTCCAAGGGACGCCATGGAGACACACGTGAGATCTGGCCAGGATGACTGAAGGATATCTGGAGGAACACTGGAAACTTTGTTCCTGGTGTTCAGCTGCCAGCTGAGGTGAGGGAAGTTGCAGATTGCACTGATCTGTGCTGTGGGATCTAGAGGAAAGTATTGGATTTTACTTTAGTATTGAAGTGGAATCGCACAATGGAGAATGGGCTTGGACTAACTTGCTCTGCATCTGCTAGGAGCACTTTTTTTTTTTTTTTTCTCCCCCCCCCCCCCCCCCCCATGCAAAGTATTGGAGTGTTATTGTACAATAAGCAGCTGCAGCATCTGAGATGCAAGCTGAGCTTTCACCTCTTATGTTTTGTTTTTTTTGGGGGGGGGGGGGGGTTTGAACACAGAACTCAAACAATTATGCTGTACTTTTTTTTTTTTTTTTTTTTTTTTTTTTGTTTAAACCCCCGGCTTGCACAGATCTTTAGCGACTCCCTCTTGTCTTTGATCCCCTGTAGTGCCTGGACAACTTAAATCTCCGCACTAAATAGTGGCTTGATGCAGACTATCAGGGTTATTCAGAGCTCGGAATTGCTAGCGAAAGGTAACTGAGATTCAGCGTTAGGTTAACTTTCCTGGCCATTCGGCTATCCAGAGTGCACTGTTCTCCATGTTGGCGAATTGCCTGCACATTTGGTGCCTGTTCGAGTGCAGGGAAATCCCTAGAAGCATTGCTTCAACAGCTGAGAAAAGGTGCCGAATTGCCCTGCTGTTAGGTGGTTTTAATTCAACAGGTTTATTCAGGCGAATCCCATAGGCTTCAATGTTAATATTCCCTTTTTTTTTTTTTTTTTAATTCAATATCTAAAACGGTTAGCCTTTTTACTGTAAAATATTATATTTTTGGAAGTTTTTGCAAAATTCTTAATTTTTTTTCTTCTGTAATAGACCTTTATCATTCATTGATCTTATATGTAAACTTGAAGTGAAACGCTGTTTAAAACATTCAGGCTAGGGTCTAATACATTTTTCGCATCGTCAGTTTAAAGTGTCTGGACGGAATTATTCACGAATACGCGATAGCAGTCATATGCTGCGCAATTACAGCCTAAATTTTTTTATTTTTTTTATTTTTACGGATCCAAACCAGGAAACCTTGGGTGTCTGGATGTTATGTTGGCCAGACATGAGCAGCGTCTGTCTCCTAATCACGCACTCGCCGCTATGCGGATGCAGGGCACTCTGTACGTCAGTAAAAGTGTTTTGCCGCTACCGTTGTGCGGCTGAACTTTCGTGTGGCTCTGCGTTGGACGTCATTTGCTACCATGGCCGTAATAGTGTGGCTGCACGCATGTTCGCGCTGCGCTCGTCTGACCCCCAGTCTCGCGGGTTTTTTTTTTTTTTGTTTCTCTGACTGATACTCAGCTCCTAGACATTTACTGGTGTGGTTACAAACATGAAGTCAAGCGAATGGTCCAGGAAGACGAAGAGGTGATAAGAAGATTGCAAAGATGTTAAACATACCAAGAGACCATAGGAAGCATCATTCGCAAATTCAAGGCAAAGGGCACTGTTGAAACGCTACCTGGTCGTGGCAGAAAGAAAATGCTGACTTCGACTGCTGTGCGCTACCTGAAGCGTAGAGTGGAGAGAAGTCCCCGTGTGACTGCTGAGGAACTGAGAAAAGATTTGTCAGATGTGGGTACTGAAGTTTCAGCTCAGACAATACGGCACACACTGCGTAAAGGCCTCCATGCCAGAACTCCCAGGCGCACCCCCTTGCTGTCTCCAAAGAATAAGAGTCGACTGCAGTATGCCAAAAGTCATGTGGACAAAGCACAGACGTTTTGGGATAGTGTTCTGTGGACTGATGAAACAAAATTAGAACTGTTTGGGCCCATGGATCAACGCTATGAAGAACACCTTGCCTACTGTGAAGCATGGCGGGGGGTCAATCATGCTTTGGGGCTGTTTTGCTTCTGCAGGTACAGGGAAGCTTCAGCGTGTGCAAGTTACCATGAATTCTCTTCAGTACCAGGAGATATTGGATGACAATGTGATGCAGTCCGTCACAAACCTGAGGCTTGGGAGACGTTGGACCTTTCAACAGGACAATGATCCCAAGCATACCTCCAAGTCCACTAGAGCATGGTTGCAGATTAAAGGCTGGAACATTTTGGAGTGGCCATCGCAGTCACCTGACTTAAATCCGATTGAGAACCTCTGGTGGGACTTAAAGAAAGCAGTTGCAGTGCGCAAGCCTAAGAATGTGACTGAACTGGAGGCTTTTGCCCATGACAAATGGGCGAAGATACCGTAGATCGCTGCAAGACACTTGTGTCAAGCTATGCTTCACATTTAAAAGCGGTTAGTACAACATCCTTTTACAGTTATAAGATTGAATGTCACTTGGGGGTTGAATAAAACTAATGATGTGAGCACAGAAAAGACATTTGTGGTTATTTCATTATAAATGTTATGTTATATTTGTCTGACCTACACGTGCCTCTTTGATTTAATTGTAAGCAAGATGACTGATCAAGATCAATGTCAAACTGGCCAAAACACTCAATTTCAGTGGGGGTTGAATAATTTTGAACACAACTGTAAATCTACATTTAAATTTAACAGACCCTAATGTGCCCTGAAACTAGAGCTAAATTCTACTCTAGTCATGTTTTTTTGCAGCTTTTTAAATAAAATTAATTTATTTATAGAGGATCTGCTAATGCATGAAGGTAAAAAGTACCAGCCAAAGACCCTACAGATCTGATTCAGATCTCCTTAAAACATACATGCTGGGTGGGGGGGTTTAGTTGGTGCTAGCAGATTCTGCAAAAGCAGCATCGGCTTTTAGGCTCGTGTCAGACGAGCGCAGTGTGAACGTCCAGTTTTGCACACATATCTGTCGCAGCATAGAATAATTGCCAATGGAGCCCCCCCAGAAGTGCGTCCGCACCGAACTGCAGGCTCACAACGCACGCGACAAACTGACGCAAGAACGTAAAACCACTAGGGAGTGCGCTGTGCCCACATAGCTTTGTGTGTGTGTGAGGGAACAAGGTCAGCAGACGGACTGCATTTATACGTGCAGCATTTGACAGACAAAATGGTTTTCATATTTAATTTATTTTCCCTCCTACCTCCATCAAAAATAACGTCAGTTAAAAAAAATGGACTGTGTGGCCACTACTGCATCTTCCATCAGAAAGTGCGTCTGTACTGCACAGTCCGTACAAAATGCGCTCGTCTGACACCAGCCTTAAGTGTTGCTAAATTTTAGCTTTGCATCAGTGCAGCGATTTGGCTCTAGCAATTTGTAATACGTTTCTTTATCCTAATGTTAAGTATAGGGTGCGCAAAGTACAGTAATCTTGCGCAAACTGACTTCTCGCAGGTCTAGCGTTAGGTAATATGGGAGCATCCATTAATGCTTACTCACCCGAATGCTGGTTAACGTTCCCTAAGGAACAGTGCACTCTGCGTTTTTGTGATCAGGGATGAATAAATGCTCAGTTGCTGACCTTTTAATTCCTTTTTGCAGCTCTATAACACGATGGCAGATTAACAAAGTTTGGAGGGAAGCCTATTAGCCTGTGTAATGCTTCATGACAGGATTAAATTGCTGCCAGGGTCACAACCATTACCTGTGTGACTGTTTTGTGCACATACCTTTTTAAAGCGAGTCCCTTTTGTCTCCCTTCTGTCTGCATAAAAAAAAAAATACCGGCAAAGATGGGGAAACCTTGCCAGTAAAAGAGCATTTAGAATCCAGAACACTTGCTCATTAACGACATCACTGCTAGCAGTCCACAGCTACAAAAAGTATGATCTTGTACTGTGTGCAATGCCATGTTCTTGACACTAACTGGGAGGTGTGGATGTATCTGAACAGGTTCCACCCAAGCTGATCAGTAACTTTTGGCTGGAGCTTGATTCCAGGACACACACAATTCCTCCATGGGGATTTTTAAACCAGTGTTTAATTGGCTGAGGTTTAATTAAAACCACATCTTGTGGCTTCAGCTTTAAAGAAGTAATAAAAAGTAGCTGTGTGGTCAAGAAATTGAGCTCATACAATCTTTTTTTTTTTTTTTTTTTTTTTTTGTATTAGAAAGATTTGTGGGATAACTCATTGCTTGAGGTTACTCTTAAGCTAGGGTCAGACAACGCCTTTTTTGTGTCGTCCATGAAAAAGTGTGTTCAGACGTATATATTTTTTTTTTTCCACGGAATACGCGATAGCGGTTATACGATGCACATTTTCGTCCATGATTTTGTACAGATCATCAATAAAACCCTTTTTGCGTCTGGACGTTATGTTGGCCGGACATTAGCAGCGTCTGACGTCTCCTAATCATGCACACACGCAGCTAGCGGACGCAGCGCACTCTGTACGTCAGTACTAGCGGTATCACATTCTTGGAAAAAATGCATTTGTTTGCCACTTGCATTGCGCGGCCGCACTTTTGTGCGGCTGTACTTCGTACATTGGCCGGCATTTGCTGCTACTACGGCCGTGATAAAGTGCGGCTGCACATGGGTTCGCACTGCATTCGTCTGACCCTAGCCTAAGATGCTCTTCTCCGTCCAGCATCTGGCACAGCTATGTGGAAAAACTGCTAGCGTTGGTGCACGTTACAGGCAGTTAAAGAGGAGGGTGGCTATTGCTCGCCTGGCACTTCAATAGTGAGAGGTTTGGGGTAGTGTTTTTTTTGTTTGAGTGAAATATAAAACCTAGAAAAATGTACAGATAAAATACAATTCCCTTTTTAAATTAGCCAAAGCGAACCTGCCCAGGTGATATTTATCAAAATAGCCCGCTTACTTGGTGTATTTAGCTTGGTAAAGAGTGCTTGAATGGTGGCTTCTAGCTGCTGTCGCTGTTCCATGAAATCCTTGGTTGTCGGGTTCTTGGCATGTTCTAACCATTCGTTCTTGGCTTTACAAGCATTGTTAATCTGAAGCTACAGGGAGAGAACTGAACGCATTAACACACACACTCTGGAACTCTGCACCCCCCCCCCCACCTGATGTTTCTGAACTACAGTTCCCATACTTCTTTGACTGTATGACACCGGCATATGGGGCCCATAGATCGCTGAAGTCCTTGTACGGAGAGGGTTAGGGTACCAGAATAAAAAAAGTGGGTAACACTAACCAAAAAGAGAAACTATACGGGGTGGAAGGATGAAAAAATATGGCCAAACACTGGCTTACATACTCTAAGTCAGTGGTTCCCATCCCACCTGCGGTCCTCAAGTACCCCTAACAGGCCAGGTTTTACGGATCAACTTGGGAATGCAGACTGAATCCTGCAATCACTAAGCAGCAAATCATATCACCTATGCTGTGCATCACATATCTGGCAAACCTGGCCTATTGGGGGGACTTGAGGACCATGGTTGGGAACCACTGCTCTAGGATAATTAAGGGAAACATTAAAAGCCTCAGATATGAAAGGGGTAAAAAATGTACTGGGTGGAGTAGAGGTAATGTCCCCGCTCTGCATGTAGAGAGCCTGTGGAGTCATGGGTTCGATCCCAGCGAGCAACCTCTCCAGTTAGTGTCCTTGGCAAGACACCTAACGGTACATACTCGCCACCCAGGACATACTTGAAAACGAGCGAAATCTCAATGTATCCTTCCTGGTAAAATCCTTTCACCAAAAAAAACAACCAGGCCTTGGAAGGTTTGCTACTCTAAAATAGAGGAAGGTGCAGCAGGTAGAGCTGAAATCCAGAGTGAGATACGGCTACAACACGGGTCTATTCACTAAAAGGTGAAACTCGAACTTTTGGAGAAGTGACAATTCTAGGTCAAAATAGCTGATTTGGAAAGTGAGATAAATGGGAGAGTTTTTCTGGTTTGGCTATTTTGACCTAGAATTTTCACTTCTCCAAAGGTTCTCCAGAGTTTCACCTTTTTATTGAATAGACCCTTCTGTGTGAGCAGACACTGCTACGATAGCACGCGAACGTCGTAATGACGTTCCAAGAAAAATTATCACACGATGGGGAAAAGTGTAAGTTATGATTTAATCTTTTCATTATCCCTGGGATCTGCATTTCTATACATTTATGTGGCTTCCTTGGCAACAAATTCACTAAATATTTACATTGGTAGCAGTTCAGCACAATGCAGGAGGAGGTAAAGGATTATTTTTCCCTCTTACCTTTTGATCTTTAGTGAGCTTGCCAGGTATTTTGTCTGGGTCTGTGATGGTTTGCTGGGTGTGAATGATGGAAGCTTTCAAAGATTGTTTGGCTTCTGTTTTTGGGGTGGAAAATTATTTAGACGATTAGTTCCTTTTGTGAGGTATAGAACTCCAAATGTTCATGAAGATCTCTTGTGCCTAGCTGTGTCATTCCTTCTAGCATGATGTACGGAGTGACTTGTAGAGGAATAAAATAATCTGTATGAAAAGGGATTTAGCTGACTTTTAATTACAGAGGAAATGGGGACAAATTGAGATTGCTGTCCAGAGGTACCCAGTACATCAGTCACCTATGTGTGGATGGCAAGCTCCGCTGTCAATTAGGCACAGACTACACAATCTGAGCTTGCAATATCACCAGGAAATATTTGCATTAATATATCAGGGCTCCCCCCCAATTGGTTAAACTTACAAATATGTATATCCACTCTGGGGCAAAACCAAAACAAGGTTAGGGAGGGTCGCTACCAATTTTGGCTAAGAGCTGGTATTCGGTTAGCAGTAGCAGAGCGGGCACCGGCTCACAGACCACACTCCTCACATCGTTACTGCAGAGGGTCTGTCGTCCTCCTCCTGTGACACCTGACAGACCCTGCAGCAATGTTCCACAGTGAGAAACGAGTTATTGCAGCATTGCTCGCTTTTACAATTCAAAAAACGGACATTGCTGTTGCTTTAGAACAAAAAAGGGAATTATATTTACAATTTTACGAGGTCAGACTCTTGCCTTTCTAATGGCACCTCGCTTGACTTTGGGGGTGTATGGAACCAGACATACAGGAGTACTTTGGAACCCTGTATGTCCAATAATGGGATTGCCGCTCAGGTGGGAGCATACCCCTGTGATCCAAGTGATCCAGTCTCCATTTCATTACATGAATTAAGGTGCACCACCTGGAGTTTAGAACTTTTTCATCACTTACATTATTCCAGTCTTTAAACTCTCTCATAGCCGAGGTGTATCTTTTAGATTCAGTGCAAAAATTAAATAAAATGTAACCTTTTAATGATACTGGATAAAAACCGACAGACCTATCATTTGAAGAGGCTCTGCAGCTAGAGCTACTCAGATCTTGTGATATGCATAAGCGGACATCTCCGGTAAGAGGGCTTTCTATCACGAAGCTACCGTGCTGTTTGGTACTAAGAGGGTCTGTCTAAACATTATCTTGTAGGAAAGACTGGCATCATTAGGAGCAGTAGGGGAGTAAATACGCAGCAGAGTCTCTCTGGTCTTAAACTCTCTGCTGTACATTTACTCCCCTACTGCTCCTAATGACGCCAGTCTAGGCGAAATGCGTAGAGCAGGGAGGACTAGCAACGCAGGTTTAATTTCCTTGCAATCCTTGACTCTGGCATCTCTGTATCATGGCCGTCTGACGGCTTCAAGAGGTGTGCACTTGATACGAGCGCTCTTAGCACTAGACCTCTGATCAAACTGATTTTGTAAGTATTTGCCTGTCTTTGCAACTGGTCTTTCGATTTCCATCTCCTACTGTCCTATACAGGCAGACGCACGAAGGCCCGCTTTCCTACAGGATAACGTTTAGGCAGTCCCTATTAGTAGCAAACAGCACAGTAGCTTCGTGATACCGGAGATGCCCATTTATGCATATCACAAGACCTGGGTAGCTCTAGCTGCATGAGCCCCTTCAAACGATGTTTAAGTTTAATTTCATTTTTGCACTGCATTTCTGAGAACAGGGTTACCCCATATTCTAATATCAGGTTCAGCATTAACATCTTTTGTTTTGGAGACTACCATTTACTGTTGTTTTTCTGCTTTAACACAGCATCTTTTTACCCGTTTCTTTTAACTGTCTCAGAATGACAATCTTTTAAGGGACATGCGTGCTTTGCTAGTGTGCCTTTTTAAAAACCTGTAATGCCTTCTGAACGAGTCATTGTCATTCAGCAGACATAAAAAGCAAGCAAATATCAGATTTTTTTTTTTTATACTTACTTGCATTTCTTTCTTGGCATTACCACGCCCACCTCAGGAGGCACTTTGATCTAATCTAACTAGGTATAGATTAAAAAAAACAAAACGCACTGAGCATGTGCGACTGAGTTGCTTCTCCTCCCTCCTGTACTGTGAGCTGAGCTGAGGCTCAGTGCCATTCCAATCTGTAACCCTTTCATCCCCAGCTACAGCAGAGACAGGAAAGGACAGAAATCAATACACACACACAGGGAGAAAAAGAGACAGCAGAGAAAGCGCAAGAAAAAGCACAGCGAGAGAGAGGGCATACACAGGAGACCGCACAAGAAATAGTGTGAGAGTGACTGTGTGAGGGAGTCTTAGTGAGACCGTGAGTATGTAAACTATGAAAGAGCGCAAGTGTGTGAGCGTGTCATTGGTTGGGTGTGTGAGCGAGCGTGAGTCTTGCTTCCACAGTTGCAGAGATCGATAATATTCACATTCCCCAGTCTGAGGTCCTTAGTGTCCACAGCTTGTGCTAGTTCATGCGAAGCTTTGATGGGCGGGGAATATACAGGAAGTGGGAGCTGAAGAAACACCCCTAGCTGAGGGGCGTCGCTGGACAAGATGAAATGAGTTAAAGCAAGAAAATAAACCTTTTTTTTTTTTTTTTACATGTTCTTAATTTTTATTCTAAACTGCCAATTTCAATATTTTTAATTTTTTTTCTTCTAGACATGCATATTATATCTCCTTAGAATGTGTAGTTAATCCTTGATTCTAATGTTATGACAATGATGTTTAGTTCAACAAAAAGCACTTGGTAGCGAAGAGGTTAATAGTCCCATCCCCACCTCCCCTGGAATCTTTCAACAAAGACTTCTACGTCACATACCTCTGCAAGGATTCCATTTTCTTGTGACATCACAAAGGTTGCCACGCAGAGTCTTCACAACACATGCAGAAGTGTGGCAATCTTTTGCCACATGAAGGATAATATTGTAGGGAATGGATGAGGACAAGTAAGATGCTCGATTCAGCTGGTGAATTGAGAACGTTATGGTTTTATCTTCCTTGTCTTGGCTAATGCCATAGTTGGGGAAATGGTAGGATCTTGCCAATGGACCACTGTCGACTGGGAAATTTCCCAAGAAGAATTGACAAACCTGCAGTATCAGCCTACAGTGGACCATTTTTCACTACTTTCATCTCTGAAACATCTATGCTGGCTTGGTATGGACCTTGCAAAGCATGATGCCGCGATTCTATATGCCTGTATCTGTGTCATTCCCTTGATACTTATCCTGTGCTGCTGGAAATACTGGAAGACGATCAGACAGAAGGTATCTCTGATTACTTGCACACTGAATAATGAAAAGCCTATCTATTGAATTCACTGTAACTAACCTGTGCATGAAACCACTTCTATTTTGTTTGGGGTGGTGATATGCGAGTGACTTTTCACAAAATGATGGTTCCTGGTAACTCTCTACCGCCAATGGGTTAGAGGCAGATTTACTAATGAGGTTGCGGCCTATACAGTTTGCCACTTACTGCCAACAATATTGGCTTAGTGATGATTTTGCAATTGAAACATTTAATATCAGGTTTTGGGAGCTGGCAAATGTAGTTTGTTCCTGTCTGCTGGGAGACTGAGTTCCTCAGAATAAATTTTTATTCACCAGCTTCTACAAGGTTTGTGCATATTCTAAATGGTACAGAATGATTCATATTGACCCAAAACCCAAAGTTGTCATTACAAATTGTAAACAAATGAAAGGAAATTAATGAGAGTTCCAGGAAATGTACCTGGGGTGAAGCACATCCCATTCATGAACGTATGCCCTGGAAGTGGATGCTAGCAGGGTTATTCCCAAAGAGTCAATCTGGCCACAAAATAGCACCGAACAATGAATTTCCCCGTACGGTGTCAATTCTTGGCTATTCAGAAAACAGGCAGTTCGCCAAATTTTTGCAAACTGCCTGCAAATACGGTGCCTGTTGTTCGGCAGTGAAAATCCCCATAGAGAAGCAATGGTTAATCTATTCACCGAACAGCAGGGAAAAGTTGTCAAACTGCCCTGATGTTCGGTTTCGTTCGGCAGTTTTAATCAGGCGAATCTCATTAGGTTTCAATGTAAAAAATATTCCCGTTTTTTTTTTTTTATACAATCTCTAATGAACCGTTTATTCTTTTAATCTGCAGTTAAAAGTCTCTTGATTTTTGAATCTTTTAGGCATTTTTCGGCAAAATAGTTTTTCGTCTTTTTTTTTAATGTAACAGACCATCTTCTTTTCATACATAAGACCTTATATGTTAATTTCAGACAGTTCAGGTCTATATGAATCACCCTGAATAGGATATACTGTATAACAGAAGGCTGCTGCACAAGTCAACTGAATTTCCCACTCGAATCGCAATAACGAGCAGTACCATTTAATGTTTACAAGTGCAGTCACAGATATAAGTGGGTCGCACTGCTTGGAATAGCTGTAAAAACAGTCCATGTCCGAGCATCCCTTTTTTCCTTGCAATTCTTTATTTAAATCGTTAGGCTGGGGTCACACGAATGCAGTGCGAACGTGCCCTTAGCCGCACTTTATTACGGCCGTGGTAGCAGCAAATGACGTCCAACGCAGGCCCACACACGAAGTACGGCCACACGAAAGTTCGGCCGCACAACGCAAGCGGCAAAAGAACGCATTTTTTCGCAAGAACCTTGAACCGCTAGTACTGACGTACAGCGTGCACTGCGTCCGCATAGCGGCGTGTGTGCGTGATTAGGAGACGTCAGACGCTGCACATGTCCGGCCAACATAAAATCCAGACACGCAAAATTTCCTTGTTCGGATCCGTAAAAAATCACGGCCGAAATTGCGCATCGTATGGTCGCTATCGTGGCTTTCGTGAAAAAATGCGTTCGGACACATCAACGCACTTTTTGACGGTAAACGTGAAAAATGTGTTCGTCTGACCCTAGACTTAGAGCACCATTTAATGCATTTCCGTGTGTTACAGTAAAGTGCATCAATGATCGAGCCTTCAGTGAATTTTCTTTATGTTCTCCAATGCTAGTACTTAATACCACGCTGCTTAATATAAGTAGCACCAGGTCAATCCTCCAACATCGCTAATCCTAGCACGTTACATAACAATGAAATACAAACCACCGGTCTCACATTTTTTTAAGGCTGAGCTGAGAAACATTACAAGCGTATTTATTTTAACCGTGATTAGTACAATTACATTGAGAATTTTTATTCATTATTGCAAAGTATCACGTTTTAAAACCTTGTGCTTATCTCTTAGGCCCAGTTCACACTGTGCGATTTGAAAATCGCACGACTTTCCGCGCGACTTTCATATTCGCGACATGGTGCGATTAATGTCGTGCGACATCACTGTTTTCTGCGATTTTTGCAAAGCACCACCAATACAAATCGCAAAATCGCAGATAGCAAATCGCAAAAAAAGGGTCATGTACCAGCGACATGTTTCTGCGACGCGCGACATCGCGCGGCAAGATGTGAACAGCTACATTGAAATGCATTGGAGAAGCTACACCGTGCGACATCGCGCGGATTTTGCTGCGATGTCGCGGCAAAATCCACACGATAAATCGCACAGTGTGAACGGGGCCTTAGAAATAAGTGGCAGTATTTCTGTAACAACTGTAACAAATGTTCTTGAGGCCAGGAAATACTTGAAAACGAGAGAAATCTCAATGTATCCTTCCTGGTAAAATACTTTATGAATAAATAAATGTATTATGTAGTTGCTGACAACATTTTTTTTTTCCCCATAGGTATAAACTTCTCCAAAGGGGTTATTCAAAGAGAGCCGAATTTGCCAGTGAATTTTACCGTACGGTGCAATTTTGAGGCAATTCGGCTGTTCTGAAAGCTCGCCAAATATTGGCGAATTGCCATCGAAATACGGTGCAATTCGGTGGCAGGGAAATTCCCCATAGAGAAGTAATGGTTGATCTATTCAGAAGACGCTGAACAGCATCGAAAAATTGGCGAAACGCCCAGATTTTCGGTGGTTTTGTACAACAGGTTTAAACTGGTGAATCCCATAGGTTTCAATGGAAAAAAAGTCCCCGTTTATATTAATTTTTTAGTCACCCATTTATGCTTTTCATTTGTAGCAAAAAGGCTTCTTAATTATTTTTTAGGCATTTTTCTGGACTTTTTTTCGGCAAAATGTTTGATTCCGATTTTTTTTTTTTTTTTTTTTTAATTTTGGTGTTTTTTTAATAGTCTGTAATAAACCTTTTTATCGTTATTCATAGGACTTTATATATTATTTCCATGAATTATTTTTGTTTAAAAAGCCTTTCAAAATTTGTGTTTTTTTTACCCCTGTACGACAACTGGTCGGCTTTTTTCGGCAGCGTTCAGCGGCTGATTGGAGGTCTGATCGTCAGCTGCAATTGGCCGTTTATCAGATGTGTTCAGCGGATCCATTTGGTGTACTTTAGGAACTTTGAGCTAGCCGAATGAAAGAGTACCGATATTTCCGTGCTCTTTGAATAACCCCTCAAAACATCAGGTAGAAATTTGCACATAATTTCCTCAAACACACTGCTATTACAACCAAATTAAGCAGTTTAGCTGTGTATATTTGGGGCAGTATTACAAGGTTGGTGTTAATTTAACCACAGCTGTTGTAAACTTACCAGAGCCATTATAGTCTATGGAGTTGTTAAGTTTACACCAGCTTTGGTTAAGTGAGCACCAACATTGTAATACTGCCCTTGGAGTTTATACCAAGTGGATAAACTTATTAAAATATTAATCATTTTTTGTTTTGCCAATATCAAGATATTAGTATTTAATATTTTATCGTAATTATTAATATAAAAATATTGTAATATTCTGATAACAGAATTTGTTTTTTTTTGCAGTTTTTCATATAAGACAATTATTTTATTTCATTATTAATTTTAGCCTCTCTTGTCCTTGATAAAGCAGCACGTAGAGCTGTGTCTACACCACATCCTCTTAATCATCTCCACTTATCACGTCCTCCAGTGTGCAATTATCCACCGTCACTTCCTGTTACCGCATCAACTGATGCATACAGACAAAAAAAAAACGATAATGAATGAACACGAATTACCTAACTGCTCCGGAAAAACGTTATGTGATGCACATATCAATACAGTATTGTAAGATCGACCAACTTGTGCAAAACGCTGACACAAAGGAAAATTGTGAAACAGAGTGCTGGATGTTCAAAAAGCCCAAACGAGCATTCAACTTTTTAAACACAAATCTTATGTTCCTCTTCTCATTTCTAAAAACAGATACACAAAGCTGAAACGAAGAGAATATTTTTTTACAGAGTTCTAAATTTTAGTGTGTATACAGTACTTAATTAGTAAATCAGAAAGTGCTGAAACGCGTTGTTTATATGGGAGTGGAGGGGTGACGAGGCAGCTTCCAGTTCCGCAACGTGTACAGAACAAAGCCCTGAAAACATGTGGCGTACTCGAATGCCCACTTACTAATAATTTGCGTCATATAAATATTATGGCAACCATTTCAAATTAATACTTTTTATTTTATACCACGCGAGGATCCAGATCCGCAGAAATAAATTCTGGAACTCAGCCAGTCACAAACCGAGAGGTCCTGCATCCTGTTCCCACACAAATTAAGCCTTGTGTATAACTGTATAATGAAGTTTCACAGTGATAAAATGATTTCATTAGATGGTAGATTCAAGGCCTCTCTTCTGAGCTCTTTGGAAAAAGGGAAGCGCTAAGGGAAAATATTGACGCAAGACAATATCCTTTAGCGCAGAGTTTCCCATACCTGTCCTCGGTACCCTCGACTAGGCCAGGTTTTGCAGATCACCTTGGGGAAAAGCAGACTGAATCCTGTAATCACTGAGCAGCAAATCATATCACCTGTGCTGTGCTTCAGATATCTGGAAAACCTGGCGAGGCAGAGGGTCCTGAGGACAGGTTTGCGAACACTGCTTTAGCGTTTTTCGCGGTTACCAGTTGCCAACCATATTCCAACAGACCGCTGTATTAGCAGCTTGAGATGGAATATTTGGCAGCTTGCAAAAGATACTCTTTAGCCCGAATAAATAAAATTAAACACTATCATTAACCCCTTCACTACCGAGATTGAGATATCTCAGGCTTCAAAAGGTACCATCTGGTGCGCCGATATTGAGATCTCTCTAACTGCTGATCTGCAGCCCAAAAGCAAATGTAATTATTTTGCTGCAAACTAATTTCGTTTGCTTTTGGGCTGCAGAAGGTGACCCCAAAGTTTTAGCTCTGTGGGCATAATGCCCAAAGAATTAGAAACAATATTAGTGTAGCGCTCCCATACCCCACAGATGGTATATGCACAATTCTCAAATATCTCACAAATAGTCTTAAGGGATTTTTTTCGGAAGGATTTTTTTCTTTCCTTCCAAATCTTTATATGTGGAGTGCAGCGCGCCAAAATATCATCTGAAGTTCCTCTGGTTTTCAGACGTTGAGGATCTTCACCTTCCCATCAAATGTTCAAAATCGACTCCATACTTAAAGACATTAAAAAAATAGGATGGTGCAGACTGTTTTTTAAAAACGTGATAAAACACATATACAGATTGCACTCACCCAGTTGGAGACTTCGACCAGGCTAGAAACATAGAAACATAGAAAAATGTCGGCAGATAAGAACCTTTCGGCCCATCTAGTCTGCCCAATTACATGGATACTTTACCTGGATTTATCTTTTGTTTAGGATAGCCTTATGCCTATCCCATGCTTGCTTAAACTCAATTACTGTTTTGGCCTCTACCACTTCTACTGGAAGGCTGTTCCATGTATCCACCACCCTCTCAGTAAAATAATGCTTCCTGATGTTACTTTTAAACCTTTGCCCCTCTAATCTAAGACTATGTCCTCTTGTTTTGCTATTTTGTTTCCTTTTAAATATACTCCCTTCCTCTACCTTGTGGATTCCCTTTTACGTATTTAAATGTTTCTATCATAGCTCCTCTGTCGTGTCTTTTTTCCAAGCTGTACATGTTAAGATCATTAAGCCTTTCCTGGTAACTTTTCTCCTTCAAGCCGTACACCATTTTAGTAGCCCTTCTCTGAACTCTCTCTAAGATGTCTATATCCTTCTGGAGATACGGTCTCCAGTACTGCACACAGTACTCCAAGTGAGGTCTCACCAGTGCTCTGTACAGTGGCATGAGCACTTCCCTTTTCCTACTGCTAATACCTCTCCCTACACAACCAAGCATTCTGTTAGCATTTCCTGCTGCTCTATTACATTGACTACTTACCTTTAGATCCTCTGAAATAATGACCCCTAAATCCCTTTCCTCAGATGTTGAGGTTAGGACTGTATCGAATATTCTATATTCAGCCCTTGGGTTTTTACGTCCCAGGTGCACTTATCCACATTAAAACTCAATTGCCACAACTCCGACCATTTTTTTAGTTTACCTAAGTCATTTGTCATTTGGCTGATCCCTCCAGGAACGTCAACCCTGTTGCAAATCTTTGTGTCATCAGCAAAAAGACATACTTTTCCATTAATACCTTCTGCAATATCACTAATAAAAATATTAAAGAGAATGGGTCCAAGTACTGACCCCTGAGGTACCCCACTGGTAACAAGACCTTGCGCCGAATAAACTCCATTTACCACAACCCTCTGTTGTCTGTCACTCAGCCACTGCCTAATCCAGTCAACAATATTGGAATCCAAACTCAAAGATTGCAATTTATTGATAAGCCTTCTATGCGGAACAGTATCAAAAGCCTTACTGAAATCTAAATAAGCAATGTCTACTGCACCACCTGTGTCTATTATTTTTGTTACCCAATCAAAAAAATCAATAAGATTAGTTTGGCATGATCTCCCTGATGTAAACCCATGTTGTTTCTGATCCTGTAATCTATGTGTTTTTAGATGTTCAACAATCCTTTCCTTTAACATGGTTTCCATTAATTTCCCCACTACTGACGTAAGACTAACTGGCCTATAGTTCCCCGATTCCTCCCTACTACCCTTCTTGTAAATGGGCACAACATTTGCTAATTTCCAGTCTTCTGGGACGACTCCCGTTAACAAGGATTGGTTGAATAAATCTGTTAATGGTTTTGCTATTACATCACTGAGCTCTTTTAATAATTTAGGGTGGATCCCATCAGGCCCCATTGACTTATTTGTCTTTACTTTAGACAGCTGCTGTAGAACCTCCTCCTCTGTAAACTGATATGTAAATGTCTCTTTAGTGTTCTCTCCTAACTGAGGTCCCTTTCCTTCCTTTTCTTCTGCAAAGACTGAACAAAAATATTCATTGAGGCAGTCAGCGAGACTTTTATCCTCTTCTACATACCTTCCTTCCTTTGTTTTTAATCTAACTAATCCTTGTTTTACTTTTCTTTTCTCGTTTATGTATCTAAAAAATGTTTTGTCCCCCTTTTTTACTGACTGAGCTATTTTCTCTTCTGCGTGTGCTTTGGAAGCTCTTATAAATTGCTTTGCCTCTTTCTGCCTAATTTTATAGGTTTGCCTGAGTTTTTTTATAATTATTGAATGCTCTCTTTTTGTTCTTCACTATTTTGGCCACTTCTGCAGAGTACCACAGTGGTTTCTTCCCTCTAGGCTCTAGGTAATCAAGCTCTAAGGTTTTATTCGTCAGCCAAACCTTTTCAAAAAAGCTCAAGGATTCCAATAAAGTAAGGAATAAAATTTATTAAAACAATCGATTTGTTTTAATAATTTTATTTTAAATAAATTTTATTCCTTACTTTAGAAAGAAAAAAATCCTTCCGAAAAAAAGAAGAAAAAAATCCCTTAAGACTATCTGTGAGATATTTGAGAATTGTGCATATACCATCTGTGGGGTATGGGAGCGCTACACTAATATTGTTTCTAATTTTGTGTTAAACAGTGTCCTTGGGGATATACACTATAGTGTATTAGCGATCCACCCCACCTGCCATTAACCTTTTGAGCGCCACTGAAACCTCTTTTTTTCTGTGAATAATGCCCAAAGAGCTAAAACTGTAAAATAAGCTGCTGAATGCTCAGAAATATCGGGTTTTCAGCAGCCGATGCAGGGTGGGGGGAAATAGACCTGCACCTCAATCCTCTGTAACTCAATTTGGCAGTAGATGGTGCCATTTACTGGCCAAATAGGTTATTTACAGTAATAACTATTACTGTATAATTAGCTAAAAATCATTTTACAAAAAGCCACGGCTTTCTGACAATGGTTTTTTGAAAAATCTCTTGGTAGTAAAGGGGTTATATGAATGGTTTGTTTGCCACATGTCCTTTCAGATATCCAGTCGAATAACACCACATGCTTGTGTTACAGCCATAATCAAAACACTTTTAACTTTGTTATGTTATAGCCATTTACTGTATGTAATAAGTGTCATCGACATAATGAATTCCCTCCTGGATGTTTGGGGTTTAGCGATTCCAAAATAGAAATTAAAATGATTACAATAAATTAGGGCTGCGGAAATAACGATTAATTTGCCGATTAATCGTTAATTTTTTTGGTCGAATAAATAATTTTTAATCGACCAGTGGCGCAAATCACGCGGTGGCGCCGCCGCGTGCTCTGTGCCACGTGTTCGGCTCCATGTGAGCGTCCGAAGGCATGGAGCTTCGGCGCTCGCCTGGGGGAGCCATGTGACCAGCCGAGTTCTCGTGAGATTGCGGCTGGTCACGTGGCTCCCCCAGGCGAGCGCCCAAGCTCCATGCCGCCGGGCGCTCACAGGGAGCCAAACACGCGGCGGCAGGAGGTGACCTGGGGGCAGTATATCCATGCGAGCTGGGGCATATCCATGAGAGCTGGGGCATATCCATGTGAGCTGGGGCAGTATATCCACGTGAGCTGGGGCAGTATATCCACGTGAGCTGGGGCAGTATATCCACGTGAGCTGGGGCAATATATCCACGTGAGCTGGGGCAGTATATCCACGTGAGCTGGGGCAGTATATCCACGTGTGCTGGGGCAGTTAATCCACGTGTGCTGGGGCAGTTAATCCACGTGTGCTGGGGCAGTTAATCCACGTGTGCTGGGGAGTATATCCACGTGTGCTGGGGCAGTATATCCACGTGTGCTGGGGCAGTATATCCACGTGTGCTGGGGCAGTATATCCACGTGTGCTGGGGCAGTATATCCACGTGAGCTGGGGCAGTATATCCACGTGAGCTGGGGCGATATATCTGTGTGCTGGGGGCAAAATAATAATTTACGTCAGTGCTACAGTTTGAATTTAAGACGTATTTGTGTGAACTGTGAAGTAAAGTCATGGATTGTTGAAACTAACTAGTGTCGGGTGATTATATATAGTGTATACCACATTTACCACTGACTAATGCAGAGTTGCAATACAATCAGATCAGCTAAAAGTAGTTGGACCTGTATGTGTGCTATAATTAATCGAAATGAAAGCGATTAAATTTTTTTTTGATTAATCGAACACAAAAATTTTAATCGTTACCAGCCTACAATAAATAGACAAAGCTGAAATTCTGAAAAAAAATGGATATTATTGCTTCTGATTACTAATATGATTTATGTAATCTTTCTGCCGTGCATTAGGAGACAAAGTCAACTTTCACATGTGCCTGCTGCCTTCCAGGAATGAATATGGGATTTCTGGTACGATATAGTCTCTCACATTTATTTAAGAAACGGAAAGTTGAGTGTATGACAGCCGCTATATCCACAATCGTAAGGTTTTCTAAAATGTAACTCTGGTGGGTCGCCGTATCATTTAGAAAGATCTATTGTATTAGCTTCTGTATAAAGAAGAAGAAAAAGACACATGAGTCCTTAAAGGGCTACTCTACACACATTATCAATTTACCGTTCAAAGTAGTCTGCCTACGCGGAGTACCCCCTTCCTTCTCCCCCTTCTTTCTGCCAGGTTTGTCGGATTTTGGTTTTGTGAAGCTGAGGAGATTCCTCTGCCCACACCCGTGTCACCAGGCAGATGGGATTTGAATATCCCACCTACCTGGAACCACTCGGGGACCGATGATGTCAACACGCTCTATGTGCAGACATAAATAAATAGACCTGATAGTGTCCTTTTAGAAAATAAAACCATTTGTTTCTTGTGTTCTGACTTGCTTAACCATCTTCAGACCCTCTTCCAAATCAAGCAGTAAGAAATGTTACTTATAGGCTTCTGTGGGTAGGTATACAGGTCTAGGTATCAAAAAATAGCCCAATAGAGCAGGCATTCTGCCACGATCCGCAGAACTGTGGCACAATCTTCAGAACTGGTCCCAAAATTAACCAAGCACATGCCCACAGACCTCCATGGCCAAACCCCCCTGTAACATCCCACCCCTCCTCTGCTGGATTACGGGCCCAAGCTGGCTCTCCTCTTCCATATATTACATATTTTAGTTTCATAATTATTTTAATTATACTAATAACGACAGGCAAAGTTTCAGTAGATAATAATGACCAGCACTGAACAAGAAAAACAAACATACATTACAATAGAGCACGCCATACAAAATTTTAAAAACTATATTGGTAAAATGCTATCACGAAGTACATAAATATACGCATATCAGTGTCTAACGACACTTAAAATTCCCAAAGATCTCTCCAGGACATGTGGAAAGTTTAAACTTAGAGAGTGTTCTGTATTGTAAAAATCAATCCCTACCTTCTTTTCCCCTTTTTGTTTCATAAGCAATTTGCAAGTCTAAGGAACTATTGTACATACATGCGCAAAGTGCATAATTCACATAACTTGCGTACTTTTTGCACACAAGGTACGCGAGTGCCTGGTCCGAGTGATAGATTGATGCTGCGTTCGCACCCCAA
The DNA here is from genome assembly GCA_009667805.1 of Leptobrachium leishanense. NCBI lineage: Eukaryota > Metazoa > Chordata > Amphibia > Anura > Megophryidae > Leptobrachium > Leptobrachium leishanense. The sequence continues at coordinate 58,333,289 of CM019070.1, read as the reverse complement.
ACCCATGTTGGCTTTCTCCCAGAACGACCACAGCTACAAGCACTCAGATAGACATAATGTCCGCTTGAAAGCAGGGTGAGTGGGAGGGTAGTCCACAGTGCCTGACCACTTTTGTCCTTTAAAAATAATTTCATGAACAAATTGAGTGGGGTGGGGAGGGAGGGAGTGAGTTTGTGCAAGGGACTGGATAGTGTGCAGGAGGTCATTTGGGGGGAGGGACCAGACCTAAGAGAGGGATGGCAGCTCTAGACTGAAGAGAGAGGGAGGCAGGGAGGGTGGGGTGGTGGCACAGGACTCCAGCTCCAAGTAAGGATAAAACACTGGCGGTACAGCTCCACCACCCAGTGGCGGTACCCCAGGGTCTGTGCTATAGCTCTGCTACTGTTGTAAACTACATGAAAACAAACTGATTATGTCTGACATAACCCTAGAACCAATTCATACAGAGTAAAGCAGCGGCCATGTGTTCAATCACCACTGAAGTAGCGTCTGAGGTTATTAACGTTTAACTCAGTCTGACTATAAACAGTGTGTGCTGTACAGAGACCGATTTAAATCGACCAGTCGATTAATTTATAATGAGAATGGTTTTCAATTATTCGCATTCTCGATTAATCGAATTGTTGTTTCAACCATAGAATATCCCCAAATATTTCTTATTGTATACATGATTAAAAATGATTTTCCAAAAAAAATCAATGGTTCCTGACTTTTTTGGAAAATCAGTTGGCAGTGAAGAAGTTAAGATAAGAAAATCAGCAGGAACTACAGTGGAAAGAATGGTGAAAAGTACATGAACTAGGGAGGACGTTCCCTAAATAGAGACCACACAGTAGTTTCACTCTACTTTGTGAAATGTAGTTTGAAGTAAAACCACCATTCAATGAAAGAATGGTGGTTATTGAGTAATCGCTACAGTTGTGTGTTTATTTTCTAACACCAAATTGTAGTGGGTTAACACAAAAGTTGAAGATTGGATTTTAATCACTTCTCTTTTCACCAGAAGTTCCAGTTCCTAGCCAGAGTCCTATAAAACTCTTCAATTTTTAATAATGTTGTATCCTTTGCAGGACAAAGTCGTCAACATAAACACAAAGCCCACTACTTCGGTTTGCGAGAACTTCAATGTTTTCCAGATGTTAATGAGTACGTCAAGAATCAAATGGAAGCTGTGGCTCCTGGAAGACATCTTCAATTCTAGAAGAAGATCGTGCGTCAAGAGCGAGGAAATGGAAGTGCATGACCAAAATGCATCAACATCATGTACATGTTCCAGCTACCAAGAATTCCTTCCACGCAGATTCCAAAAGTGAAAAACTAATCTGACAAGTACACGATGCTAGTTGCTTGTAAGCAACCAAAATTAGTCTTAGGACTTACGGACTACAAAATGTCATTATGTTGTGCAGATGTTGAAGTTAAATGTGATGCTGAGAAAACCAATAAGATCGATTAAACATCTGGAAATGATTTTGTTGCGAGATTTATTTTTTGTTTAAAAATAGGAATATTCAGAGAAAATCTTTCAGCAAACAGGATGTTGAGGTTTATGATCATATGTATCCTCTATAGAATACAGATATGTTTGGAACAAGTTGTCTTACTGTCGTAACACACCATCATTTGCGATTTGATACATTCTCACGAACTACAATATTGCAAATCCTTGTTGTACGTGCTCGGTTTAATGTATCTCTTCTAAAAACAAATAATATAAAAGCTATAAACCGGTTCACTATATATTGTGACAGTGTGCTTGGTAACAGAGGGCTGTATTACAAAGCTGGTGCTAACTTAACCAGAGCTGTTGTAAACTTAACTCCATAGACTATAATGGCTCTGGTAAGTTTACAACAGCTATGGTTAAGTTAGCACCAACTTCGTAATATAGCCCAGAATGTTTGGGAAAGTAAATGAGGAAAGATATTTAGGACCCAGAATCCTGCATTACCTCTATCCTCTTGCTCACTTTGTCAGGTATATTGGAAGGGAAAAAAATATAAAATGGATGCCTGTAGCCATTTTGTTTTTAAAGACAGTCTTTTTTTTCAATTTTCTCTAGTTTAGGAATGAACAGAGATTTTTTTTTTTTTTTAAAGGTTCATTGCTAGGTGAATTTTTTTTTAGAAGTGCCAGACATGAAGGAATCTAAGATGTCTTTGTGTGATAATACTAGAGCTAATTGCTAAGACCTGTCATAATTAAATTTATTGGTCTGTCTTAAGTCTTTAAAACAAAAGATATTTTGTCTTTGGGTATAAAGAAATGAGAATTTAAAATCTGTTTAAGGTAAAATATATTTTTATAAATCAAGGTATATTTTATTATATTTACAGTAGGAAATATATGTTCCAATAAATATTGTATGATTATATAATTGGTAAATAGTAAAATTATTGAAGAATAGATTCTGTTGAGTTAACCAGAAAAGAATTCAACTGATATGACTCAGTAAGTAACTAAAAAGGAGTCAGGGATATAAATTTTGATATGACAGGTAGAGACACAGTGTTTATACATGGAGAGAGAGAGAGAGTCTTTGTTAAGTCAGATTGAACTTTGACCCGAGAGAAGATTAAAAATAGAATATTAGAAATAGTGGAATTAATTAAGAAGTGCAATACTGCCCTCTAGAGGATAGTAAATATTATAATTGATATTATAAGGATATTGCTAGTGACGTCAAATTGACTATAATTGAAGTGGCAATGTTGGTTGCCGACACTCTGAGACTCACACCGCAATGCATTCAGACGTCCAGTACACATGACACTGAGATTCCAAGACTCCGATATATGCACCACAATGCATTCAGACGTCCAGTACACATAGCAGTCCGAGATTCCAACATTCAGAGACTCACACCACAATGCACGCAGATCCCAGGACATGAGGCAATCAAGACTCTCACCAAAACTCTGACTCTCACCAAATCTCTGACTCACATGCATTGATTATCTGATATCGATAATCTTCACATATTCCAAAACAAAGCATTATATAGAAAATTCCAAGGCAGATTTATCAAAATCCAGATTGGAGAGGTAATGTATGAGAGTTTTTTTTAAATTAAGGAATTAATGTAAATATATATATTTGTAGATATTCTTGCAACATAGACTGAGATTTTTCAGATTCTTGGTAGCTCCACAAATCTAAATAGCTTTATTCTGCAGATAAAGATGTGAAGAAGTGGACATAAGGATTTATCCTAAAGAATTGTTGTAAGATTGATACCAATATATATATTGAATCTGGAAATTACGGTGATTAAAATTAATAAGAAAGGAATTATATAACTACAAAATAAAAAGCAAAAGATTAAAATTTTAATTTTCGAGATTAGGGGAGGATTCACTAAATAAGTTTTATTACTTATCATTAAATTAGCTCATCTTTTGTTGATCCATGCAGTATAGATATATATATATATATATATATAAGATCTAGCTGGTTAAACATTGTTTGCTGGGAAATGCATGTTGTATTAAGCAGAAATGTTTATTAACCATTTGTGTATTAGTTAAGGTAAATGATATTAATCATATATTCAGTTACTAACCGGAGATACATATATTGTGAAGCTAGTTTTTATATGCTGATGGATTGTGGTTTATAAATCTTTGTTTATGATATGAGATTTGAAACTTTTTTTGTATAGGTAATAAATATAGATTTTTATCCAATTATTGATTATTGTATTTTTCAAAGCAAAACACAGACAATTAAAAGAAATTAGGAGAATTTCTAGGAAATATAAACGATTGATCTTTGTGTCTCGTATAGGTTTCTTATGAAATAATAATCCCTGATATATTGGAGGCAAGTCCAATATAGACATATTGGACGCTTGGCTGAGAAGTCCAATATATATAACGTGTTGTATTCACGTGCAGAGATTATATCCGACAACTTGTTGCCAATTAATTTATTAAGCAACAGATAAATTCCCAGGCTGCTGACTCCTGGACAGAAAGGCTTAATTAGACTTCTGAGAGGAGAGCAGGGCAGGGAGCAGTAACACTTCTAGGAAAAACTGTGATTTTCTTTTGTTTATTAGATTATGATACCTGGATAGCTAGGATTGCTGTATGTTTAGTAAGTGCTCTAATTGAGCTAGGATTTTGTGTATGTTTTTTTTTTTTTTTAAATCCCCTGCAATAGTGATTCAAAGCTAAGTGTGGCGTTTGTTTGTGCTGCAATAAAAAAACCTGTCATCTACATAACTTCGAGTCTGCGGCTGTTTATACCCTAGAGCAGCGTTTCTCAAACCAATAAATAAATTATTGAAGAAACCGCAAGATTATACATAGAAACCTGTAGGAATGAACTCATTCTTCCACAGCTTTAATCCATCAGAAGGAGGATGCATATTGAAATGTGAAGGACAACATGTAACCCCCACACGCACAGTATCATCAATAGAACTAGCATGTATATGTGAATTTGTGTACTTACCAGCCCATACAAGGAAATCAGCGCATTCTGTCTTGTTGTACCGCAAAGCCACATCAGTCGCCTTTTCACCAAGGAAATTAACCGCCATCATGTCGCCTCCCAGATCTACAAGGGTTTTCAGCACTTCTAGCTGACCCCAGGCTGCAGAGCAATGTAATGGTAAGTACCCTGCAAATCATTAGGAAAACAGAGAACATCAACAAATATGTCCTCAGCTTATACAGCTGTCATACAATACATGTTTGCATTTGAAATCTCTTGGAAGCAAAAAAAGTAACCAATTATAAAAATAAAATATGTAACGTCAAACCAAAAGGGGTTATTCACAAAGCACCAAAATTTCAGCGTTTGCACTTCAGTGCAGTTTGGTGAATTCACTATTCACCGTAGGGTTACCATAGTGCGGCGAAGATGGAGTCATGTAAGTCCCTCTTCCACAGCATCAGACCACCATCGGACAACTTCAGACCATTTTTTGCGACTACAACAGACTAGCGATCTTTCCATTTTGAAGGGGATTTTGTCAAATGAAAAGTTACATGAAAAAGATTAATTGTATAGTTAAACCGCTGTGACGCGGCAGGGAAATTGCCCCCTAGAGAAGTGATTCAGTTAGACAAGTCATAGGATTCAACATAAAAAATATTTAAAACATTTTCATTCAACCATTCTTTTTTGCATCTGTAGCAAAAAGCCTTTTAATTATTGATTTTTTTAGAATTTTTTTAACAATTTTTATGAATTTCTTTTTAGGTGAAATTTTTAGGTTCCCCGTTTTTAAAAAAAGAAGACTTTTTGCTCTTTTCTTCGGGCCGGCTGCATTCAGTGTTTCTCCCCCTGGTGCTGAAACCTATTTCAGCACCAGAGACAAGGCGTCTATCCCCTTCTGCAAGGTTTTTTCTTTTTGCAGCAGCTTCGGCTGTGTTGGACCGGTGTTCTGCCCATCGAGCGAACTTGCCATAATGGCGAACCCGCGTTACTTCTGGTGCACCTACGTCACCAAAAGTGAGGCGGATCAGCTGGATACAGCATCCGGAATGCCAGTGAAGCCTCTAATCAGCTGCAGATAGGCATCCGGAATGCCAGATCAGTGAACCTCCGTCACCGGAGTGGTGGTGTGATTCAAAGTCAAACCTCTGATCAGCTGCAGACATGTAATGCAGGGTTTGAGACACCTGTGTAGTAGTATGAGTATGGAACCCAATGGCAAGCCGAGGGAGTAAGGAAACCAGGAGACCATGTAGTAATAAACAAGTTTTTAGTGAAGCAAAGGAAAGTACCTTAAGTCCACAACAACGATATAGCCAAGATGGTCTTCTTAAGGAGTAGGGATTCTAATGAATAGGCAAGGAATGCAAATCAAGTAACAAAAGTTCCAGAATAATAACGAAATAGTAACGAAGGTGGTAGTGTGGTCGATATGGCAATCCGGATCGATGAGCAGAAGAAGACAGCGTGGTCGATATGGCAATCCGGGTCAGTAGGCAGGAGAAGGCAGCGTGGTCGATATAGCAATCCGGGTCGATGGGCAGAAGAAGGCAGCGTAGTCGATATAGCAATCCGGGTCGATGGGCAGAAGAAGGCAGCGTAGTCGATATAGCAATCCGGGTCGATGGGCAGAAGAAGGCAGCGTAGTCGATATAGCAATCCGGGTCGATGGGCAGAAGAAGGCAGCGTGGTCGATATGGAAATCCGGGTCGTGATCAGAGGAAGGCAACGTGGTCAGGAATACGTGGAGCACTAGGAAACTGAAGTGGAAGGCAACAGTATAACCTGGTTAATGTGTTGAGAAGGGCGGCAGGCTTAAATATGGTTCAAAGGATCATGGGAATACCTTTCACCTGGGTATCGTAGGTGGAGCTGAGGTACCTGAGTTTTTGGTAGGTCAATGGGGGGGAAACGAGGATCTCCAGAACAGATGTCAAGCAGTACCCATAATCGGTCAGCCGAGGGCGCCAGAGTACCAGGCATTTCGTTACTTAGAGAGGTTTGTACTCGCGCATGCGCGCTTCCACTCCCGGCATTCGGATCTGGTCGGTGGCGTGGGGCGTCTCCTGGGCCTCTCTCTCCATCCTGCGGACCGGGAACTTGGAGCAGCGCGCCACGTGGGACCTCGGGTGAGTATGGCGTGTGTCCTAGCATGGCGGTCCGGACCGGGAGCGGGCCGCGGAGCGGGGCATGACAAGACAGGAAGGAATTACTTGCTCATATAACACACAACTGTCTATTTCAACACCGGGGCTGTCCTTGGTGCTGAAACAGGGGTGACTCAGCAGAGGTTAATACTGGGGGAAAAAAATAATAATTATCTTTTTACTATTCTCCCATGATATTTTTCTAAAAATTACAATTACCCTTCAAGTTCCACAAATTCAAAACCAAGGGACAGCAACCCTGGACCTCCAGATTTTTTGACACTGCATCTCCCATGATGCTCAGACATTCATTAGGTTGACTAAGCCTTATGGGAAATGTAGTTCCAAAACTTCTAAAATATCTGGAGGGCCGAGGTCGTTGACCCAAATAAGAGAATGACACTTTTCTGTATTTTGTGTTTGTAAAGTAACCTTTGTAGGAATGCGCTTTGGAGAGATTTTTGGCCTCACACTACTTTAGTGCATGGTTTCCCAAACCTGTCCTCGGGACCCTCAACCAGGCCAGATTTTGCAGATCACCTTGGGGAAATGCAGACTGAATCCTGCAATCACTGAGCAGCAAATCAGATCACCTGTGCAGAGCTTCAGATATCCTGCAAACCTAGCGGGGCGGAGGGTCCTGAGGACAGGTTTGGGAAACACTGCTTTAGTGGATCTAACACTCATGTTTAATACTGGTGAGGCATGCAGAAGCTTCCAAAGGATTGCTTCACACATGGGGCCCATTCTTGCGTAGCTATTAGGCAATATTTTCTTTGCAGAGGGGACACTCCTACTGCAGACGCACCAGTAAAGCAGTCAATACCAACCACATCTGGAAATGATCAAAAACTGAAAAGAATACGTTGTTTCCCAAGAATGTTTCCTAATCCTTAAAGCACAAATGTTATCATAAGCAGGAGCAGGGAGAGTATGGACAACTGGGCCCTGCTTGTCCACCTGGAAGGATCTTATCCACATTTTTGGATGTTATTTATCTTCTTCATTGTCTGTTTGTATTCAGTAAATGTACCTTAGGCATATGCCCTTACAATACTAGCTGTGCACGCTTATAACTGTTAACTTTAACAGTTTATCTTGTATCCACAGTAAGGCCCGTGTCAGATGAGAGCACCTAGTGCGGCCTTGCGCCCGCACTTACCAGTGGCCGTCGCAGCCGTGTGATGCAGCAACGGGCACCGGTCACACGCTTGTGCACGCGCACAAACTGCGCGCGCAGCAAGCGTCCGTCTAGTGAACGAATCCATTGATGCGCTAGAAAGTGCGTCAACGGAGCTGCAAAGTGTGATCCTCCATAGGAGGAACGCGATTTGCACAGCTGAGGGCAGTCAGCGGCAGCTGAGAGTGGAAGGAACGTCCGCTCTCACGGACGTTCCTTCCACTCTGCAGTGCGCTCGTCTGACACGGGCCTAAAAGCTGTTAAAGGACCACTATATTAAAAAAAAATCTTTTTGCCCTTAAATAATTGGGCAGAGGCTGATGACAGCCCGCGTCCAATTATTATTTTTTTATTATTATTATGTTGGCCAATTTTACTTACCTTTTCTCCCCCACCACGCAGCTCCACTTCTTCAGCTCGGAGCTTCACGCATGTGCAGACCCGATCCATCGGCTGCCTCTCTGAGACGACTGGTCTCAGAAAGAGTGATGTTGGCATTCTCTCTGCATGCTGACCAGCAACCAGGAAATGTAAAAATCCCAGCTGCTGGTGACGTTGGGTGGGTGGAGGAAACTCCTGCCCTTCACCCCATGATTTCACCAGATCGGAGTGGTATTCCTCAGATCCTGAACACTTTAAATCAATAGACTGAGGAAGCCTGCAGATTTAGAAGACGAAACAAAGTCTGTCTTTTTATTTATAATTTTTTATACAGAATTGTTTTTTATAGCTTTGATCTGTTCTTTTTATTGGTAATAAAGACCTGTATATTGGATTCCTTCCTGCATTTCTTTCTAAAAGGCGCGATAACGTTGGATATATGGTGGTTTATGGTCAGATCCAAGGAAGGGTGAGATCCCCACACTGCGATATACGCCTATATACTTAGACACTTGCAGGAAGAGGTTCATTGCTGTGAGTATATATACAGTATATATAAATATAACATAAAATCGAAGTCTGGTTATGTCATGCCTTACCCCCACGGCGCGGCCGAGGTGTCACGACAGCCGTCGGCGTCTTCCATACAGGGGGACGTCAGGCATTGGGAGCTCCCTTGCCACGGGTTGTGGTGACCTTTCGGTCCAGCGCTGGGGTCCCCCCGTTGCCTCCCTCTCCCTTCCATCGGCCTCTCGCGTGGCGGTCATCGCTCGCGGGTGCGGCGTGGGGCGCAGTCCTCCTTCCGGGTCCCGCTATGGACTCGCGGGTCTCGGCGGGGGGGCGTCTCCCGGCTCGCCTGGGGGGCGTGGCCCCTGTGAGTTCCGGATGGAGCCTGGGGTGACCCAGTGGGTAGGAGGGGCAGGGGAGGGGCCTCTTCCCACAAACGGGCGGAGCCCATTACCTGCGCACCATAAAGGTTCAGAACACCAAAGGAAAGACGCTCAGTCATCAGCTCCCTAAGCTACTCAAGTTCCTTGTATTATTTACCACTGAAATCCTTGTTGAACGAACCCTTGCTTCCACCTGACCAAGTCTCCAGCCTAACCCTTTTTGTACCGCGCTCGATTCTGACTGACCTCCCGACTACCGACTCCTGGCTTCCTCTCTCGTTAACGAATGAACTCCGCCTGAACCGACACCAATTCTTCTCCAGGTTACGTCTCTTGCATCCTTCCTTATCAAACATATCTGCATACTGGACTCCAAACAAGCCTACGATACCATAGCATGACAGGGTATCTGCGCAATGGATGTGTCCTTCTCTTTCTGAGGCTGAGATTTGTTGACAGGGTATAAAGAGCAACTCCCAGCAAAGCGTGAAGTAGGGGTGTGACCCCCATAGTGGTCAAATGTTTGTGAAATAGAGTCGTAGTGGTGCTCTTTTTTTGTGAATTTACACACATAAATTGTACAAAACACATGGATCAAAGATCCACTAGGTAGATGAGGACCATCAAATAAATTGTAATAAGATCGATTAGTTTAAACTCGCAATACTGTACCCTTACGTGTCTATGTTTATGTCTCCTATTTGCCTATCAGGTTCTTGCTATACTCATAACGAACAGATGTCACACTCTAAGAATTGGGATTTACAAGAGAAGTTATCCTTATTATGGTATAAGGGGAGGTTCATCACAAAGGATCTAATACGGATTGTGTGCTCTCACAAGGACTATAGTCCATTTTTTTGATTGACGTTCAACCATTTGCATGTGTGAGGTGTGTGAACAGCACTGCTTGGGTAAAGGTCATCATAAATCTGATCATAAAAAAGCGCCATTTAACTTTGAACCTTGTTAAGGTCAACTGTTTACTTCTTTAATTTTTAGGCATTTTTATCCAAATTTTTTAGGCTAGGGTCAGACTAACGCATTTTTCGCGTCGTGCGTGAAAAGTGCGTTCGAACGAATGGACGTATTTTTTCACGGAATACGCGATAGCGGTCATACGATGCGCATTTTCGTCCGTGATTTTGTACGGCTCATCAATAAAACACTTTTTGCATCTGGAAGTTATGTTGGCTGGACATTAGCAGCGTCTGACGTCTCCTAGTCACGCACACACGCCGCTAGCGGATGCAGCGCACTCTGTACGTCAGTACTAGCGGTATCACATTCTCAAAAAAATGCGTTTGCCGCTTGCGTTGCGCGTATATTGCAATTGCAATATACTTCGTATATTGCCCGTCATTTGCTGCTACTACGGCCGTGATAAAGTGCGGCTGCACGCGCGCTCGCATTGCGTTCGTCTGACCCTAGCCTTAAAGGAGGCGTTTTTTTTCTGTAACCGATCTTTTTATTATTATTCATAGTCATTTCCATGCTGTATTTCTGAGAAAAAAACCTCCTTTTAAAAGTTGCAGTGTTTTATTTTTCCGTTTGCCCTTGGTTGGCGTCTTGTAGGCTTTTTCCATCGGCTGGTCGGCGGTCTGTTCGGTGGGTTGTTGCCTTTTATCCGATCAATTCAACGGATTGTCGGATGCATTCTCCAGTTTTTCTGATCAATTCGTCAGTTTTGTGGCAGTTTTCCAATTCTTTCGGCAGGTCAATTTGCCACACTACGGAGACCCTGCGGTAAATGCTGAATTCACTGCAGGGTTGGCGAATTTAACTTGCCAAAATGCAGAGAACGGGATTGCACCGAATGTTGGTGACATTTCAGTGCTATCTGAATAACCCTGCATATGTACAATAATTGTGACAGTTATCTCTCATGCAGACAGTAATCAACAAATATGTCATGTTGAGCTGGATGTTCTCATGACGCACCACCAGAGGTCAGCATTATGCATCGAATACAAGAATTGACTCCTAAACCTGTGAAAAAATATCTATAGGAGATCATCACTTCTACTCACTAAAGGGTGATGTCAGGAGAAATAGCAGAAATGAAATTTTTAGGTCAAAATAGCCAAACCAGAAAAATTCTCCCATTTATCTCACTTTCCATATCAGCTGTTTGGTCTGGTTTGTGCTCTTCATCCTTTAGTGAATATACCTGTATGTCATTATTATTTATATTCTGCACTCAATATTACATAAAATGAAGATAAAAACAGCATTTCATACAAGCATGACATTGATAAAGTGGAAGCCATGACTTTTCAGTTTTGATTCCAAGGATTTCAGATAATTAACCAAATTTATCAAAATGTGAACTATAATAGATTACATTCACAATCATAGATTCCGGACCAGGAAACCTAATGTAATAGTTTCCACACCCAAGTTAAACGGAGATGCCCAACTTAACTCTTTCACTACCAAAATTGAAGAAAAACAATTATCCCGTTTATTTGAAATATAGGAAACATGGCAAACACCTAAGGCCTCATTCGCAATGATACGCGCGTACACGCGTATAAGCGAGTACGTGCGTATTGTACTATATGGAACATATGCAAATAAATGGCTCCATACACATAGCCGCATATGGAGCCGTATATTTGCATTGCGTAAACGTGCACAAAAACAGAATGGAACCGAGCTGCGTCCCGGCAGCGTATTTCTCAGTATACATGCGTACTTTACCAAGTTTAACCCTCCGACAGTGTTCCTGAGTGTGGCTCAGGGTTAACTTTCAGTGCATGAATGTGCATGTGCGCGTATATGCGCACACATACGCGCGTAAAATAAAAAAAAATTTTTTCCTCCCTGACGTTTTGGGTCGGGGGTTAACCTTCAGTACTGAAAGCGGTAACCCCGAGCCACACTCAGGCTGCCGCTGCACACATTACCTCTCCCTGCGCTCCCTCATTGATCCCCGCTGTCTCCTCCGGTGATCGCAGAGTTTTACTTCCTGGTTGCCTTCTCGCGTGAATAAAACCAGGAAGTAAAACTCCGCAATCGCCGGAGGAGACAGCGGGGATCAGCGAGGGAGCGCAGGGAGAGGTAATGTATGCAGCGGCAGCCCGAGAGTGGCTCGGGGTTACCGCTTTCAGTACTGAAGGTTAACCCCGAGCCAAAACGCCAGGGAGGAAAAAAAAAAACACACACAAAAACATTTTTATTTTACACGTGTATGTGCGAGCATATACGCGCACATACGCAAAATAAAATATAAACGCGTATATGTGTGAATGAGGCCTAAAGGTAGAGTAAGGCCGGGATCAGACAAGTGCACTACGTGTGTCCGTACTGATGTGACGCTTCGACAGGGGCCGGCCACACGCTGTTGCGCGCACACGAATTGTATGCGCTACAGCGACTGTGCTACGGCTGTGCTGAAAGCATCCATGTCGAAGCGCTATGACACGCATTCGACTGGGCTACAAAGCGTGATCCTCCATAGGAGGATCGAGCCTTGCAGCGATGAGCGCACTAACTGTGCTCAGCGAGGTGGCCAGACGGCATCAGAGTGAAAGGAATTTTCACTCCCGTGGACGTTCCTTCCACTCTCAAAAACGCTCGTCTGACCTAGGCCTACTATAGTGACTTTGCATAAAGAATGTTATTTTGAGATGGTTAAAAGATTACAAATGAGCAAGTTTTCATTATTTTAGTTTTTCCATGTATTTGTTTGTTTATCCTATATAGAAATCTTGTTGGGATAAAAGGTTCTAAACCAGTGATCTTTCAGAACTACGTGTCCCATGATGTCTTGTCACTCATAAGGCTGGATGAACATTCTGGGACATGTAGTTCAGAAACACCTGGTGTGCCAAGGTATGCCATAGAACCAAAAATTCGTTGCAGCCACAAAGGGTCCACAGTTGGCATGGAAGACTTCTAAATCCAGACACAACAAAGTATTTTGCAAATATAATAGGTAACAGGTTTTACCTGTTGCTGTTACCTATTTATATGTGCAAAATACTTCGTATGTTTAGACTTGACAAAGACCTGTGAAGGTCGAAACTTTGTCTTTTTCCTGTGCTCACCATGGAATAAAACCTTTTTATTCATCACACACAAGAGTTGGTAAATATTTTTCTATACCAAGGTACGCCATCACTGTTCTAAATTCTACGGGCCCGATTCCAAAGTTGATTTAAACTTTAAATGCACCAGAGCGGTTGTTAGGGTTACAACAACCGTGGGATAAGGCTCTAGATCAGGGCTGTCAAACTCCAACCCCCAATATGTTTCTCAACTACAACTCCCATGATTCCCAGGTCAGCTATTGTATTGAAAGAATACATGGTAATGTAGGCATCAACATCTGGGGGTTATGAGTCTGACAGCCTTGCTTGATGGTATCCCTTACCTGGCACATAGTCAATTGAGAGAGGGTTAATATTACTGTCGATCCAAATTTGGGATGCTGAGACATGTCAAAATGACATTGAAACTCCTGGCATCCGACGCCCTGCATGCTGGGTAACTTGCCTGCTATGCCCAAAGGCAGTGGGCCTCCATGACTTGAAGCATTCCACAGACGTGAACATGTATAATGGAACGCTCACACAAGATACGACAGATCAATGGGATCTCTAACTGATCCATTAATTAATTTCTTACACATTCTGCATAGCAGCGCATTTCATGTATTACAATGGAAAAAACAGTGAAGCGCTCTCAGAATAAGTGACTAAGCATACACGCTACACATTGAATATGGAGGTTCTCCTAAAAACCTGAGGATATATAGAATAGAGAGTCAACTGAGCGCCAGTGCAAGACCGGAAGTATGAATAGTCACTATACACGTCCACCAAAATGTCTTCCAGATATTCCCCAAAATTCACTCTTCAGAATGGAAAGAAAGTCTCTACAAAAGAGAAGAAAATGCAATGGTGCAATATGTCGATCCACCATATGGAAAAAAATCAGGCATTAATGGTCCTACTCACATATTTCTGAGCCTAACCTAGGCTCTAGGGTGAATGGTAGTTATGGGTCTTTAAAGATGTTCAGGTGCCCATATACCTCCAATAGAGTTCTTCAAACACTTTCCCCTGTAGCAAATCACAGAAAGATACCAAGGCACTCTCCTTGTCATGCCTGCTGGTGCTCCTGCAGTGCGGCCTTCCCAACAGAGGGCGCCAGTCTCTGAATCAGGCCACTTTGAAAGCCGCAACTGGTCAGGGATCTAGGCCTTTAAATATCCGTCACTGACTGTGCTCTGAGCCCTGACGTGGTTTATTCTAGCCCTCAGCGCGTGTCTTTAGCTTCTGCATATTGGTTTTCTGGTTTGACTTCTGGCTTGTATATTCGACTGTGTTTTCTGTGATTATCCCTTGTCTTATGTTTATCTTGTGTACCGACTTCTGGCTTGTTATTACTACGATATCTCTCCTGTCCCTGATCTGTACTTCTATGTATTTTAGATTAGTACCTGGCCATTCTAAGGACCAGCTTCTCAGATAAGGGTTTTTTCTTGCCTTTCTGGGTTTTGTCTGCGTGCTGGGTGACTCTATATCCTTACACTCCTAGTGCAATATCGTTAAAATATAATAAAGATGGATCTATCTAAGTGTTACAATCACATGTAGGTGAGCCGCATTGGCTCCAAGATATCACATAGGAATATTAAGGAAATTCCAAAGACCTTCTTTCAAATCACGTTCCAGGAAGCAGCAGTAATATAAATTTATTAATACATAAAATAATATTACCAGAACGCGTTTTGCTCCTCAGAGCTTCTTCAGCTGGATACCGCACATGCGGGGGCGCCTGAATTACCGTAGGTGTCATCGCGCTGCCGCGATGACACCTAATTACTCCGCGGCGGTTCCGGGTGCTGGGCTGACATCGAGGATGTCAGCCCGCACCGGGGGAACCAGCGATCGGCCGGAACCCGGCCGAACGCTGGCCCCAAAGGGAGGACGCGCTCAGCGCGTCCTCCGCAAGGAACGCTACTTGCGGGTGGGCGCGCTGAGCGCGTCCTCCGCAGCGAACGGGTTAACGATATTGCACTAGGAGAGTGCCTTGGTATCTTTCTATGATTTACTACAGGGGAAAGTGTTTGAAGAACTCTATTGGAGGTATATGGGCACCTGAACATCTTTGAAGACCCATAACTACCATTCACCCTAGAGCCTAGGTTAGGCTCAGAAATATGTGAGTAGGACCATTAATGCCTGATTTTTTTTCCATATGGTGGATCGACATATTGCACTATTGCATTTTCTTCTCTTTTGTAGAGACTTTTTTTCCATTCTGAAGAGTGAATTTTGGGGAATATCTGGAAGACATTTTGGTGGACGTGTATAGTGACTAATCATACTTCCGGTCTTGCACTGGCGCTCCATTTCATGTATTGCCCATCAGAATGACAGAGCTACACTTTCACAGGGAAACATGATGTGTCTCTCATCTCCAGCCCAAAATCCATTTAGACATGCCAGATATGCATCACACCAAGTTACAGCTCACGTGTTAATGGGACAAACATGAATTCAAACAGAAATCAGAGTAGAGCGTTTACCTCGAGGTGTTTGTTGATTGACATTTGCCCCATATTTAACTAGTTCTTTCACCATTTCACTGTGACCTGCGATACAAGCAAAAAACAGGGCATCCCTTCCCAACATGTCCTGCGCCAGTATTAACGGTCTTGCTTGTTCCTGGTTATTCCCGGCTGCACCTTCAAATAGTAATTGGAGGTCCTGTACCCTTCCTCCTAATGCGCATCTCATTGCTTCATTAACAGCAGGCTCCATGCTATCCATCAATATTATTGATTGGAGACGTGTTGGTCCCTGAGGGGAAAACAAATTAATTAAAAAAATAATACACACATATATATATATATTCTGAAATTTTTTCCTGTTTTTTATGTTTTTACCTTATACTAACCTTATTAAAATCATTTCGGGAGCGCAATGATATGACATTCAACTGGAGAGCTGTGGGATCTCCGTAAGAAAAGGTGTATGGGAATATGCTATGTATGATCACAAGGGCGAACATAGTGCCCACAGAACACCTGAAACTGCAAGCTACACGTGCTACGGCTACACCGATGGAAGCATGAGAGGGGGAGAGGACCCCACTCTGCTCACACACAGGGAAACATGGAGCAGTCTGATATTGATTTTTCACGATGCGACATTTACCAAAATCTAATGGCGAGTTTTACTTTGTGACTGTGCTTTATCTTATCCAGTATTTAACAGTTAATGAGGTGGAGGAGGGAATGTTTAGAAAAGGCAGGAAGGGATGTGTTGTGATTCAGGCTATCCCAGATAAGAGATGGCAGCTGAATGAGATAAGACAGGGAGTTTAAAAATCTTCTAATCTACCCCATTGATATCCTTAGAAAATATCCCACACAATACAATGATTTGAGTCATCGACCGAGCAATATACTCCATTATATGGCCATTGCCACATAGTGAGGAGCAAGTGAGGCAAAGATACTCTGTGGGCAGTTTACAACTCAAAAGATCACACAATGGATGAAACCCAGTGACACATATAGAGTAAAATATTTTCTTAAATACATAAAAAAGAGAAAACAAAACACATGTAAGATACCAGCAACATAAAATAAACAAAATAAGGACATTTCATTTTCGGTGGTAGTGGCCTTTTAACATGTGTCTGATCGATAAAGTATATAATGACCCTTTATGCACGTTACGTGTCCCCTCAACTGTTGCTAGGCAGAGTAAAAAAAAGATAATCTGATCATTTATCTGGGATACCAGCCAGAATCTGATAAAGACCCTAAGAATCATGGACCACAACTGTGGTTAAGCGCCCCTGCTGCTGGCTAATTGAACGCTGATGTTTGACAAACAGGCTTGGTCAGAGCTAGCATTTGAGGCTTGAATGTAGGGTTTTTATATTGAGTAATCTGTTATGCATTCAATTACTAGTGGTTAAATTGTGGATTACACTTTTAATCTGAATTCTCCCTCAACATGCCCAATGTATGTCACTCATTAATAGGAATATGTATATATGCCTTTTTCCCTATACTGTATATTGGATTGTCTACATATTTTGGAGGTAGTAGTGCCTTAAAGACATATCAACAGGGTCACTGCAGGACATGAGTTATTTAAATCCCCAAAGCCCTGGGTGTTTTAGGGACTCTCTGTGACCCCCCTGGGTTTAGGTTAAAAGATGATTACAAAGTATGATCACGGTTTGCATAAACCACAGAGAAAGAAAGTAAATATATATCCTTCCCACCACATGATGGCTGACATTTGGCATTCCAGCTTGACACGCACTTTCCCATGATGCTCAGCCATCCATTCGAGGAGACTCAACCGCATCCCTGTGTTACAATCTGCTGTGTCCCTGCATGACCTCCCCTCACTACCTGCAAGGCCGGTGGGCATCAAGGTACAGAGAATCCACGCAGACTCTCGTCGCCATGGATACAGAACAACAGTGTTCCCAGCTAACGATTCCGCCAAGAACCCGTGTCAAGCCTCGTTTTGGATTTAAGTCCTGTCCTCTGATTGGCTAGCTGGGTTAGAGCGGTAGGACCCTTGTTTCTGGTGACGCGACTGCTAGGAGCTTGCGGTTAGTGGGGAGGGAATGTGAATGGGACGGACCGCTTCCGGTCGTTCCTCTACGGACCCTAGTGGGAGAATGGTAGGAAATCTGTCGTGAGAAGAACCGAAGCCAAGACGGGAGAGGGGCCTGAAGTGACAGGGTGGACGAATGAGCCGATTGTGAGGTGTGTAAAAGGGAGGTGGTTAATGGGGGGGAGGGGATCGGTCACTTTATCTGGGCCATGGCGTTTATTAATATTCATGGCGCCTAGGTGTGTGGGATGTATAGCTAAATCCTGTGAGTACAGACTCAGAATTTGTCTATTCGGGGATTAATAATCCTGTTTATGTGGAGATTATCTCCCTCCTCAGTAAATTGATGTCTTTCCTGCACTCTCTGTGCTTCCTGTTCTTTTCTCTCATTGCCTTTTATTCACAAATTTTCACATTTTACACTTATTTAATTTTAATGTTCGCTCCATATAACAATTATATAATCTCCTTTCCAAACATATACATTAGTACACAAAAGGTGGTGAAGTGCCACACAAACCTGCATCCACCACCAAGGCACCCCAGTTGGCCAGTACCAGAAATAAGAGGTAAGCGGCTTCCCCCTAAACCAAAATCCCGCAGAATATAAAAATATAACCCGATACGGCGCAAATTGCTGTTAGGGGTCTTTTGGATCTCACGGGTACATGAAAAATACAATGGTAAAAAATAATTGTGCAATCAACACGGACAGGGTAGAATTCAGGTAGTGTCTCACAAATATAGATCCCAAACACTGGCTCAGAGTGGATCCACACATGCGGGTTGGTTGCCTTCAATTTTCTCAGGTGACCCCCCCCCCCCTTATTTGAAATTCCTCATCCACCAATATGTAATTAAACCGAGAAAAGAACACTCCTTGCGCAGATCAAATTTAGCTCACAGGTAAGTATTATGCAGATTTTGCACTTACATTTGGAGGAGCCATATGGCTCTAAAGAAAACGCCCATGGGTTATTGGAACTGGAAAACACTTGGGTTTTCCAGTTCCAATAACCCATGGGCATTTGCTTTAGAGCCATATATGTACTGTACAATTATTTTTTACCATTGTATTTTTATGTCCTCGTGAGATCCAAAGGACCCCTAACAGCAATGTACGCCGTATCAGGTTCTTTTTTTAAATACATTAGTATGTCATATTCTTTCATTGCTGGTTTTCATGTATTCTCTTCTCCCCGTCCTTTTGTATAGTGCGCGTTTTTTTTTTTTTGTAGTGTATATTCCCTTCTCCCTTTCCCTGTCTAGTGCGCGTTCCCTTCTCCCTTTCCCTCTGTCTAGTGCGCGTTCCCTTCTCCCTTTCCCTCTGTCTAGTGCGCGTTCCTTCTCCCTTTCCCTCTGTCTAGTGCGCGTTCCCTTCTCCCTTTCCCTCTGTCTAGTGCGCGTTCCCTTCTCCCTTTCCCTCTGTCTAGTGCGCGTTCCCTTCTCCCTTTCCCTCTGTCTAGTGCGCGTTCCCTTCTCCCTTTCCCTCTGTCTAGTGCGCGTTCCCTTCTCCTTTCCCTCTGTCTAGTGCGCGTTCCCTTCTCCCTTTCCCTCTGTCTAGTGCGCGTTCCCTTCTCCCTTTCCCTCTGTCTAGTGCGCGTTCCTTCTCCCTTTCCTCTGTCTAGTGCGCGTTCCCTTCTCCCTTTCCCTCTGTCTAGTGCGCGTTCCCTTCTCCCTTTCCCTCTGTCTAGTGCGCGTTCCCTTCTCCCTTTCCCTCTGTCTAGTGCGCGTTCCCTTCTCCCTTTCCCTCTGTCTAGTGCGCGTTCCCTTCTCCCTTTCCCTCGGTCTAGTGCGCGTTCCCTTCTCCCTTTCCCTCGGTCTAGTGCGCGTTCCCTTCTCCCTTTCCCTCGGTCTAGTGCGCGTTCCCTTCTCCCTTTCCCTCGGTCTAGTGCGCGTTCCCTTCTCCTTTCCCTCTGTCTAGTGCGCGTTCCCTTCTCCCTTTCCCTCTGTCTAGTGCGCGTTCCCTTCTCCCTTTCCCTCTGTCTAGTGCGCGTTCCCTTCTCCCTTTCCCTCTGTCTAGTGCGCGTTCCCTTCTCCCTTTCCCTCTGTCTAGTGCGCGTTCCCTTCTCCCTTTCCCTCTGTCTAGTGCGCGTTCCCTTCTCCCTTTCCCTCGGTCTAGTGCGCGTTCCCTTCTCCCTTTCCCTCGGTCTAGTGCGCGTTCCCTTCTCCCTTTCCCTCGGTCTAGTGCGCGTTCCCTTCTCCCTTTCCCTCGGTCTAGTGCGCGTTCCCTTCTCCCTTTCCCTCGGTCTAGTGCGCGTTCCCTTCTCCCTTTCCTTTGGTCTAGTGCGCGATCCCTTCCCCCTTTGCCCCCCGTCTAGTGCGCGATCCCTTCCCCCTTTGCCCCCCGTCTAGTGCGCGATCCCTTCCCCCTTTGCCCCCCGTCTAGTGCGCGATCCCTTCCCCCTTTGCCCCCCGTCTAGTGCGCGATCCCTTCCCCCTTTGCCCCCCGTCTAGTGCGCGATCCCTTCCCCCTTTGCCCCCCGTCTAGTGCGCGATCCCTTCCCCCTTTGCCCCCCGTCTAGTGCGCGATCCCTTTGCCCTTTTTTATTCTGCACAGTGCGGGTTACCTCTGCCCTTTGGTCTGCATAGCGAGGGTCACCCTCTGCCTTTATACATAACGGCTCGAGCTGCTATTCCAACTAAACAGCAAGCTTCACTTGCGGCTCGAAAGTTGGGGCTTCTTGTGGTATATTAGTGGCTCCTATACTTTGTATTAGAGCTGTTTGTAATGGCTCTGCCCGACCACAGCAAACTATTCAGTGCAGCTCTGATTTCGACTCGAGCCTTTGGTCCTGAAAGTAGGGATGCACCGATACCACTTTTTTAAGACCGAGTACGAGTACCGATACTTTTGTTCAAGTACTCACCGATACCAATTACCGATACTTTTATTTTATGCCATGTGACGCTTTCCAATAAGAACAGACCTCCTATAAAGCCCCCAGGTCTCATAGATATGCCCCCTGCTCATGGATAATTGCCCCCCCAGCTCATGGATATGCCCCCCAGCTCATGGATATGCCCCCCAGCTCATGGATATGCCCCCCCTGCTCATGGATATTGCCCCCTTGCTCATGGATATGCCCCCTTGCTCATGGATATGCCCCCTTGCTCATGGATATGCCCCCTTGCTCATGGATATGCCCCCTTGCTCATGGATATTGCCCCCTTGCTCATGGATATGCCCCCCAGCTCATGGATAATTGCCCCCCCAGCTCATGGATAATTGCCCCCCCAGCTCATGGATATGCCCCCCAGCTCATGGATAATTGCCCCCCAGCTCATGGATATGCCCCCTGCTCATGGATATTGCCCCCTTGCTCATGGATATGCCCCCTTGCTCATGGATATGCCCCCTTGCTCATGGATATTGCCCCCTTGCTCATGGATATGCCCCCCAGCTCATGGATATGCCCCCCCTTGCTCATGGATATTGCCCCCCTGCTCATGGATATGCCCCCTGCTCATGGATATGCCCCCTTGCTCATGGATATGCCCCCTTGCTCATGGATATGCCCCCTGCTCATGGATATGCCCCCTTGCTCATGGATATGCCCCATTGCTCATGGATATTGCCCCCTTGCTCATGGATATTGCCCCCTTGCTCATGGATATGCCCCCCAGCTCATGGATATGCCCCCTTGCTCATGGATATGCCCCCTTGCTCATGGATATGCCCCCTTGCTCATGGATATGCCCCATTGCTCATGGATATTGCCCCCTTGCTCATGGATATGCCCCCCAGCTCATGGATATTGCCCCCTTGCTCATGGATATTGCCCCCTTGCTCATGGATATGCCCCCCCCCTCCGCTCCGCTCATACTTACCTTCCTTCAGCGACGCCGGGAAAGTCTTCGCGCGCGCGCGCTGGTTGGAAGGACCCCAGCCGCGACCACGTGGGACCATGTGATCACGGCTGGGGTCCTTCCAACCAGCGCACGCGCGGAAACTTTCCCGGCGTCGCTGAAGGAAGGTAAGTATGAGCGGAGAGCAGCTGCAGGGCCTGTCTGAATGCTCTACCTGCATTCGGACAGGCCCTGCAGCTGCTCACTTTGTTTATACTTACCTTCCTTCAGCGACGCCGGGAAAGTTTCCGCGCGTGCGCTGGTTGGAAGGACCCCAGCCGTGATCACATGGTCCCACGTGGTCGCGGCTGGGGTCCTTCCAACCAGCGCGCGCGCGCGCGAAGACATTCTCGGCGGCGCTGAAGGAAGGTAAGTATCGCAGAGCTCCAGGGGCGGCTGTCCGAATGCCGATAGAGCATTCGGACAGCCGCCGCAGCCCCTCGGATACCGGCAAGCCGGCTCAATGCCGGCTTCCGGTATCGGAAAAAAATATCGGGGGTACTGCACGAGTACCAAGTACTCCTGCAGTACCCGGTATCGGCACCGATATCGATACTAGTATCGGTATCGGTGCAACCCTACCTGAAAGAATACCGAATACTCTCAGAACTTTGTCATAGTTGATTCTGCAAATGCAAAGTCACTTAGCACTGAAATGTAAACACATTAAAAAAGGTGGAGTGATTCACTGCCTCCTCAATAGCTTTCTTTAACACGTTGCTGTGAAATCTAATATGACACCTTCAGTTATTCCATTCATGATTCATTCTTCGTTTGTTTTGTCCATGTGGAGCTTTCTTGATTTGTTATTTGGGTGTATTGATGTAAATTTTTGAAGATGAATACATAAATCTAATATATATCACATCAACAGACCATATTGTGGTACACACTTGTTGGTTGATACATGTAGGGTTGTTCAGAGAGCATTGACAACCAGGAGAATGACTGGAGAAGTGAAAAGTCTAGGTCAAAATAGCCAAACCAGAAAAATTCTCTCATTTATCCCACTTTCCGAATTGGATATTTTGTCCTAGAATTTTCACTTCTCCAGTCATTCGCTCCTGGTTTTCGCCGCTCTCTAAATAACCATAATGATCTATATTGCATTGCAATAAGCGGCACCCAAATAGTCCGAGTGAGAGCTATTGGTTCATCTATTAACACACTGCTGGATTGCACCAAAATTTCAGTGAAATAATCAGATTTTCGTTGTTTAAATTCGAGCGGTTTAAGCAGGCAAATGTAATGGGTCTCAATTTAGTAAATGTCATCTGTTTTTAAGACCATTTATTTTTTGCAATTTTTTTTATTTTTAAACAACCCTTTTTATTATTTTCACACATTATAATAAAATAACATTTTATTGGTTTAAACTCCTATTAGGAGAATAGGATACTTCCTTTTTTTTCAGAGGAATTCGCTGAGGCAATTACAGAATTTTCCTAAGAATGAAGGGAAGTTTGAATTGTAATAAAGGACTCAGAGGCGAGTATTGCGTTTCTTTCTTGCTTTATAAATCACAGCAGCAAGGTACAATAAAGTTGAACTGAAAAAAACTTCAAACAAGGTGTAAACATAAGAGACATATAATCCCTCCCCATCCCTCCAGCCAATCCTGTCGCCTTCTCTCTTCTATAAATCGATCCCGGGTAGTGTCCTAAGGCCTCTTTCTTGGTGCAGGCAGAACATCCACACGAACATATTTAGAGGCGGAATTCCGAAAAGACCGAAAAAACACAGTTCCAGCAGGGGAATGGAAGATCGACGAAGTCAGTGCGAAATCAGGGAGCTGGAGAGAGAGCAGATACATGAAAATAATCAGAAATACACCAAATAAGGAGCAAGCCGGCAATGACTGGTACGACAACCCCCATGAAGAGGGTGGGAGAGGCGGGCAATACTCGCCTCTGAGTCCTTTATTACAATTCAAACTTCCCTTCATTCTTAGGAAAATTCTGTAATTGTAATGCACGGACTCAGAGGCTCCTATTGCGAGTTCAAAGCTGATCTACCAGGGGTGCGGACCAGTGAACAATCGGCTTGAAATAAAAAGTCTTAAAGGTAGACTCTCTAGACCAATCCGCAGCCTTAAGGAGATCTTCAAGGCGGCATCCAGCGGCCACCGAGGAAGAAGCTATAGCAGAGCGCACCGAGTGGGCACCATAAACCGATACATCAACACCTGCGAGGGAAAGAAGCCATTTTAACCAGCGCGCTAATGTCGTGGAACCAACCGCGCGATGGGGCGGCCTAAATGAAATAAACAAAGGTGACTGTCGCAGGGAGCGCAAAGAAGCAGTGCGCGTTTCGTATTCCTGTAAACAGAGAACTGGACATAATTGAGGTGAGTCTGGGAAAGCAGGATAGAGTACAGAAGTTAAGGAGGTCTTGGTACGTCTAGTGATGTCGAATCTGACCCCTTCGGGCACAAAAGATCGAGCCCGAAAGTCCAGAGCACGAACATCACCCACCCTTTTACAGGAGATCAGACAGAGCAGTGCAACTAGTTTAGCGGAAAGTTGATGGAGTGAGAGGAACTCGTTAGATGGCCACTGGGAGATGAAGCGTAAAAGTAATGCAACATCCCAAGTGGTCGAGTAACGAGGGAGAGGGGGACGAGAGAGTCTCATGCCCCGCAGGAGTCTACAGACCAATGGGTGGCGACCCAGTGGTATCCCTTGAAATCCCACGTGTTGGGCCGATAAGGCCGACCGAAAAACGTTAACTGTGCGATAGGCTTTACCCGAGTCAAAAGTCTCGGACAGAAAGTCCAGTACGAGCCTCAGAGGAGCCTGAAAGGGATCCACGTTCCGTCCCAGGCACCAATGAAACCAGCAGTTCCAGGCAGAGTCATAGCAGGCTCTGGTGCCTGGGGCCCACGCTCCCCTGAGGAGCGCGGAAGTCCGTTCCGAAACTTCCCCGGAGAGGTCGGGACCCCCGATACCAGACACGCCAACAGTCGACAGCCGTCGGGTGAGAATAAGGGATGAGGTGACAAGTCTGCATCCTGGAGGAGGTCCGGAAGGGCCGGCAGCAGTCTGGGAAAATCTGCTATCATCTGCAGCAGCATCGGGAACCACGGCTGATTCTCCCAGAATGGAACGACCAAGACTATTTCTGCGTGTTGTGTCAGAGTGTGGTGGAGTGTGCGACCCACTAGGTGAAACGGGGGAAACGCGTAGTGGCGATGCTGGTTCCATTGTTGTAGGAAAGCATCTGTCGCCAGCGCTTCCGGGTCCGGTCTCCAACTGAAAAACCGATGCAACTGTGCATTCAGTCGAGACGCGAACAGGTCCACTCGGAGAGGACCCCACAATTCTAAGATGGCGGAGAAAACTGAAGGCCGCAATCGCCAATCCCCGCAGTCCCTGGTGTGCCTTGAGTTCCAGTCTGCGATAACATTCGATAGACCCGGAATGAACTGTGCCTGAATTTCTAAGTCCCGCTCGAAACACCAGGTCCAAAGCTCGGTGGCCAGAGAGGTCAACAGCACTGAGCGAGGACCCCCCATACCGTTGATATAGCGTACTGCCGGAAAATTGTCCATCTTCAGCAGTAGACCGCAACTGTGGTGAGACCTCGCAAAGCACTGCAGGCCGAACAGTGCCGCCAGAAGTTCTAGCCCGTTTATATGGGTCTGGCGTTCCAGAGGGGACCAACTTCCCCCCGTTTGAAGGGATCCGCAACGAGCCCCCCAACCTGTGAGGCAGGCATCTGTTTCGATCGTCAGTCTCACTGGAAGGGGCTGAATGGATCTCCCGTTGAAGCACCGGAGGCTCCGGATCCACCAACGGAGATCCGAACAGGCTTCCGTGGACAACAGGATATGATCGGTGTACAGCTTCCCCTCCCGGAGGGAATGGGCCTTCAGGTGTTGGAGGGCCCGATAGTGAAGGGGAGCTGGCCAAATCGCTAATTTTGAGGCCGTCAGTAAACCTATTATGCGCGCCAAGTCCCTGAGTGGTACCGTTTGGCGACGCAGTAGCGAGCGAGATTCTTTTAGAATAGTTTTGCATTTTGTCTCGGGAAGGCTCAAGGATAATTTTATGGGGTCCACCACAAATCCCAGGAATTCCAGGACAGAAGACGGGTCCAGAATGGATTTTTCCGCATTTATCAGGAAGCCTAGTTCCTGAAGAATGGACACCGTCCACTGCACGTGAACCCGTAAAAGTGGTGGAGAGGCGGCCATCAGGAGGATATCGTCGAGGTAGATTATTAGACGAACCCCTTTCGATCTGAGTTCCGCGACGACCGGTTTCAGGAGCTTGGTGAAACACCAAGGAGCCGAAGACAGGCCGAACGGAAGGCAGCGGAACCGCCACATTGATTCCCCCCAGCGGAAACAGAGAAAATTTCGACAGTGGTCGGCTATGGGGACTGTGAGGTAGGCGTCGTGTAAGTCGATCTTTGCTAGATAGTCGCCCTTGTGTAACATGTCCCGTAAGAGGTGAACCCCTTCCATTTTGAAGTGTCTGTACACGACAAATGCGTTTAGGGCCTTTAGGTTTATTACTGGACGCATCCCGCCCCCCTTTTTCGCCACTAGGAACAGGTTGCTGACGAAACCTGTGGGCGGATAAGGGGTCGGTTCTATAGCGCCTTTCCGTCTCAGTTCTTTGAGTTCTAGATCTATCAGACATGCATCGTCTGGTGATAGTGGGATACCCAGTGGTTGGTGTGTTTTGGAACGGCGGGGAAATAAATTCGATGGTGAAGCCCTGAATAGTTTGTAAGATCCATATGTCGTTGGTCATGGTCGCCCACCTGTGGGTAAAAAGTCTTAGTCGGCCCCCTACTTGGAACAACTGTGCAGAGAGGAGGAGAGGTCTCACCTGAGGGTCTCCTGGATGGGTAAGAGCCTCTGTATCCTCTGAATCCTCGTCCTCTCCAGGGTCTGGATCTCGAGGGGAAGAACTGCGACTGTTGAAATTCATAACCGGTGTTGCCGGTGTTGGAGCCATAATTATTGGGGCCTGGGGTAGGGCGGTTGTTGTTGGTAAAACCCGCACGGCCGGTAGCACGGCCCCGTGTTCTACCGGCCCTCCCAAAAACACGTTTTGGGAAAATCTTCTTAAGGGAGTGGGACACCTTGTCTATAGTGGTAAAGGCTCCGGAATATTCCCCCATATCCTTTAGGAATCCCTTGCCGAACAAAAAGCCTTTTTTGCTTTGGCGGCTTGGTCTGTGCCCGCAATGGACGCTAAGGTGGGATCGACTTTTAAAAGGATTGATCTACGCCTTTCCGTAGCGAGAGCGGTATTGGCGTTCCCCAGGAAACTTAGGGAGCGAAGTGCCCAGTTTGAGATTGCTGAGGGGCAAAGTGGGGTTTGGTTTAGGCGCGCAGATTCTGCGGCATCTAAGAGACGGACCAGCGGCCCCGCCACGTCAAGCAATTTGTCCTGACATAAGCGGAAGGCATGGTCCACACCTCTCTTCGCGGACCAGCCCTGGGGTTCAACATATTGGAGAAAGCTGGCATCAATTTCGGGTGTGACAGAGGTTTTTCCTTCGGTCACCGGGCGAGGGCATTCGGCCTTCATTTTTGCCCGCGTGCCCTTGTCTAAATTTTTACGCAACCTCGCGTCCACATAACGTGCCACGTGAGGTTGGGGGGTCCACTCTGTGGATTTTGGGTGTTGCAGGTCTTCAGGACAGAATAAAGGGATTCCCATGGGGTCGTAGATCAACTCCGTTTCCGGAGTGGATGAAGGGAATACGGGGTCAGAAATTAGAAGTTCGTCCTCAGGGGCATGGATCTCCAAGGCATCTACTGCCTCCCCTTCATCTGACTCTGAATCTGGGTCCTCGCTCAGAGGATCTTCCTCTATCTCCAGAGTGGAGTGTGAGGGTCTTGCACGTTTTTGGGGGGTATCCGCCACTAACGCCCGGCGGTTGAGGGCTCTTTTACGTGCAGATGTGTCAGGCACAGAATCCTTTGGCATTGGTAAGGGGTTGCCAGCCCCTCTCTGGGCATGTTTGGATTTGTGCACTGACTTTTTGCCCGCAGCACGAGGCAGGGGCGCGTCTGGAGGCCTCACCGTGGTGAGTGGAGTGCCTTGATCAGTATCCGCTGATAGCGGGGTCATATTTTTAACATCGGCAATGGCTTCAGCCAGGGTTGATTTAAAGTCAGCCGACAGCATGGCGACTGCATTGAAAACGGCCGTGTTAATAGAGGCCTGTATAGCAGGGTCGAGTTGGGGAAGTGAAGGGGTATGGAGCTGAGGAGTTATGTGCGTTTTAGGGGAAGGTTTACTAGCCTGATCGGGAATCTGCTCATCCGAGCCATCTGACTCCTCTGAAGCCTCCGCAGGGGACAGAGCTTTTGTCTGGGGTTTTTGGCGCGGCATGCTTGAGAGCTCCGGTCACTCTCTAGGGATGTCAGAGGAGACTGAAAGAAAAGTGCGCGAAGACGATTGCGCATGCGCGGCACCACGATGCTCCGTGCGCCCGGGAGGAAGCTCCACCCCGCCAGCGCCGGAGGACCGGGATGAAAACCAAACAAAGTAATCTATATCACATGATATGCAGGGGGCGTTTAGAACGCTAGCGCCGAGGGGTTCCCGCGGTTGAAGCCGGGGGAAACCGCAAAAATAAACAAATGTGCGCAAATACAATAATGAGCAGAGCGATACTTATCTTAGTCGCTAGCAGCAAGAAAGAGGCCTTAGGACACTACCCAGGATCGATTTATAGAAGAGAGAAGGCGACAGGATTGGCTGGAGGGATGGGGAGGGATTATATGTCTCTTATGTTTACACCTTGTTTGAAGTTTTTTTCAGTTCAACTTTATTGTACCTTGCTGCTGTGATTTATAAAGCAAGAAAGAAACGCAATAGGAGCCTCTGAGTCCGTGCATTACAATTTAGGCTGTATTCGGTGCTTTTTGCCAATGTCCTAGAACTACTTTGGCAGCTCTGTTTTTCTTGAAGTACGGTAACTATTCACTGAGTAGGACAAAATGCAAAGCACCGAATGTGCATTCAATTTCGGTACTTTGTGAATAGAACCCAATGAGATTAAGATGCATCGGGTAGTGGTACAAGAGCGATGAGAAGAATGGGCAAGAGGTGCACCCGAGACGCATCCAAATCGTCAGCTCCAGGTCCATCTCCTTAGTCCATCTCCGGCCTTATCCCATGAGCAGCAACTTCTGGGTGTTGTTCAGTTTGAGCTTTTTAGTGAACTTACACCTGTACTACGTTCATTAGAAACACCAGGTGTGAAATGTATACAGACCAAGACTCCTAAACTCTGCACCTCAGATTATTATTGCCTGCAATTCCCAGAATTCTTTGAATGCAATAAATGGCCAGAGAATCATGGGGGGTGTAGTTCAGAAACATCTGGGATGGGGGGGGGGGTAGAGTTTCTGTTCCCTGATATAGTAAAAGGGTTGTTCTAGTGCTGTTTAATTGATCCCTGACTATATTGTATCTAAGTATTTGAAACGACTTGCCAAATCATGCATTACCTTTTTAGTGTAATACCCTACACTTTGAACTTGCTTTCTGCCACCTTCTGTCTCTGTAAGCTTATGTTATTCACCGTCCCCCCTCCTCAGCACTGAAAACACTGTCAGAAACGCTCACCCCCTGCTGTGAATCAAGAAAAATAAACCTCTCAGAGCGAAGGACTTCGAACACTTGAAGGCTGCTTAAGAAATAGCAGAAAATTTAAAAAATCTGACTTTATGGAGGCTTACTTTATAAACAAATACCTTTTTACCAGAGCTGCTGTGTCGGGTGTGATGGGCGTATTATAAATCAGTCACTACCGCCTCAGTCAGAAGGGAGAGATGACAAATGCTGACACGCACTGATTTAATTCACTTGCGTCCTTCCTTTATATTGATTCGCGCTATACGGAGAATATGATCTCATATCCGCTCAGTGCTGCACAGGAGGCCTGGTGCCAACTGTCCTGCCAGAGCTGTATGTATATCACTACACATTATTTCCCAAATACCTTGTGACCAAATTCAGCTTTTAAAAGCATTTATCAAAGCTTGCTGTCCGTCACCCCCTTATTGTTTGAAGATGTACTCAAAGCTGCCCCACAACCTTAAAGAATTAAGCATCATTTTTTTTTCTTCCCCCAATATTTAATTCTGTAATAGATCGGCTTTGTAGCAAATTTAATAAACACTGAGTTGCAATGTGTCATTAGTGTCTTTGGAAAAACTGGTTACTGGCCTGAAGACCATGATAGATCTACTGTCTCAATGACCATTTCAGCTTAGGCTGGGGTCAGACGAGTGTAGTGTTCACGTCCGTGATAGCATGACAGCCCGTTGGAGCCCCACACACGAAGTACGTCCGCACTGAACTGCGGACGCACAACGGCTGCTGCCCACGGACGCAAGGCAGGCAAGAACGTACAACCCCTAGAACGGCCGTACAAAGTGCGCTGCGTCCGCAACGTCCGCATAGCTTTGTGTGTGAGTGATGGAACGTGGTCAGACGGACCATTTATACGTCCAGCATTTTTCACGGACAAAATGGTTTTGCGTTTTATTTTATTTTCCCGCCTACATCAGTCAAAATATACATCAGTGAATAAACGGACTGTGTGGCCACTACTGCGTCTTCCGTACTGACGTACGTCCGTGTGCACGGACGTACAGTCTGTAGAAATCACGCTCGTCTGACCCTAGCCTTAATGTGTGTTCTGCAGTTTCTGTCATGGAAGGATTTCTTCATATATCCATCTAACTCATTTTGGTTACTATTGTAACTTTTACTTTTAGTGCATCATAATTCTGTCATCATTAATTTGATTGTGGAAGCTGCTTTTCTCTAAAATAAATGAATAAAATAAAAATCTCTCGTTCTCACTTTTTTTGTTAAAGTTTTTGTTTTTCCATGTCTGCACCAGGTAACATGTCCCAGATTTAATTTTACATACCCAAAAAATCATAAGAGGGGGACCTTTTTAACCTCCCTGGCGGTCTATTTATTTGGAAAATTCCTTGCTGGCTTGCAGCTTGGCCACTTGCGTGGGATGGGAACCACGTGACCAGCGCACAAGATCCTCTCGCGAGAACTCTGCGCTGGTTAGGTGGTCCCCGCCGAGCGGCCACGCTGCATGCTTCCAGCGGCCACTCGCAGGAAGAACATCGCCGGCGGAGGTAAGAGCTGGGGGGCCCGATCTTTATATATATATATATATATATATATATCCACGTGAGCTAGGGGGCAATACTATCTTTTTTTTTTATATTGCAGAAAGAAAAAAAGGAAAAATATAGATCTTTTTTTGGGGGGGGGGGGCCCCTTCATGGATTCTTGCACCGGGGCCCTCAGGTTTCTAGTTACTCCACTGCCCAGCTGCCTCCTCCAGCGACCGCATTACTTCCTGGTTTCCTCCTCGCGAGAAGGAATCCAGGAAGTAAAACGCTGCAATCGCTGGGGGAGGCTGCAGAGATCGAGGGAGAGGTAATGTATACAGCCTGAGTGTGTCTCGGGGTTACCGCTCTCAGCGGTGAAATATACCACCGAGACACACTCGGGAACACCGCCAGGGAGGTTAAATTAGACCTGCGACATTCCCTCAGGGGATGGATATCATGGTCTTAAAGAGCAATGCGATAACTCATTCCTCGTAGAGGCATACTCACCCCAATCCAGTGATGGGCATCACCATGTTTTGCCCTCTATGGGGGGAGCGAACAGGGGGCCTTCTTGCAGCGATATGCGAGATACTGTCGTTACACTGTCTGTTCAATCACCATCGGAGTGCTGTCCTGCAGGACAGCTCTGTGCTCATATCTGCCCCTCCCACTTGTGGCATGCCGCAGGCACATGAAAGGGAGTAACTCACTTTGAGTAATTATATATATATATCAGCAAAAATAAATAAATTCTGTCTATTGAGCTCAAAATGTTTTGGGCATAAATATCACTTAAAGCTTTTTCTTTTGCAATTTGCTTGCTTAGGACATCATTCACCCCTGTGATTTTGTGTTTGTCTCCACCATCAGATGCAGGAAGAATCGCCGCTGCCGTTTAAGTGGTTTATAAATACTACAGAGCTGCAGAACAGGCATCTGAAGAAAAGCTGCTCTGTGTCCAGAAACCTCAGAAATCCACAGAGACTCTATGCTCCTGTCCCACCCAGTACTGTTTTCACGTTTGTGAAGGATTCTCTTTACTGTGCATGGACAGAAAGCCAATGCGTAGGTAAGTGCTGTGCAGGACACTTCTAAACAGGCCAAAAGGGGTTAATTACTGCAATTACCATGATAAGGATGTAAATAGTGCTGAGCCTTACACTGCGCTTGTTATTGCTGCGTGTTTTTTTTTTTTTTTTAATACAATCTTCTCTTCCTCTTTTACAGGGTAGTCTTACATTTTCAGACTATTTATTCATGGGGAATGTACGGCGTATTAGCTTTAGTTATGGCTGTTTATACAGCATCAAAGATGTCATGCGCTTGTACTTTTTGTGCTTGTACGCATCAATTAGTTATTTTAACAGTAACCCCATAGGCGTCTTGTCACAAAGCTCAGAATTTGAATGTAATTTTGGTGCTTTGCATTCCGGCTCACTTTGGCGATTTTATTTTGTTGCCTATTTGGTGAATTCACTATTTATTGAATGGTCACCATATTTTGCTGAAATTGGAGTCGCCAAAGCAGTTGTTGGATGTCCGTGAAAACTGCTTAATTGCGCCAATAACTGCCAGATTGGCATCATAGAATTCCACCAAACTGGGGAACAAAAAGGAAGACTCCTAATGAGTGTAAATCAATAAAAAAATTAGGAATAATGTGTCTAATCGAAAAGTCATTAAAAAAATAATAAAAGGGTCTGATACAAAACTAAATAAAAAGGATTTAAAAGCAATAATGTCTTTTAACTTCCATAAGGACTAATGACGTACAGGTTACGTCCTGAGAAAAATGTCCCTTAAGGACCAAAGACGTACGCTGTACGTCCTGGTCCTCTAACTAACTCCCCTCCCTCCCTATCCTTACATCTTTGGCTGGGGTCCTGCTCTGGTCTGACTTCCTTCAAGTCAGACCTCCAGATTTAAGGACCCCAGCCGTCGCACTGGCGACGATGACGTCAGTTTCAGGGCACTGCTGGGAGAAAGCCTGAAAGGGAAGGGTCCTTTGGATCGGCTGGGAGTTTAAAAGAAAATAGAGGCATCGCTGGAAAGGGCACAATCTCCCCATTCCTGAAATGCCTCTCCTTTAACCCCTTAGGTACATGAATTTGATTTAAGTGTATACTAAGAGGCACCGGTGTGCTGGTCACTGGTGCTATGCAGCATGGCCCACGCTGGCACTGCAGCACCAGAGCAGCAAAGGAGGTGCCGGCAGGAGCAGCAACAAGGTGGGATTTAACTATAACCAAAAAGCTCCAAAAATGACAGTTTTTTTTTTCTTTCAAGTTTCATTTGGGATGCTCAACCTATACCTACACTCATGGGTTTGTGCGTTGACATACAATTTTGCATAAAGTTGTCCCTTTTTAGATTCTAGACTGCGTGCTCCAACACCTCATTCTATTGTGTTTGGGATCTGTGTGTTTGTCTTTTTTCTTCATACTTCTTGTTGTGCCTACATTTCTCTTCTGTATATATAGCTTTTTCATCATCTATAGTGTGCCAGTTTCCGCAGTGTTTGCAATAAATAAACAGGGAATTAAACCAAGAACGGTACAAACTAGGTACTAGGAACTAGAAGCAATAGGTACAGAGGGCCTTGATCAGATGAGCTTACAATCTAGGGCAGGGGTCAGCAATCTTGGTCCTCCAGGGATACTATTCCCTAGAGAACACTAACCTCAGCGCCCGGATGAGTGTTACCACCCAGATAAATTACTTTAATGCAGGACCCCCGACCCCCCCCCCCCCCCAATTGTCTTCCTAACGTTAAACCCATGAAAAATCACTTGGCCAATTGGAGATTGCGCTAGGTTCTGCAAGCTTGCTGTGCTTTGCGCTCCTCGCGTTAGGTATAGGATGCGCAAAGTGCTAGCTCTAATTACCGCAGGGCAACATTTTAGCTACACCCAAAAGCTGTTGCTAAACAATTCCGCTTTTGCAAAATCATATAGCACCCCTAAAAAGAAAAAAAAAACACCCAATAAATAAGATACTTTCTTCTCATCCCACAGCGAGAACAGTTGCCCGATCCGCTGCTTGTACTGTCCGAGACTCGAGGGAGACTGGGAAGAAATAGTTCCCAGTATCCCTCCGAATTGCTGAGTGATCTCACAACCTGGAGGCGTAAAACTCTATGGAGTCTTATGGACTCCAGGAGGTGATAGTTACATCGGCACAGAAGCGCTACCACGTGTATCCCAGCAGTTAATGCTGCATTCCGGGTCAAGGTGGCCGAGGTAGCTTCCGCAGGCACAGATTTTCCACGTTAACGTCCCCATTTTAGCGTTAACTAGGGTATAGGGCCCCAGAGTTCTTAAAACTACATCTCCCATGATTCTAAGCCACTGATTAACTTGGCTGTTTCTCATGGGACTGTAGTTCCAAACCATCTGAAGGTCATGGTTGATCGCCTGGCAAAGGCTGACCGCTGCTTTATCGAGCCTTTTTGACCGTTACTCACATAATCGCTTAAAGAAACCATTTAGATGATCTGCTCAGCTATACTTTGGGCTGGAAAAGCCTCATGGGAAATATAGTTCATAAACATCTGTAGGGCAAAGGTTGCCGAGCACTGAGCTAGATCAGTGTTTCCAATCCTGTCCTCCGGGAGCGTTAACAGGTCAGGTTTGCCAGATATCTGAAGCACAGCACAGGTTATATGATTTGCTGCTCAGCGATTGCAGGATTCAGTCTGCATTTCCCCAAGGTGATCCTTAAAACCTGTCCTGATAGTGGGCCCTGAAGGCAGGGTTGGAAAACACTGATCCAGAGGATATATAAGCGAGCATAGGAATGAAAGGAAAAAAAAGACATGTTGCCAAAGGTAGTTCTAGAGGCTGTACAGCCTTTAGATACACAGCACATGCGGTACCTTTTTAAATAGCTAGATCAAGCTTCACAGATCCAGATAGAAACAAGTGACTTTGGTTCTTAAGGAGCATTTTTTGTGACAAAAGGATTGTTATTTTAGTGTGTCTATACTGATAGTACAGACTAACGTTTTACATCTGACAATAAGACGAGCTTCTGCCGCCAGTGCACTAGACCTAATGGCCACTATTCCACTGTTGACCCAACATGGAGAAAGTGAACAGGAAAATCTGCGCTTGCAGATAATCCCTTTTAGGCTGGGTGCACACTAGGCGTTTTCTTCTGCACACTACCGTGCGTAAAAAAAGGACGCACTTTATGGCGGAAGAGATTGGTAGACGCCAGACGATGCGTTAATTTTGACACGTCGTAGAAACTGAATTTGAGTTAAATGAGAAAAAAAAAAGCTGGGCTTTTGACATTTGTCGTTCAGCACTCAGCCAACGTTGCGTCAATCCTAGCGCAACAGCCTTGGTGTTTCCATGACTGACATCTTCAGCGCGCGATATGCGTTGCGCGCGTACTACGTGTGTTCTCCTCTGTCCGCTTGTATGCTACAACGCACGTCATAAAGAGCGTCATAATGCGCGCTAGTGCAAAGGAAAAATGCCTAGTGTGCTTTACTGTCTCCCATGTTGGCACCTTTCCCAGAATAGGATTTTATCTCAGCACCTCGCCTCTAAACTCAACGCTAACCTCCCAGATACCCCCAGTAGCGCTTTCGCGATGCCGTGAGTATCAGCTCCTGGAGTTCACAGGACTCCATGGAGGCTTGTGCTTCTGGGCCGCGAGCTCTGCACGACCGCTCGCGAGTTTGCGCAGCTCCGCAAAGTGATCTCGGTGGTAGACTAGGAACTATTTATTTACTGTCTCACTCTGCTCCCAGGGAGAAGAAGCATCAGATCGGGCCACCCTTTTCGATGCAGAATAAGCTATGAATATGGGATTTTTTTTTCCTTATTTCGGGGGGGGGGGGGGTTAAGCATGTTAAATGATTTTTCATTTGCAGAATCCTTTACCACAAACTTTTAGGAGGTATTAAAATCTTGACTGTGATCGACCCACGAACTCTATTATACGGCTGAGGCCACACAGTGAAGAGCAAGTGATGTAATAATACTGTGCGGTGGGGGGAGAGCAGTTTACAACACAAAAGATCACACAATGGTGTGAGTCTTATTGTGATATTTTCTTGACTAAAGCTCATGTAAGATATCCGCACCATAAGGACATTTCATTTTTTTGGTGGTAGTGGCCCTTTAAGTACAGTAAGCTCATACAAGCTGCAAAGTGCAAAACGTTTTCACCTGACTGTAGCGTCAAGATTGGAATATTGATACCAGTCGTTAGAAGTAAATTTAACGATTCCATATTGAGACGCAACATTAGCACAGACTATGGAAGTGAGCCCAGTGTCTATTTAGGTGACTTGTTTAAGATCATTTGTTCTATTTTCCTCATGCTCGGTCAAAATTATTTTAAGGGATTTTTTTTGTAATATTCAATTTACAGCTTGAGTATCCTTTAGCTGCAGTTGTAAAATACAACATTAAATGTCAGTGCCGACATAACAAAAATGGGAAATTCCACACCTCCTCTCTTGACAGGGAGCAACATTATTAAAAGGACACTGTCGGGGGGTCAGCAACCTTGGCCTCCCCCCCATATATTTTGAAACCAGATCTCCTATGCTCAGCCACTTATTAGGTTGGCAGCATCATGGGAAATGTAGTTCCAAAGCAACTAGAGGACCAAGGTTGCTGTTCCCCGGTCTATGTACTGTTACCTTGGGGGGGGGGGTATTGGATGTTTTTTGTTTTTTTTAGAGAAAGTATTTTACCAGGAAGGATACATTGAGATTTCTCTCGTTTTCAAGTATGTCCTGGGTGGCGAGTATTAGGGTTGCTCCGATACTGATACTAGTATTGGTATTGGTGCCGATACCGGGTACTGCAGGAGTACTTGGTACTCTTGCAGTACCCCCGATATTTTCCCCGATACCGGAAGCCGGCATTGAGCCGGCTTCCGAGGGGCTGGGGCGGCTGTCCGAATGCTCTATCGGCATTCGGACAGGCCCTGCAGCTGCTCTCCGTGTTCATACTTACCTTCCTGAGCGACGCCAGGAAAGTCTTCGCACATGCGTTTGTTGAAAGGCTCCCAGCTGCGATCACGTGGGACCATGTGATCGCGGCTGGGGCCTTCCAACGAGCGCACGTGCAGAAACTTTCCCGGCGTCGCTCAGGAAGGTAAGTATGAATGCGGTGAGCAGCTGCAGTGCCTGTCCGAATGCCGATAGAGCATTCGTACAGGCACCTGGAGCTCTCCACGATCATACTTACTTACCTTCCTGAGCGAGGCCGGGAAAGTTTCCACTCGTGCGCTCATTGGAAGGCCCCCAGCCGCGATCACGTGGTCCCACGTGATCGCGGCTGGGGCCTTCCAACTAGCGCACGCACGAAGACTTTCCCGGCGTCGCTCAGAAAGGTAAGTATGATCGCGGAGAGTGCCAGGTGAGCTTGGGGGGCATTATCCATGAGCTGGGGGGCATTATCCATGAGAGCTGGGGGGCATTTTTATATGAGGTCTGTTCTTATTGGAAAGCGGTCACATGACATAAAAAAAGTATCGGTACTCGGTATCGGTGAGTACTTGAAAAAGTATCGGTACTTGTACTCTGTCTTAAAGTGGTATCGGTGCATCCCTAGCGAGTATGTACCGTTAGGTGTCTTGCCCAAGGACACTTACTGGAGAGGTTGCTCTCTGGGATCGAAACCATGACTCCACAGGCTCTCTCCATGCCGATTGATTTTGCTCTTTGGTTGCATGAGGCTTAGTCCTGTCCCAGGCTTTGGGACCTTCAAGACCTAGCGCAATCCAGTGGCTCTGAATTCGCCCTGGCATTAAAAGCCATTGGGTTGGCTGGGCTCTTGACTTGCTCACCCGTTTTACCTGCGACAACACAACCTGCTGCAGCTTATGCTGGATTTGAGGTAAAGTTAAAACTGGAGGAGGGTGCAGAGAGGACCAGGAGTGGTCAATGTTTAACCCTCCAACCCCCCCATCCCTCTCATTAACCCTATCCCCTTTTAAAAAACAACAAAAACTTGGTGCTGCAATGAGTACGATTAACTCTTTGGGGGCAGAAAATAAGTAAAGAGTTTTAGATGGTACAAACCTATTGTAGCACACTTTCAATGTCTGGTTTTTGTGTTTTTTTCTTTCTCCTTCTAGCTGTTATTTTGGTTTTGTGCCTTCTTTGTAATATTGGACATATATAGGTTATTTGGAAGCTCCCGCTCTCAGGATTGTGCTTCCTTCACAGCTCCGTAGAATTTCCACATTCATTTCAAGTCTTCGTGGTAGCCTCAGAAATTTAAGGAACGAGGCGCTGCCCAGCTCTTCTTTTCCTCCTTCTATGCCGTTCTATATTTAAATGGATTTTAATGTTTTCTCCTACGCCAAGGATGGAGGCATGATGGAAAGCTTTTCCGTCTGCGAGCCGCGGATAGAATTTCACTTTGCAGCTGTTGGGATTGAGGAAATGATAACCCCGTGTAAGCAGCTCTTAGTTGTGCCATAGAGGCCATCCGTCCAAGTCCTGCAGCTCTCAGCGCAGCGCGTTGCAGCGTCAGATCGTGGAAGGGACACCGACAGAGACAACGATGCCAGACATCATAGCCTGGTAAATGTTCATGTGAGGGATAGGACTCATTGCTACACAGGCAACCTCTTAATGCAGAGAAGCTTTTTCTTTTGACACATTAGCTTGTGCAGTAGCTGAAATGAGCGGTTTATGTTTTGCATGGATTTAAAAAACACCTCTTCTGAGACGCCTGTGGGCTCGTTTTCTCTATTTATTTGTGTTCACTTTATCATGTCGCTGTAGTGTAACTTAAGTTTCCAATCAAGACATAATATATAGCGTGTGGGGTGTTATCCACTATGCGATGGTGTTTGCTGGCGTTGCAAAAAACTGAAATTGCCAGTATAGCAGCGCTGAGATACACCGGCTAGATCTCAAAACTAATAGCTGTAAAGCAAAAGGAGAAGTTTTAAGGCAAAGCTTCTCCTTTTGTTGTTTAGTGATCTCGTTTTGAGAAGTGCTGGTGTTTCCTGGCACTGCAGTACTGGTGGTTTTAGGCTCGGGTCAGACGAGCGCAGTGTTCACGTCCTTGTTGCCGCACATTTTAACATCCGTGGTAGCATACAATTATGATCAATAGAGACCCACACACGAAGTACGTCTGCACGGAACTGCGGACACACAACGGATGCGGCAAACGGACACAAGTTAGGCAAGAACGTAAAACCGCTAGAACGACGTGCAGAGTGTGCCACGTCCACAACGTCGGCATAGCTTTGTGAGTGATGGAACGTAGTCAGACGGACTGCATTTTGACGGACAAAATGGTTTTTCATATTTTTTTCCCCCATCTACATCAGTCAAAAAAAACGTCAGTTCCAAAACCGGACCGTGTGGCCACTACCTTGTTGTCAGTCAAGTACGTCCGTTGTGCACGGACGCACAGTCCGCACAGAATGCGTTCGTCTAACCCTAGCCTTGGCACCTCAGGACCCTCAATCTGGCCAGATTTTAAGGATCACCTTGGGGAAATGCAGACTCCTGCAATGCAAAATCCTGCAATCACTGAGCAGCAAATCATCTCACCTGTGCTGTGCTTCAGATATCTGCAAACCTGGCCTGTTAGGGGGTCCTGAGGACAGGTTTGGGAAACCCTGGCTTAGTGGATAACCCAATGGGGGTTTTAACCTTTTACTTTGTATAGCCAACATCAATGATTAACAGGGTTATTCAGAGAAAAGTGAACCTCTGGAGAAGTGAAAATTCTAGGTAAAAAAATAGCCAATGTGGAAAGTTTGATAAATGAATTTCATCTGTCTCTGAATAACCCTGTTGGGTTTTGTGCAACAATTGTATTTTAGAGATATTTTAGCAAATCCCTTTTTTAA
Source organism: Leptobrachium leishanense (assembly GCA_009667805.1). Taxonomy (NCBI): domain Eukaryota; kingdom Metazoa; phylum Chordata; class Amphibia; order Anura; family Megophryidae; genus Leptobrachium; species Leptobrachium leishanense. The sequence continues at coordinate 58,293,834 of CM019070.1, read as the reverse complement.
ACACATGATTTCGTCTGATGACTCATACCTTTTTACTGGCTTTATTTTATTAATTTTTTTGCAGCATTTTTAATATCTGTCCTTTTCAGGTTTTTTTCTTCACGCATTGCACATGTCAGATTTGTAAGGCATTTAAATACATTGTATCTCTTTACCTCACATTCCACTGTCTAGGTTGTCTCTTCTAGAAATGGAAGCCCAGAAGGCCATTCATTTAGGAGAGGTGTTCATCACTGAGTAGTTGATGTGCTCGTTCTGCAAAGAGGAAGACGACAGGTCCTTTAAAAGAGGATAGGGAAGAAAACCGGGTGCCTGTATCTTGGCTCCTGTCCTTGTGCCCCAAAATAAATGGCAGCACTCAAAATCTTCAGCATGTGCCAGTATCGGTGCATGTTCGTTCACCTTCCCAATATTTTCATGGCTTTACAACTCTTTCGTGGCCAGGCTACAAATAGGTTATCTGATTTTTGCAAGCATAGGTTGTTTTTCCATATGCCGGTGCATCACGTTACCTGTATGTCATACAGCATGGGGTGATGTACATTGGATGCTCTGCATTTGATCAATGGGCTGAAGGCGACAGGTTCAACTTCATTTCATAACCTAGAAGGGTTTTGCCCCTAATGGAATATGCCCATGTTTTGCATCCTATGTTAATGGTAAAAAATAATGATCACAAGTTCGAGGATCTCTTCATTTTTTGATACTTGTATGAGCACGGGTATTCAAATTCAGTCTAGGCGACATGGCTGTAGATACAGTCATTCTGTGTGTCACAAAGTGAGACCTTAACAATGAGGTCTTTCCTTTACATGAAAAAGGCCTCTTTTTATACTCTGAATTCTGACTTTAAATGTTTCCTTTTTTTTTTTTGTCTTCAGGATGTTCAACCCAGCAGAATTTCCTGAATAGAAAACAGGTTACAGCTGAGGGCGTCTCTTATTTGAGCAGGCTGCAACGAGCGGCTCCAAAAGTCGTGGTAGTCTTTTTTTTTAATTTTTTAATTAAGTTGTGCTAGAAATCTTGAAGAATTTTTTTTTTTTTTTTTTTCTTTGCTCCCCCCCCCCCCCCCCACGACAGTTTAGTTTTGGTGTTTTGATCCTAGGCAAAGGAAACTAATGAGGCTGTCAGCTGGGAGGCTTAGATTTTTCTTTTTAAAGACCTCCAGCTTTTTCTGAGAAAGCATTTTAGTTTGCGTCTAGGATGCTGTACATAGACCGGTAAATGTTCTTCAAAAACCAACAATGAAAATCTGTCTTCGAAAATAAAAATAATAGAAGAAGCTGTGTGTGTGAAAGAATAAAATAAGCATTTTTCATATCTTCTTGAAACAAAGAAAGGAAACCTCATGGCTTAGATGAATCTCAAGAATGCTTCACTACTCCTTCATATTACCGTTGAGTTTATCAAATGGTTTTATTACCGTAGATACTAGATTATAGCGCAACCCGAATATAATGCAATGGATAGAGATTTATTATGGAAACGAGAGAATACTCAAGACTCGAATATAACGTGAGGAACAAAATTTTTCCGTACCACTAAACAATCAAGATCCTTCCAGGTTCTCTTAACACAGGCTACCCCTCAGGCCAGGGTGCTCTGCTCTAGAATGATTGTAGTTGTTACTAAGTATGAAGCCGTCAGCCACCTGTCTTCTTTACTAGACGTTAGATGGCCGGCGGAGGCGAGTGAGGTGAATGATTGGCTTAAACCGAGCTGCCCGTGATGGATCCCACCTCTCCCGAATCCGGAGTTCCTGAAGTGTTTGCAAGAATCGGGAGCCCGCATCACTTCAGCGAGACTGCCAGAACTTCCGGGAGACTTGGGATCCAGAGCAAAGCAAGTTTTTTTTGTTTTTTTTATACACTCGATGTAGATGTCTCGAATATAACGCTAACCCTCCAATTTTAAGGTAAATTTTTGTCACCAAAATCTAGCGGTATACTCAAGCATCTACAGTAGTTGTTGTTCAGACAAAAGAGTGCCCAGTTATGGGTCCTTCTCCTGTTTCTATTTCTCTCTTCTGTCTTGGAGTTGCAAATGGTCACTGGCTCTCTTCAAGGAAGCAGTTTGTGCTCTTGGTGTTTGGAGGAGAAAAAAAAGAGACTTCTGATCCGCCAGCCCATCTTGGTCTCGAAGTAGGTGTGAAGTTTGACATCCATAAAAAATATATAATGATCACATTTGCTTGACACGGGTTGGTGAAGTATTGTGCCAGAAGAAAGGGTGAAAATGGGAAAGAGACCTATGTCGTGCTATGAGGGGAGGGGGTTTAGGTCTTACGTTATCCTTTCCTGAGGTTCACAGGGCAGGTCATTCATGGGAAACTCTTCAAGAGGTAATACTTCAGGCTGAGGATCTATTTCTGTAATTTCTGGACAGTTCCATTTGTTTGTCGGAAACATTTTGTCCCACATAGAATGGCAACTCCCTTTGATTTAAGTTGTCTGGGACCTTACCTTAATCAAAATGGAAGCAGACAAGGCACACAATCTTTAATAAGAGACCTGGTGAACAATCCTAGCAATTAACCAAAGCTCCCTCCATCTTTGTGCCCTCACCCTCTATGGCACATGTTTCAGTCTTGTCCACACTATATATGGCCTCAATGCCCGTTGGAGAAGTATGGAAGTTGGCCTTCTGCCAAGGGACCACGACTAATGTGGCAAAGGCAACACTGACAGTGGGCATAAGTGGACATGTAAGGGTTAATATTAAATGTATTGCTGCCTTAAAACTAGTTGTGTCTTAAACAGGGCTTGACAAAACCTGGTCGCCATGACGACTAGAAATGTTGTCCTGACTCCCGGGTTTGAATACATATATCTTTTCTTTTATTATAACTTTTGAACCGAATACATTATATAATCGTTTTTATGAAGTCCATTTGGAGACTGGTTAGTCTGTATGTCAAACATCAGTATGAATCCATGTTAAGGGGACTTGGTACCTTCTTGCAAGCATAAACACGTAGCTAGCCGTGTGGCTTTACTCCGTGTCATCTTGACAGCTGACATGTTGATGTCCGCTTTTAGATGGATATTTTTTTCTCTGTTTTAATATTAACTCAGAACAATTCCTTCTGATTATTGAATTATATATTTTTTGTAATTTCATTATTTAGGATTACTTTCATTTTATGCTAAAGCTCATCATAAGGAGAGCAGCGATCTACCTGAACCTAAAGCATAGTGGTTGCCCATGTAGACTATTACGCGCTTCGGCTTCTAATGATTTATTACAGGGTAGATTGCTAGAGCAGTGGCCATAACATGTGACCTTTTAATAAACATTTCAGATGTTGACTGACATTAATGAATCAAGGTGGCCTGTAGATGTTAAGAAGGTCAGCCTTTGACATTTTGATTTCATAAACCACTTTCCACCTCCCGTGTAGTTTCTTTTCTTTACGACCTGGTGAATTCAGTGGAATCTATTTGCTTTACCAACTACTTTGAGTGTCAAACCTGTCCGAAGGGAATTTAAAGCCACCGGGCATGTTAAAATCCTTTTGTCATCTGTTTTGCATTTTTTAAATAACAGATGCAGGGGAATGGGGGAACTTCAAAAAGATTCACAAAAAAAAGCATCTAGGCTCCTAAACGCAAACAATGATTTGCCTCCATCGACTATTTTTTTTTAAAAAAAAAACCTGGTTTAGAATCGGATTTCTTTTAATGACCATCTAATATGTGGTGATATTGAATGGATGTGATTTGGTTTTTAGAGTTTTGCTTTAAAATATTCTATTTTTCTTCGTAACATGCACACTGTCCTATTGTTTTCTTCTCTATTGTTATTTTACGGGGGGGTATTACCTGTCAACCCTGATATGAGGCCCCATACAGTGTTTATGCAAAGCATGGATAGCAGTAAGCATGTGTAGCTAGGATTTCCCAAACTGCCATTAATGTTATGTATGTTTTGTTTTTTCTTTCTTTTAAACTTCAGGTGTCTCAATACTCGCCCAGGTGAGACTGGTATGGACGTGACGAGCCGTTGCACCCTGGGAGACCCCAACAAGCTTCCAGAAGGGGTCCCGCAGCCGGCCCGCATGCCCTATGTCTCCGACAAGCACCCGCGACAGACCCTCGAAGTCATCAACCTCTTGCGCAAGCACCGCGAGCTCTGTGATGTCGTACTCGTGGTCGGCACAAAGAAAATCTATGCACACCGGGTCATCCTTTCCGCCTGTAGCCCTTACTTCCGGGCCATGTTCACCGGAGAGCTGGCTGAAAGTCGACAGACGGAGGTTGTCATCCGGGACATTGATGAGCGAGCCATGGAACTGCTGATAGACTTCTCCTACACCTCCCAAATTACCGTGGAAGAGGGAAACGTGCAGACTCTGCTCCCCGCCGCTTGTCTACTCCAGCTTGCGGAGATTCAGGAAGCTTGCTGCGAGTTCTTGAAGCGGCAGCTCGATCCTTCGAATTGCCTTGGCATCCGGGCTTTTGCTGATACCCACTCATGCCGAGAATTGCTAAGGATAGCGGACAAGTTCACACAGCATAACTTCCAAGAGGTAATTGAATCGCATCGTTTGTTTCTCTTTTTAAATGAATAGCTTCTCAAACCACAACAATGGCCTCTCCTAACAATATGAGCACAGCTCGATCAATTTATATCCCCATCTACCCATGTTCAGCTTTGCCAATTTACCCGCCACATCCAATCATGCGACAGGTTCGCTTTAATTTTGAAAATAATCTTGTTTAGGAGTGTGGCTTATTTTTTTGTCCGAGCAGCTGTGCTTTTGAGGTCATCGCTGAATGATGGAAGGTGAAGGGTGATGACAGCTAAAGGACACATTCTCTTCCCCGAGAAACACCATTGCACATAACACTTCAAAATGCATTGCTATTTCTGCAGTGCTCTGCCGTCCTGTGCGTTTACAAATGCTGTTTAGAACGGATCGCTTTTAATATGATTTATTAGCTTCTCTCATCCAGTCACCTCTTGACGGCCTTCCCGTCTCTCATTCTGTGTCTTTCCCCATTTCTTCGTCCCGTGATCTCCTGTTATGAGACTGCCATACTATCTCCCGGGCCCCAGGTGGGTTTTCAATCAATAGTCCGGAGGCATTCAGTTGGCAATGTAACACTGGCTTCTGTTTCACGAGCAAGGGTGGTGTTTGTTTGCAAGAGAGGGGGGGCCCTCTATATATGCGAATCTATTTAGAGATCAAATCGAACTCGGATTCTGATAGGCACGTTTCAATTCACATGCCATTTCAGGACGGACTGCAATCCCGGGAAGGTGCAGGCAATCATGGGGACTCTTTGGCTCCTGGTAACTATTTAAGAGTTTCAGCCGTGTCGTGCATTGCAGTAAACGAAATCTATTCCTAAAATGCATTTTAACACATTTGTGCTGAATAATTAACACAACATTTTGTAGCCAAAACGTGCTTTAAAAAAATGAAAAGTTAGAGCACAGGTTGTTTATTTTGTTTGTTTGTTTTTTCACTCTGTAATATTTTGAAAGGCTCTAAAATAATATCACTATAGTGAAACGAACGAGTTAATTTGATGTACACGACCGCCAGCTGGGTGCTATATATACACATTTCTGAAGATTAATAGCACAGACATGGTGCGGTTATCAAGGTCAGAGAAGGATACGTTGATTCCATTAACTATTTATGTGCCAGCCTTGGCTCAGATAATATGCATTCACTTACTCCATTGACAAAGTGCAGTGTATGCATTTTTAGAAACCCACTTGTGCTTTTTATATGATGGTTTACAAACCGAAATTATACGTGTATGTATAATAGTTTTGTTTTAATTTTTTTGTTTTCTGGTTTTTGCCTTTCAGTTGTAGTTCTCAGCTTTTCGGGAGCCTGAAGGCTTGTGTTGACCTAAACTATACTATAGTGTGTCAGTCATATCGATGGTTTACTTCTGTTTTGCAGCGAACGAGGTATATTCTTGGGTTTCTGCTGAAGGTTTACCTTCACAACCTTTTTGCCCTACATTCGTGTTTAATATCCGGAGTATAGGGTGATTTGGTAGCTGTGCTTTTTAGAAGCTCTTGGGGCTTAATGACTGTTGAGTGTTCTAATATCTCGACTAATTCCTATCCTCTCTTGTCACCCTCTCCTGAAAGAGCCGCCATTGCTCCTGCTCTTGCATAGATTATGACCTGGTTCCTATCTTTAGTGCATCAAGGTGAAACCAGACGGAGGTGTGTGTGTTGTATTCAAATACCCTTTAGCAGGAGACATCAGTCTTTAGTGCTGTCATTTGTTATTGTAAAACCATCTGAAATAGATTTTTTAAAGACTTTATTTTTGTTTCCCAGAAATGTTTGTAAGCATGGATACTGTGACGTCGAATTCCATTTTATATACAGTGTTTTGTACCAGGGTATGCTTGACACACAGTATTAAACAGGGACACAATGCAGGCAAGAGAATATTTTTGAGGTTTATCCCTCGGATGGCTATTGCCCATGCAGGGACAATATTGGAGAAGGCCGAGCATTCCGTAAAGAAAACACTTTGTGGACGACTGACATGCACAGATAGGCTATGGCTGGAATGACCAATGTTAAATATGCAGCTTGTTTACATAGCCTTAGGTGCTTAATTGCTTAAGTGGTTAATGTTTGAAGCCTTAACATATATAGTTGTTTTCTTCTTCACTTGATTGGATTAAAAACCAAAATAAAAATCTCCTTATTATTCATTTACATACAGTTATCAATTTATGGTTCTGTGGTCTGCACAATATATTCCAGTGATATTTCCATTTTCATAGTATGGCTTTGGGATTGGTTTTCCAGCTGGAAAGTTAAGTGAGGTGCTTTTTTTTTTTTCTCCTGGTATGTATAGTAGACACAGAAAATATCCCTTAAAAAGGAATTATTCTGTGTTTACGCTATCTAGATTTCGAGCAATGTATACACCATGGCTGAGCAATTTTTCCCGACGATCCAGGTGTCAAAGGTTGGCGAAAAAGTCAAAATAAACATTGCGTTAACGGGCATAGGCTAATGAGGTGCTCCTGTGCGGTTCTCCATGCATACATCCTCAATAGACAATGTAGTGACGTTGTAGCCTTTCATGTATTCATATACAGACTCAAGCGCCCATGTACAGTTGTATTTATCCTCCTTCATGCTCCTCTCTGAAGGAGATCGGCAGGTCTGCCATACTCTTAGTGGTGGAGTTTTGCTGCAGATAATAGATTGAGGACCTGATCACCATCCTGAATCAAAGTGCCAAGAAGATGTCAAATGCTGCAATCGCATCCTCCCAGCCGGGACTATGCATCGAGATGCCCCACGTTTGTACAAGAAGAGCAGGGGTCAGCAACCTTGGACCTCCATATGCTTGAATCTACATCTCCCATAAAGCTCAGATACTTCTTTAGAGTGGCTGTGCCTCATGGGTAATGTAGTTCCAAAACATCTGGAGAGCTATGTTTCTGATCCTGAAGAAGAGCATTGCAGTAACAGGAAATCGCGCACCACCACCAGTCACTACTGACAATACAGAAGACACATGTCCTTGCAGGCAGAGCACTGCACACTCCCTTGGAGCTTTTTGGGACGCTGGACTGACTTGTCGGCTGGGTCCTAATTTAGAGGGACAGCAAATTGGGAACATGCACCCACACATTGGACGTAGGATCCATAACTCTGAGCATCATCACAAGCTCCCCACTGGATGGATGGGACACGTATACGGCCTGTCACACACTTGTATCACTGACACAAAGATCACACACGTGCGTGCCTCCCATCACACACAGATCCACATACACAACTCTCATCACACACATTAGTAATAAAATTAATCTTGTCTCATTTGTTTCTGACTCTTAAACCTCAAAGGATTTCTAGTTCTAAAATATCAGTTTTCCGCCAGTGTCTTTGTGGTTAACTAAGCGCAATTATATTTTCAGATATTTTTTTTGTACTTTAATACCTCCTCCCATACAGTTGTTTTACAGCTTGGTTTTGTGTAAATTTTTCACCCAATACCTGTCTCTAGCAGTCTGCCTTCTGTTCTCAGTCCTTCTTTTCACGTCTGCAAGTGTATCGGTAATGGTCCCTGCACCTTGAAAACCAGAAACCTCAGAATTTCCCTCATTCACTCTCGTGTTTTTGCAAGCCAGTCTGCAGTCCATATGCACATTTCTGAAATATTCTGTGTAAAGAAAATAAAATCCAAATAGTCTCCTGCCTGGTCAAAGCCTCCGTGTGGGCGTCTAGTCTATGTACTGTAGGCACGCTCTCATCCATTTTATATCATATCTTGTTTTATTTTCTCCAGGTAATGGAAAGTGAGGAATTTATGCTTCTCCCAGCAAATCAACTGATCGATATAATCTCTAGTGATGAGCTCAACGTGCGCAGCGAGGAGCAGGTTTTCAATGCAGTAATGGCATGGGTCAAATACAGCATCCAGGAAAGGAGGCCGCAGTTGCCCCAGGTAATTTGCTGTACTGATAATTTTTAACAAAGGAAATGCCTACCTCCATCTTCGTCTTCATATTATTATCAGTATTCTCATTTATATAGTGCCAACAGTTTCGCAGCGCTTTACAATAACCAAAGGGATGGAGATAAACGGACATATGATGGAGAGGTGTGGAGGACCCTGCTCATAGGAGCTTACAATCTAGAGCAGTGGTTCCCAACCACGGTCCTCACATCCCCCTAATAGGCCAGGTTGTCCAGATATCTGAAGCGAAGCACAGATGATAAGATTTGCTGCTCAGTGATTGCAGGATTCAGTCTGCATTTCCCTAAGGTGATCTGCAAAATCTGGCCTGGTTGAGGGTCCCGAGGACAGGTTTGGGAAACACTGGTATACAGGCAGGTGTCACCATCTGCTGGCCAAATGGAATTACTACAGTTCGGAGCTCCGCGCATGATCAGCTGAGAAGATGTGGTTTAGAGACATTCCCCAACTGGTTTTAAAAGGTATTAGCGCCTTGAGCTTCATGCCCAAGGTGCTAAAACTTTAGTGCCACCTTCTAAAGCCCAAATGCAAATGAAATTAATTTGCAATGTTGCAGCATAGCCCCAGATTGTGTTAACACATTCTTGGGTTGCTGTGACGGTGGCTGCTTACCGTGTATTCACAACCATGGTTAAACATGATTGTCTTACCCCTGTATTTTAAGGTCCCGATAAGCATGTCACTTCTTTTCTTACAGGTCCTGCAGCATGTCCGTTTGCCTCTGCTGAGCCCTAAATTTTTGGTAGGCACAGTTGGGTCTGATCCATTGATTAAAAGTGACGAGGAGTGCAGGTAATGTAATCATTATTGCCGTAAGTTATATTGCAGCGTTATTAGGCATTTGTTTTCAAAGCATATTTTTCAATATGTTGTAATGTAGAGGATTATTACTAATGGTTTGGTAGGGTTACCGTATTCATTTGCACTTGCCTGCAGCGAAAACGTCTTATCTCTCTCCTGGCAATATTTTTCTCGTACATTAGCAAACATTTTTTGTTTTAAACCATTTGAAAACATTCTAACCGCTATAAAACATAATAAAGGTGATTCCACATTGCTTTGGTTTTCTTAGATTTTCTTGTTTCAGTGTTTCTACATTAAAATAGTGCATAATCTCTGTATACTTTCCAATCAGGGACCTAGTGGATGAAGCCAAGAATTACCTTCTTTTGCCTCAGGAGCGGCCTCTAATGCAGGGTCCTCGGACTAGACCTCGAAAGCCCATCCGCTGTGGTGAAGTGCTCTTTGCAGGTAGTTTTTTTACTTCTTTTTTTGAACTGATCTCCATAAATATAACTTTGCCAGAGTGTATGTGTGTCATGTTTATGTGTAACCTGCTGTCCATTATCATATAATGCATTGAAATAAGTGTCCATTGAATAATATGACAGTCTTTTGGTTTGACCTCACTTTCCCTACACACATCTAAAGACCAGATCACCCACGCTGGTGATGGAAGAGCCTCCATGGTCTGATTCTGGGGCTTCTTATACCTCGCATCCTTATTATGGCTGATGCATAAAAAATGAATATAATTGACAATTATTTTAACTATACACTTCCTTTACATCTGTATAAATATGCATAAGTTCACTGTGTAAAAACGTGGAACTAAACCCACTGTACAGAGGTAATCAAACCGTTTAACTTACATGGACACCAAAAGACAACACACTGTAGTAAAACTTTAAGAAGCATCATTTCCACCGGGCATCACAAACTCTGGCCCCTCAGATGTTCCTGATCTACCGGTACTTGTGATTCTCTGGCCATCTTTTACATTCAAAGATTTCTTGGAATTGTAGGCCAACAACATCTGGGGGGCTTGAGTGAGGCCCCTGATTTAGACGTAGTTAAAGATTACCCGTGGCTTCCTCAGAGCATTTGGAAACAAATATTCATTATCACATTGTAAGATACTGCAGAGTATGAGACGTTTGTAAGTTATTTAATTTTTTTGTTTTAGGTATTTAGTGACCTTGTCTCTCTCTCTGTACATTATGATTTGTGATTGTGTTGCAAGTAGTTTATACTTACTGCATTATTGCATTTAAACCTTTTTTTGTTTTCTGCTTCACCGATCGTGTACTTTAATGAGTCTAATTGATACAGTAATTTGTTTCAGAATTTCTGCAACATGTTTGTTTGCATTTACTTTGTGGTGAATTGCTGTGATGGCCAAAAAAGTCGTTAAGATGTTTTTTTTTTAAATATTTTGGTACAAGTCACAAGTGTTTTGAGCACTTTTGTGTAATAATCTCTGTTTTACAGTTTCTTACAGAAACGTTTATGATCTTCGTTTTCAGCCTGCTTATTTTAGAATCTTGTTTTCTTGTTTTTGTTTCAGTGGGCGGCTGGTGTAGTGGAGATGCTATTTCAAGTGTTGAGCGCTATGATCCTCAGACCAACGAATGGAGGATGGTGGCATCCATGAGCAAACGTCGTTGTGGTGTTGGTGTCAGTGTCTTAGATGATCTTCTTTATGCAGTTGGAGGCCATGATGGGTCTTCATATCTCAACAGTGTAGAAAGGTAACTCGTGTGCAGACAGACTGCCGGGGAACCAAAAATATTCATTTTGTCAATCTTTTTTTTTTTTTTATTATTATTATTATTATTATATAAATTCAAAAAACCTAATGTTGCTACCCAACTTAACATATATTCTATTTTTTTCATTCTCCGATTGAACAGTACTTAATGTAGATAGTTTATGATTCTATTGTTGTTGAATTGGTTCCCTTAATCATTCATAGGTACGACCCAAAAACGAATCAGTGGAGCAGTGATGTGGCTCCAACCAGCACTTGCCGGACAAGCGTTGGGGTTGCTGTGCTTGGAGGGTATCTTTATGCTGTTGGTGGTCAGGATGGAGTTTCTTGTCTCAATATTGTGGAAAGGTATATTCATGGACTAAAACACCACTTACATTGTAACCATGCACTGTCTCTTGAGTCCTCTTCTATTGCGTAACATGTGCTTTTCCACTGGTACTTGTTTCACCACAATAGGTTCTGCAATTGTATGCTGTACTTTAAATATCAGTATTTATAGAACAAAAGGTGTGTATAAAATATTTCCGGATTTTCTTTGTATTCAGTGACCCCATGCTTATACGCTGCTACAATTTCAAATCAGGAAGCAAATCTATACTTCTATAACATGTTTTCAACACTGTGATTATTGCTTTAATCTCTTCAAAGCAGAGCTTCATGGACACAGCAGGTGTGAGCGGAAGCTTTAGCCCCGTGATCCGCTTGCTATTGCCTTTTTAGATAGAAATGATAATTATATTCATTAAGTGCCCACGCATTACGCAGCCCTGTACAAAATACAGGCTGAAGCAAATCTCTGGGCCCCTCTTCTTTTAATGACAATGTGGGGAAAAAAATATGCATTTTTTTTAACTGTTAAGCTGCCATATATAATATATCTTGAGAAACTCAGACAACGCTAATAATCCCAAAAAAGTGTCTGTTTGCCACATTCATGCACAATATAAAAAAATTACCTAATTATACTTGTCTATGAGATTGATTGTTCATCTAAACCTTGAACTTAATAAACATTTGGTCTATCATCCAGGAAATGTAATTGTGTGACAGCTTTCAGGGTGGATTTATAATAAAACTGAGCACTATAGCTATTCTTAGACACGTAATAACGTAATATGTTATGGTGCTTAGAGTGTTTTTAAAGAGAACATGTCATTCTTCACACATCTCTCTCGCTCTCTCTCTCCTTATGATTTTTACAAGCGCTTTTGGCCACTTACAGTTGTTTTCAACCTCCCTACTTTTTCTCTTACAAAATGAGTATAATATTGTCAGATACGTCTTAATTACCCTTACTTAATACTTCCTACTAAAACACTGTAATGGTGAGGTAGGTAATGGGAAAAAGTTTACGCAAGACAGACAAAAAACACAAAGGACTGCTTTAACCGCTGAGCTACAAGTATAATATATACACACTGTTATACTGATAAGCAAGGTGGGTGACAGGGCTGTAATTGTCTGGCCCATCCAGATGATGAGTGTTTGACATGTGCATTGGCGCATCAATAGAGAGTCGCTGGAACACGGTAAGGATGAAATGGGGCGTGTAGGTCAGAGATGTGGCCAGGTTATGAAGGCCGCCCCTGGTAAGTAAACAGAGACTATAGGATTTGGAAGGGCAGGGCATGTTTGGTATGGTGTCAAAAGCTGATGGAGGATTAACTATGTCTGATGTTGACCAGGCTGGAACCACCTCCCCAGATTGAATGAATGCTTTTTTTCTTGGTTCCTATGATTTTTAACAATAATAGAAAAAATTTATATATTTTTTTTTTTGGTTTTTTTAGAAGCGTTCAGTCATCTAATAATAAATTTTTTGAAAACCGCAACCTTAGGCTCTCGAAGGATGTTCTTCTCTATAAAATGTACAGAAATGGGGGGGTTAAATGGCGTTAAGAAATCCTAAAATTCCTGCCAACTTAACCTGCTAATGTCTGTTTGTTATATAAAAGAAAATAGAGGATCTACTCAATAAAGGAACTTTTAATTTAGAAACCGGAAACTTTTTATCTGAGATCAGCCTTTTCCAAGGCTTGTGATTTTCAGCCAGTGAGCTGAGAGTTCAGGGGAGATTTCTCCTGATCCTTTGTATATGCACTTTGCTGAGCTTGGTGAGGAGGATAGAGATCCTCTGTCATGGGGTTTGAGGGAGATGGTAAGCTCAGTTGTGAAACACTCAAGAACCACTATTATAGAAGCGATGTCTTAAACCTGGTGAGGATAATTAACGTATCTGAATTTAGCAAAACATTCACCTTTTTATACATTAAAGTTTTAGCTGCTTCACCTCAACACAAAAGTACTAAGGGTTAACATTACGTGTCGCCTCTCTTTAGGTACGACCCGAAGGAGAATAAATGGACCCGCGTTGCCTCTATGAGTACAAGAAGACTTGGCGTGGCAGTTGCTGTACTCGGGGGATTTTTGTATGCTGTGGGAGGATCTGATGGGACATCTCCTCTTAATACTGGTTAGTAGCCAAAAGTAAAGTGTGTAAAATATACTGTATTTAAGTACTTAAGCCTCCGTTTCCAGAAAACTAATTCAGAGCACGTGTGAGGAGTCAGTCAACATATAAACTGTAAGGTCTGTTCACTAAGCAATTCCGATGCTTTTCATTTTGGCGCACTTTGGCGATTCCAATTCGCCGACAGGAAAGTGAATTCACTATTCACCGGATGGTCAACGTAGTGCGCAGAAAAGATGGAGTTGCCAGAGCCTCATAATAAAAGTTGAGGAATATCACCGAAAAGCACCAAAGTTGCCTTGGTGAAATCCACCAAACTGCAAAAAAACTGAACACTCCTATTCTGCTAATAGGTTTTTAAACTTTTTAAAAATAAATTAAAATGTCTCAAATAATAAATGTTCTTTTTAAAAAAAGGTCTGTTACAGAATTTAAAAAAAACGCTTTTTGAAAAAATTGGGAAACAAACATTTTGTCCAAAAAGTACTAAAAGGTATTCTTAAAAAAAATATAAAATTAAAAGGCTTTTTGCTGACAATAAAAACGTTTTTTTTATATTGTTTTTTATTTTTATTAAAAAGGATATAACTTTTTTTGACATTGAATCCTATGGGATTCGCCTGGTTAAACCTGTCGAACTGAGAGACCGAAAATCATAGCATTTCATCGACACTTCGGTGCAGTTCGGCGTTCTGTGAATAGACGGACCAATACTTCACTGTGGGACAATTTCTCTATCGCCGAACTGCAATGTATTTTGCCGTCAATTCGCCTGTATTTGGCGAATTGACAGTTTAGTAAATAGACGAATTGCTGTGAAATTCATAGTTTGGTGCTTAGTGCTTAATAGACCCTTAAACTTTTTTGTACTTGGAAAAAGAGAGACATGAAGTACCTTTCCTAAAATGAAAAGGCAAACCTATTTCCGAGTGATTGTATTTGTTTTTAAAAGTATTACATGTTTGCATTATGACTCCTTAATTGTCAGCATCAAGTTAACTCCATCTCCAATACCCATACAGGAGCCCAAGATCGATATAACTCAATCGGGTCTTATTCTTGATCAATGCAAACTAATTTTGTGTATTGCAAATGGGCTCCAACATTTTTTCCCCTCTAAGGTTATCACCTTTGACTCGTCAGCCGAGGTGCTGCAATGGTTTGAACAGTCGAGACTTCTGTATTTGCAACATGGAGCCCCAGATGATTTATACTTGCAGTAGTGCTGTTTGGCCAGCAGATTGTAGCCCCTGTCTGTCAAATGGGGTGTACTGACAGTAACAATGCATTGTCCAATGATTTTTTTTAACTGTAGTTAACATCAAGTGGTTTTATGGAAAAATACTTAGTAATGCAAGGGTTATACATCGCACCTAGATTTTGACAATTCCATGTGTTCACAAGATTTGCCTCTTCAAATGACAGTGACATGAATAATTTGTGAGATTCTTATTTCATTCTATGTAAATACATTGTGCACCCATGTACAATTTAGGTGTGGTAAATGTCAGTTTGCTCCTTGCAGTGTGTCGTTATGTTATCGTTAATCCTTACTGTTTTTAGTGGAGCGGTATAATCCTCAGGAAAACCGCTGGCACACCATCTCGCCCATGGGCACACGTCGGAAACACCTAGGCTGTGCTGTGTATCAGGACATGATCTATGCAGTAGGAGGCCGAGATGACACAACGGAGCTCAGCAGTGCTGAGCGGTACAACCCCAGAACCAACCAGTGGTCACCAGTGGTAGCCATGACATCGCGTCGGAGTGGGGTAAGTTCTAGTTATGCAGTTAATCACAGCAACGTGATGTTTTTGTGTTGCCCTTATATTGCTGGTAGCTATGACATAAACCTTGAGCACACTCGGTATAAGTCGTGCATTCTTTTTTCACAGTCGCTATGTATTGCTACTTTCAAGTCTATATTTGAAGTAACTTCTCAGATCCTTTTTACAAAAGAACAATGAGTGGTGATCTAGTGATCTGTACATTTTCAAGCAGAATGACTTTGTTAAACATTTTTAATGACAGTGGTAATATTGAAATCTGTTTCTATAGAGTATGTAACTTTGACTTTGCTCTGTGGAAGCTGTTGCTTGGCTCCCATGCAGTTACTTAAAGGACCACGCTACTCATCCTGACCACTTTTACATTAATAAAGTGGTCAGGATGTGAGGAGTGCCCCCCCCCCCAGTTGTTGATAAAATGCTGGGTGAAGTGGAGGAGTTTCCTCCACCCATCCAGCGTCACCAGCAGCCAGGGAAATTGAATTTCCCAACTGCCGGTCACTAATAAATTATTAGTTAACTTTGGCACGCAGAAAGCGTGCTGACTTCACGATCTCTGAGACAGCTCACTTTAGAAATGGGTCTTAGGCCGTGATGGATTGGAGGTGCATATGCGCTACTGGACTTGCCTACGTAAAGTTTGCAAGTCCCATTGCGGTGTGCAACTTGCTTTCCCTACACTACACAAGTATTGCAGGGAGCGCAAATTGCACGTAAAAGCCTCAGGAACTCCTGAACCCGAAGAGGAGGAGCAGCGCCTGGCGAAGAACAAAAGGTGAGTAAATTGGGGCAAAATAAAAAAATATTGGGCAGAGGCTGTCAGCAGTTTCTGCCCAATTTAAGGGCACATAAAAAGGTGGTGTTCATTTAACACGCCTTTAAGTGTGAGTTGTCAATAATGCAGCTACCAAACAGGAAAAAAGTGCACGAGTCCATGACTGCTGTTGACCTAACACCATCATTGGCTGTGTCCTGCTTGGGGCTCACAGCAGTACATAAACATCTGCTGACCCCTCAACCTGGATTTCTAAGCCCCTCCCCTGTACCTCCTATTTTGTTTTTGTGTTTTAAGTTCACCTAAGCTCACTCATCCTTTCTGCAATATATTGGCCTCAAACACGTTTGGAAACCTTTCCTCTAGGGCAGTGTTTCTCAAGTGGTGGGTCGTGACCCAAAAGTGGGTCGCGGACTGGGTCGCGGGGCAAGTGCCCCCATGCCTCTCTAATGCCTGGGACCTGCTGATGCATCTTACCTGCAGCTTCCCAGGTGGTGCGGCTACCTCTGAATGTTCCCAGGCGCCACCTGGGATCCGCTGCATCAGGTAAAATACTCTGTAATGGCAAGGTGGGGGGGCGAGAATCTGTAATGGGAAGGTGTGGGGTGGGACTCAGTGACTGGTGACAAGTGCTGTACTCCCAACACCAGGAGCCACTGTGCACATCTCAGTGAAGCAAAGTATATTTATATAGGCCAGTCTCCCATGGAGGTGTTTTTTGAATGGCTATTCCATTGCTCTTCAGTGTCTCTCTGAGGCACTGAAGAGCATAGGTTCAGGAAGTAGGCAGTGCCAGACATTGAGAAGTCTGCAATCTCTTGGCCAGCTTGAGCTTATGCGATTAGCGTAGTGTTCAGCTACGCAAATTGCGTAGGCTCAGGGAGGGCTGGCTGCCGCTGCGAAGCAATAATGTGCAAAAAGTCAGAGACAGACGGTGGGGGAGCGCGGAGCAGGTGAGTTTAAGTTTCTTTTATAATATTTTATTATTCATTCAGTAGTGATTTAAATTTATAGTTGCTTTGTCTGCCATCACCCCAGACTTTGAGACACTTATTTAGAGCAAGAAGTATCCCCAGTTTTCCATTAAGTTCTAATTAATTTCTTATGTTTCAATTACAGTTTATTTTATTGGGTTTTTGCCTCAACAGCGCTATCGTTTTCACTAGTTCTGTGATTACTGCACTATCCATTTTGCAAAGAATCCCTGTTTGTTTACAAAATTGTTTAAAAAGTGCATACATTGTAGAATATTGCACACGTTGTTTTGAGGAACAAATTATGTCAAATTCAATTATTTTTGGGTCGCGACTTAATGACAAAGGAAAATTGTGGGTCCTGAGGGTCCACAGGTTGAGATCCACTGCTCTAGGGCATCCATCCTTGTCATATTGGCTTTCTGCAGATGACAATTCCCATAATGCTGTTTGCTATGTTGAGTAGGAAGGCAGAGGTAGTACGCCTGTTCCAATTAATATCTATGTTAAGCAGAGACCTTTTTTCTTTCCTCATTTCACAGGTTGGGCTGGCTGTTGTGAATGGACAGCTGATGGCTGTAGGTGGTTTTGATGGAACAACGTACTTAAAGACCATAGAGGTTTTTGATCCAGATGCTAACACTTGGAGGTAAGTGTATTACCATAATTTTAGTCCAAAAAGCTTTAAGAAATACTTGTTCCTTCTTCTAAAGTGTCATTCTGAATACAGCAAATTTAACTGTGTTTATGGATGGGGAGCTACTTTGACAATTCTTGCAACAAGCAGTTGAAACAATATGTCAGACTCAAATCTTCCTCCTAATTGAACCTTCGTTCCTCTTCTGTCATTAAGAGTTTGAGAAATTTATATTATTGCACTCTTGGAAAGTCACAAAAGAGTTAAAGAATGAAGCCAGTGTTACTCCACAATATGTTAATTGAATTATAAATTGTGTATTTAACCTAAAGACATATAGATGGTGTTGTTGGATTTGCAGGCAGTAGTATAGATTACTAAAGGGTTGGTTATTCAAGAAGAGCTGAACTTGCCACTGACTTGCACTGAACGGTGAACTTTGCTGTACGGTGCAATTTCGTGGCAGTTTGTCTTTTCAGAAAGCTGTCAATTCACCAAATACTGACAAATTGACAGCAAAATACAGTGCAGATCGCGTTATGCTGTTCCCTTGTTTTTTTGCTAGGTGGTAGCAGAGCATTGCAATAGTTTCAAAGTTCACAGCATTCGTCTGTGGGTGTGTATATTATATGAATGTACATGCGTAGATACACAAATATATACAGTTGTGTTCAAAATTATTCAACCCCCACTGAAATTGAGTGTTTTGGCCAGTTTGACATTGATTTTGATCATTCAGTCATCTTGCTTACAATTAAATCAAAGAGGCACGTGTAGGTCAGACAAATATAACATAACATTTATAATGAAATAACCACAAATGTCTTTTCTGTGCTCACATCATTATCAGTTTTATTCAACCCCCAAGTGACATTCAATCTTAGTACAACATCCTTTTACAGTTATAACAGCTTTTAAACATGAAGCATAGCTTGACACAAGTGTCTTGCAGCAATCTACGGGTATCTTCGCCCATTCGTCATGGGCAAAAGCCTCCAGTTCAGTCACATTCTTAGGCTTGCGCACTGCAACTGCTTTCTTTAAGTCCCACCAGAGGTTCTCAATCGGATTTAAGTCAGGTGACTGCGATGGCCACTCCAAAATGTTCCAGCCTTTAATCTGCAACCATGCTCTAGTGGACTTGGAGGTATGCTTGGGATCATTGTCCTGTTGAAAGGTCCAACATCTCCCAAGCCTCAGGTTTGTGACGGACTGCATCACATTGTCATCCAAAATCTCCTGGTACTGAAGAGAATTCATGGTACCTTGCACACGCTGAAGCTTCCCTGTACCTGCAGACGCAAAACAGCCCCAAAGCATGATTGACCCCCCCGCCATGCTTCACAGTAGGCAAGGTGTTCTTTTCTTCATAGGCCTTGTTCTTCCTCCTCCAAACATAGCGTTGATCCATGGGCCCAAACAGTTCTAATTTTGTTTCATCAGTCCACAGAACACTATCCCAAACTTCTGTGGTTTGTCCACATGACTTTTGGCATACTGCAGTCGACTCTTCTTATTCTTTGGAGACAGCAAGGGGGTGCGCCTGGGAGTTCTGGCATGGAGGCCTTCATTACGCAGTGTGCGCCGTATTGTCTGAGCTGAAACTTCAGTACCCACATCTGACAAATCTTTTCTCAGTTCCTCAGCAGTCACACGGGGACTTTTCTCCACTCTACGCTTCAGGTAGCGCACAGCAGTCGAAGTCAGCATCTTCTTTCTGCCACGACCAGGTAGCATTTCAACAGTGCCCTTTGCCTTGAATTTGCGAATGATGCTTCCTATGGTCTCTCTTGGTATGTTTAACATCTTTGCAATCTTCTTATAGCCATTGCCCTTCCTGTGAAGAGTAATCACCTCTTCTCTTGTCTTCCTGGACCATTCTCTTGACTTCACCATGTTTGTAACCACACCAGTAAATGTCTAGAAGGAGCTGAGTATCACAGTCATTTTAAAGCTGCCTAATTGGTGCTTACTATGCTTTATTGCTGCTCCGTGACATCCACAGGTGTTTTCAATACCTGATTGAAAACACTTGAATGAACCTCTGTTCTTCAGAGTGGTAGTCTTTAAGGGGTTGAATAATTGTGTCAATGAAGAATTCACAAAAGAAACATTTACTACTGTATTACAAAACCAATTGATGTCATTTTAGTTGCATATGGTTCTTTAAAAAGTCCTTGTAGGATTTCATTCTGAATACAATTACAAATGTACACTAAATTCCCTAAAACCCTTTACAGCATTGGGGGTTGAATAATTTTGAACACAACTGTATGTAGTGTGTATTTGATAACCTGGTATGTTCAATAAATAATATACTTGGAGAGTTTGTGTGCGCAATGCTAACATTTTAAATATGTATTTTAGCTTTCTACGAAATTGTTTAAAGAAATGTACTTGGCCCCATTAGAAACCCTATCAATATGAAGGAAGAGAAGTACAGTTTGTCAGGTCTGGTGCTAAAGTAAATACTAGGAACAGAACATTGGTTTTATAGCGCCTGCTTCAGATTTAGCATGGCTATTGTTTGAGATGTAAACGGCTATGTTCAGATATAAAGGACATATTGGCTCAGATGATTTTGAGTTTAAGAACACTGACCAAACATCCCATGTTTCTTTCAAACAGATTGTACGGTGGCATGAACTACCGGCGCCTCGGCGGCGGAGTTGGCGTTATCAAAATGACACACTGTGAATCGCACATCTGGTAATACAACTTGGATTTAACACAAGACTGACTGCTGTTACTGTCAATGCCAGAGGCTTCCTGCTTCTCTGACGCAGCCCTCATTCTGCTCATTACTCAAACATGGCCACCAAGAAAATTCCCAATTGAAAAGGTTTATATCGGCCACTGACTAACGGAAGGTCATTATGAATATATATATATATATATATATATAATATATATATATATTATATATATATATATATTTTTTTTTCTTTTTATCTCCTTTTGTCGCAAACACATCAACCACTAAGTGAAAGATAAATTTCTAGGTGTTCATAGGAAGATGCGTTTGTCACGCAAGGTGGCAGGTAATTAGTCCATAGCCAACCAATGTCCCAGAACCTTTTAATCTCCTTTTAATCTCCTTTTTATTTGGTGCCAGTGAAATCCACAACCCTGGTTTTCATTTTGAAGGAGGTTTTTATTTTTCCCCATTGGCTCGGATAGCCCGCAGTCCATGCAGATACAGTGTAAAAGTGAAGATCTATTCAAGAAGTTGAAAGAGGGGAAATATCGTCATAGAACTGAGCAGCATCGGCAAGGGGATTGTCTGAGAGATCTGTTTAGGAGCTGCTCACGTTCACTACAGTTATGCATCTCCCATCGGTTTTGCATGTCTGCTGTAAATCTATCTTTTGGACCAATGGGTTATAGGATATGTTTTAATTGTGACTATTATGGCTTTCTCAAGGGGATTGAGCTGGATGCAGCCTAACAGCCCATGCAGTGGGAGGGAAACAATACATACGCACGCATCTTAAGCTTTTAAAGCAAAGACTTCACCGGCTACGTCCACGAGGACGATAATTATTCACGTTCTACGCAGATGGTCTGGTTACATCTAAGATCCCAGCTTTTTTACAAACATAATCTGATGCTGCAGTACATGCTTTTGTACAGCCAAGTGCACTATAGTCTATCCGGATTTCTTTTTTTCCCTTGTGCCTATAAAGCCTGCTGCTGCACTGACTTTACCGTTTGTGTACATCCCTCTCATGGGTGACTTCATAGTACTACCTGTAATGTATGTCTGATACATTGTGTAATTTATGCATAAAGTGGGGCAAGTCATCCCAAAATGGCTTAAACAACTCTTTCTGATTGGAGGAGAGCACTTTGGACTTCAATAAAATCTATAAATACGTTATGCTAATACGTTCATCCCGTAGAGAGGCAAACGAGCTACGAAGAAAGACATGTCATCCATAAGATATTCATCACTTCCAGATTTAATTTCATCTACAAAACTGGACAAAAAATGTCTTGCTACAGATAAGTATTTTTATTTCAAAGTGATGTGCCAACATAACATACCAGGTGTTTTAGGGTTTGCAAGAGTGAAGACTATGCGCATGTATGCAATGCTAATTCGTGGCTGGTCAAAGTTCAATTCTTCTCATGACTTCTCTGGGATTTTCTCCTGCGATAGACCTCTGTAGCATATTATACTATGTGGTTTCTGCACAGATGTTAACCTGCCTCTGAGTCATTTTACACAAGGCTTAAATGGATGATTAAGATGAAACATGTCTAAAACAAGCCTGACTGCGCTGCTGCTGACAAAGCTAGAGACCCGCAGCTCCCTCTTAGTTGGTCATTAAGGAACCGTATCAATCACGAAAACCTTTTAGAATTAAAATAGTTTAATTTCAACCACTAAGTGCATGCTAACAAGCTGGCAAGAAAGCCAGCATCTTGGCACATGCTCTGCTTCGTTAGAAGCCCTCAAACTGTTAAGACGCCAGAGAACCAGAAGAGAGATGATATGATGGCTCCGTGTCAGTGGAGCACAGGTAAGCACCAATGATGGGTCCGATTTCTTTACACTAGTCATTAATAGCTGTTGTAAAAGTGCAAAAATCCTGCGCGAGCAATTTTCAGTCTGTCAAAATACAGTCACTGAGTCAGCAGCTCAAGTTGGAATATTTTGGTGCCGTTCGTAAACACCAGGAACTGCGAAGCACATGGAGCCGCGTACATTCCTACACGAGCAGGATCACAGAGGGACACTGGGAATTATTTATGGGTAACAGCTAAAGTCCACAGCTGGGACTGTCATGTTTCATTAGGAATTGCTGAACTGAAACGCCAATGATCCTAGGGCAAAAAAACACCTGGGGGGCTGGAGTTTGACTTCCACGCCCTATCGTGTAATATCTTGACAGGAATAAAAATCTGCACTTAAAAAGAAAAGGATAAAAATCATCAGTTTATTTATATATATTTGTCACTTTTCCTTTATGTACAAACCTATTTGCCGATTAAAGGAAAAGTGTCAGGTGAGAAACATCAAGGAAAATCGCTTCCAGCTTTCATTATTTTGCTTTTTATGTTTATCTATCTAAATGTTTTAGTCCTTACATATCCGTGACCACCAAAGAAAGACGCGGTCCCACCAGGTGTGTATGTGCTCCTATTTGCAACCTTCCCGCCTAATGTGACCTGTTCTTCCTTTGGTTGTAAGGATACAGTGGGCTGGCTACCTACGGGCCTCAGTGCCCCCACTCTGGATGAAGTATAGTGCTGTTTTTTTTTTTTTTACCCCTCTAAGTAAATATTGTTCTTAATGTATATTTTTTGGGCACTGGCGTCTGAAATGTCAAACAAACGGTGTTTATCGTTAAATGTAAGCATATGTTCAAAGTTAAACCTAGTCCAGTAAAGTCCCATCAGCCCTAATCCATACAAGCCATTATCCTTAACGAGTGAGCCATTATTTGTAATAGCCCACACTCGTTAATGATGACTGTTTCTGCCCTATTCCAGCGGAGCTAAAAATGTCTAGTGCAGATCCGCTGCATTGTCTACGAAGTGTATATTACTGCTTCCTATACTTTGTATCGGAAGTACTAATGTTAAAGCAGGTAGAGAATAACAAGTGATTCCAAAGTCCTTTGTTATTCTTTTTATTGTTACTGATAATGGGGAAAAGTTACCGTTTGCAAAAAGCTGATGTTCATTGATTTTTGGTTTAGCAAAATCACTTAACATGCAAAAAATGCAAGAAATAAAATAGAATAAATGACATGATCACCACTGGCTTCCAGTTTTTACAAGCCAAACTGCGAACATAGCCGTTCTCCTCTCATGGAAAGCCACCAATGTTTAACCGCCTAATTATTCCAATAGCGACTCCCTATTACCAGGTATAGGGCCCTATCCTGTTATACGTGAGCATCCCATTTATTCCAAAAAATGCGTTCCTTTATCTTCATCTATTAAAACCTACAAGCTGTTTACCAGTTTACGTGCAATGATCTCACCCTGACATCCTGGAAACGGTTCAATGAACAAATAATCTTGGGCACGTTTTTCACAGAAGCCAAGAGAGCTAACTATTGATGGCTAAAAAGTGCTTGACAAGGTGATGAGGATGATAATACGCCGTCGCAATAATCCATTGCCATTAATAACTGTTTACAGCTAATTTTAAACCTCCTTTGGGTGTGTCAGCAGCATGTATTGCAAAAAAATAAGTGTACAGCTGGGTGGTGCTGGCAGCATATTGATCAGCAAAGTCCTAATCATTCAAGCACCGTCTCGCTTAAATGTCTCTTTTTGGCCAGTGAGCCTAAACAGAACTTGGGAGACCATGTCCTAACAGTTATGAGCCAGCAATGGTGAATGGCATGTGCCCATGAGCAGAAGAAATGCTTTTAGATCATATGCACCTTTCTAATATGAAAATGTAAAGTGTAAATAAAATGTTTACTTCAAAATCTAAACCCTGTTTCCTTATTTGTTTTTTTATTCAAGGTTTTTAGCAATACAACGTCACACTATTTGAGAAATAAAAACTGCAGAAACGGGATCCTCTAATACAGGGCTGTCAAACTCCAGCCCATCTGAATGTTGATGACCTACAATTCTTGTAATTCTTTGAATTTAATACATTACCAGAGAATCATGGGGGTTGTAGTTCAGTAAGAAGCGGGAGTGGGCTGAGTTTGACAGCCCTGCTCTAATATCAGTTTGTATGGAGGGATATTAAGGGAAGATGGGGAGAAAGCCGTAATGAGAAGCAATCATACGATGAACTTGAATAAAAGAAAACAAAGGGCTCTTTTTTTTTCTGGAGAAAGGATTTTACCAGGAAGGATACATCGAGATTTCTCTCGTTTTTAAGTATGTCCTGGGTGGCGAGTATGTACTGTTAGGTGTCTTGCCCAAGGACACTTACTGGAAAGGTGTTCTTGCTGAGATCAAACCCATGTCTCCACAGGCTCTCTTCACGCAGAGCAGTGATGTTACCTCTACTCCACCCAGCCAGACTCTATAGGAGCAATCCTGGTCCTTTTTAGATGTTGTAGAACTAAATCTCCGATGATTCTTAGCCACAGACTCTCTGGCTGGGCCTCATGGGAATTGTAATTCCAAAACATTTGTAGGACCATGGCTGACCCCTGGCTAATCCATTTTTTTTAAGCCTTTGCTCACAGAATCGCATAAAGCAGGGCTGTCAGACTCCGGCCCACCAAATGTTTTAAAACTACAGCTCCCATTATTCTCTGGCCGTGTGTTGTGTTCAACGAATTCTGGGAATTGTAGGCATAAACATCTAGGGGGGGCCGTGAGTTTGACAGCCCTTGCTGGAGGAAACCGTGTAGATGTATCTGCTATCATTTAATTATGTGACTGCCTAAGCCAGCAATGACAAGTACCTTGGCTCTTAACCTCCCTGGCGGTCTAATTTTTGCAAAATTTTGTGTCTAAAAGCGTTTAAATTTTTTTGGAAAGGAAATGTGTTGTTTTATATAGTAAGCCTGTATTCTGTAGGAATAACTCACTGAAATCCGTGCAAGCAAGAGTCTAGTAAACACACGGAGTCAGAGAAGGTTTGAAACCCGAAATAATAATTTATTATCCCAAGAATAATTATCCAAAATAATGGAAGTAAGTTATATTCAATAATATAATCAAACCAAAAACATGCCTCTTTCCTCTTGGTACTGGGATTCCTGTCCAGATGTACACTCCTTTGCCAATGAAATATACAGGACACGGGGGTACCAAAAAAAAGTATTTGTTCTCAAACCAGCTTTGCATCTGCAAGAGTGGGTATCTGTGGAGGCGCTTAGTGAATACTGTGATTTCTAGGGTTGCTGCCTACAAGGTGTTGCACATAAATCTCAACTCAAATGTGTAAATAAGATATACGGAAAGAGTGGGGGTCCTAGCGGCGCAGTGGGTACTTCCTAATATCGAAGAATCTGGATAGGTGTTTCTAAATGGCTGATGATGCTAAAAGTCTGGTATGAATCAACTATATTAATCAGGTAGTGACAGAGAAAGGTACTTCAGTGGATCTATGATTCACTAGTGATCGTGCAAATAACAATTTTGTGCAAATACGCAACCATGTGCCAAAAAAACAACGGTGATATATCCTTATATCATTCGTATAAATCTGTTCCTATAATACAAGGTGTATAGTAAACCACATGTACAAATGCATATAAAGTGCATGTGCTCATAAATCCTTTCTATTTGTAAAGTGCAAACACAAAAATGTGTTGCTGTGACATCTATAGAAAGCCATAAGAGGACATTTTATGACTTTCTATAGATGTCACATCAGATAATAAATAATCTTTTTTTGGTACCCCGTGTCCTGTATATCTGCACAGGAATTCCAGCACCCACTTCACAGCACAAAGTTTATTCTACAGTAATTTTTACTGTAATTTTTTTTTTTTTTTCATTTTTGAATTTGCTGCCTGGTACCGCCCGCCCCCCTGCGTTGCGTGACTCGCAGGGAGCAGAACCAGGAAGCAGAGTCGCCGGCTGCCGCGATCACACTGGGGAGACGGCGACGGATGCAGTGAGTATGCATCCAGCCCGAGTGTGGCTCGGGGTTACCGATCGCGGTAGCGAAATTTAACCTTGAGTCACACTCGGGAATACCGCCAGGCAGGTTAACAGAACTCTGCGAGAACTCGAGAGCACGGCTGGAGGCCATATCCCAACCTTCACAAGCCGACGGCTGCTTGCTGGGACGCGGCCAGCTGGTGTTGTCTTGCAGAATTCTATTAGACACTGGGGCAGCTGGCAGAATGCACTGAGTTCTGGGATTTGTGTATGTGTGTTTATATCGATTTCCCATTTATCTGGTGTCTGGGTATACATATGTATCTGAAGTCGTGTGTTCTTGTTCTTAAAATAATGGTGTTGTTGCATCCCTAGTGGAAAGACTGGTGAACCGTACGGTGGCAGTTTCCTAGGCCTGGTGCCTCACGAGCGCACTAAGGAACATCGTAAGGATCGTCATAGAATTTTGATGGATCGTATAGGAATGACACAAAGTAGGTGCACACTTTTGTTGCGTGTAAGAAACCTGCCTTTTATAATCCGCATCAAAACACTAGGATGCGCATTGAGACATGTCTACAGACGTGATGCTTTCTATAGGTGGGAGTACAGGACATCAAACAAGTGCTCATTTGACGTCTTTCACGTGTGCATAAAACAGACAACAAAACACAACAGCTTCTGCAGCTTCCACATTTCTCAAGGTATTATTTATTTTCTTGAGCTTCAACGTCAAAGACACGACACGATGCGGCTGAAATTTTAAGTACGTCCATGTAAAAGTATCTCCGTTACAGCACATGTAATTTCTGCACGTTTGTGGCACTGCGTAAATAGTGAATTCACCATAATGCATCCACCATTGTATAACCATCGTTCTTTCAATGAAAGGATGGTTGTTGGTAAATAACCCATATGGTGCCGTTCCATATGTATATAAACAATATCATTTAGTCATACTGTAGGGGTAATGTGCAAATAAAGGATTGCTAAAATACACAGGGTATTTTCTATATTTGTACATCTTATTTTCTTTTCATTGTTCAGTTTCATAACGCTGCTGGGAGTGGACCAGGTTAATCCCACTAATTATAGGTTTTTAATACCTTCCTAACTAATGTATATGGTGCTGAAAGGGGATGTGCGCACGTTTTGTTGCAATCATACTGAAAACTTGTTATGGTATTTGCCAACTATGACGAGTGTGAACCTGGGACAAGGAGGTCAAACACAAGTTCCCCTTCCCTCCCTATTTTATACTTTGTATCAAATATATTTGCATAGCGTTGTATGGCCTTCAAAATAAGACAACTTTATTAGGTATACTGCCTACAGCCTCCAAATCATCCACATATTGTTCCTGGCCACCTTTTATTTCCTTCTCTGGACTGTAAATGTGGTCTTTGTAGCTGAATATATGAGTCACTCAACTATAAAAGGCATATATTATAGCACTTAGAATTTGTTTAGCCTCAACAAATTCTATTTTGGCAGAAATAGAATCAAATCTTTATTCTATAAGGACGTTATTGTAAATTTCACGTGGGTAGATTGATCAATAATCCAACAGCTGTACTGGATGTAAATCTATTGGTTACAGACAGTATCGAATTTCAAAAAAATTAAGTGTAGGAACTCACAAAGATGTGTCCCTCAATCTATCTATATATTAGGCTGAGTTTTGGAGAAATGTAGAATAAAACATATTTTTGTTGTTCAAGGAAATATTACCTTGTTAAATCACATCTAAATAAAAGGTAAGTAAAATGTTGGTGCTTTTCATTTTGGCGCATGTTGACTCACTTTGGCGATTTCCATCTCATCGAAAATTCGGTGAATTCACACTATTTATTGAATGTTCATCGTATTTCGCCAAAAATTGAGTCACCAGAGCAGTTATCAGGTGTCAACAATAAGCCATGAATTGTGAAAATTGCCTCGGTAAATTCCACTGAACTCTTATTACACAAAAAAAGTCTCCTATTCTCTTTATAGGAGGTTAAATCAATTTAAAAAATCCTTTTAAAATAATAAAGTCTGTTAAAAATAAATACAAAGTCTTTTAAATGAAAAAAAAAATCCAAAAATGGTCTTAAAAAAAAAAAGTAAAGGTTATTGTAAAATAAAAAATGGTCTTTAAAAAAAATATTAAAGATATTACATTAAAATCTATTAGGTTTGCCTTTTTAAAGCTGTTGGATTGAAAAGCCAAAATCGGGTAATTTTGCCGCAATTTCTGTGCAATTCGGTGAAAACACAATTCTTTAGTTCTTTATAGTTCATTTTCGGATTCGGTGAATTGCAGCGAAATGGAACATATTTCACTGTCCGTTCGCCCGTATTTGGCTAAAATGCAGCTTTGTGAAGACACATATTGCCCTGAAATTGCACCTATGCTGAAATTACCCATACGGTGCACTTCGTTCACAAATTCGAACATCAGGGAATAACCTTCTTAGCATTAGCAATGATAACATTTATGATGGTCTTGAGCGGGTAACAGCAGTATCGTCTGCCCTACAGTGAGTCCGTTCAGATCTCATAAGGTTTTAGCTTTGATGGTACCATCGCAGAGAAAGCTATTCCATATGCAAATCAGACTGCTTGGGTGGCCAGAACTGAAATGCCAAGGGAGTCCTCTGTTATAAAGTCAATTTATGAACTCCTTGCATAGCATTTACTGTCTCATCAACCTAAAAAGAATTGGTCTCCCATACGTCACTAAACTAAATTGATAATTTCACGTTAATAAATAAAATATTAACTTGTGATCAGTCAGATTCTTTCTAATGTTCGTAAGATTGCAGGAAGCTAGTTTTGTAGGTCAAATTACAATCAAGTTGGAACAGCCGATGTTGAACGTGAAACGCATTAAGGTGTCTGTATCCAAAAATTACAAAAGCACCTCCCAAACCGGTCTGTTTTAATGTCTCTAAAGCTGGAACGCCCTGATTAGCAAAATAATAGACTGGGATGAGACGTATAAATGCTCAGAAAAGCATGCCAGCCTTCAGAGATCATGTCGACGGCCTCTGTCCTGACCATTGTTTTCCTGGTGATTCTTCGTTGTAATCCGCAAACTGCTTCAAGGGTTAAGTTGAAAGAAAATGGTTATGAGAATCTGATTATTGCCATCAATCCGCAAGTGTCTGAAAATGTGCAGCTCATCACAAGACTTAAGGTGAGAGGTTTGCAAAGTTATTTGTAATATATACAATAAATGGCTTTGCTTCTGCGTCCCATCACTCCTCAACTAAAACTCAATGGGTCCTTGAATCGTACATGGCTAAAATGGTTTGGTTATAATATTTTATGAGAGGTTTCAAGTGTTTTTTTTATTATTTTTTTTATAAGACTTGTGAAGGGATTGGCTGAAAATGAATTATGTGGGTGATGGGTTCTACAATCCTTTTCTTAACAGTAATGGAGCAGAGTGACTGTTTTTAGACCAGTGAGTTGACATTGTTCTAGTTCAGGTGTGGGCAACTACGGCCCTCCAGATGTTTTGAAACTACATTTCCCGTGATGCTCGACTGCTCACTAGGTTTGCAGAGCCTCAATGGAAATATAGTTCCAAAACATTTGGAGGGCCAGGGTTGCTGATCCCTGATTTATAGGAATATTCAATATTCCTATATGTCATTTTGCTGCCCTGTCCTGGGATACTTGTAATTAACTACTTGGCTGCTACGGACGCGCTCAGCGCGTCCAGCCAAGTGGTTCTCCTGTGGTATGGACGCGCTGATGTCATCTTGGATGTCAGCCCAGCACTAGGGACCCCGGCGGAGCAATTAGATGTCATCTCGATGACATCTAATTCAGGCGCGCCCCCCCCCCCCCGCATGTGCGGAGGAGGCGCCTGAAAGGGAGGGGGGGAGGTCAGAGCATGGCCTTTCCAACGATATCAAACATGATAATGAAAAAAAGTTTAAAAGAAAATCTAAAAAATAAAGAAGTTTTTTGTTTTGTTAATGCAGCAATATTGTTCCCATTTCAATTATAATGTGAACAATAATGCTGCACTAACGATTTTTGTGTGCGGTGTGAAAAATAGCGACATTTCCCCCCCCCCCCCCAAAAATGTAACGGGTCCCTATTTCTAATTTTTTTAACAAGCGCACCCCATACAAAATATAACCGCAAACGATCGCATGTTAAAATGTGAAAAAAACACTTTACACATAATAAATTATTGAAAATTCAAATTTTATTGCATTTTTTGTTATAATATACAGACATGACCATAACGTATACATATAATAATGACATATTATGAATCTGTGGAGTCTGCCGGAAAGAACGATCTATAATATGTCTGGGTCATATATCAAAATATGGCTACAAAACGCGGTTAAACATGATGAGCGAAACCAGTAAAAATGACCTCAGCACAGAGCTGTGAAAAGCCTCAGCAGCGAAAGGGTTAATAGAAATCCGGGTGTAATTTGTTAAGGATAGATATTTATAAAATGTTTGTCAGAAACCCATTACACCAGGATTTCTATTAATTACAAGTATTCACAGCAAAGTCCCCGAAGTGCGCCGAACGCCGTCGAACTGCAGGGGAAAAGTGAATTTGCTATTTTTTTTTTTTTTAAAAGGTGTTTAAAAAAATAATAATGCATGTAAAATGTGTGGAAATAATTTAAAAAAAAGGTCCTAAAAAAATTTAATAAAACTCTAACAGAATGAAAGAAAAAAAAAAAGCCACTGGGAATGAAAAATTTCACCTATTAAGAAAAAAAAAAAAAGGTTTCCATTATTCCTCCATGTATCTGTCCACCTGCCTGGCCGGATCCAATTTGCAAGAACTCGTGCGAGATCACGTCCTGTCTCCGTGAGTTGCTATGGACTACTGGACCTAATAACACCATGGAGCGTAGCACTGCTGGTATTAACGCCTCACCACGATTACGTCTGGAGCTGCTGAGAAAGCGGCTCTATTGTAAAACGGGTGTGAAATGTCAGGCGCTAATGGGAAACGGCAGACGCTTTTCCGTTAACATCTGCCATTTAATGGCAACATTGGAATAGGGCCCCATGTTTTCTTTTATGTAGATCACTATTATTTACATTTCTAACAATATTTGAAAATTTCAACATTTATCATTAAACTGTTCTTTGTTTCCGGCTCTCACGGAGTGACTGCGTGATGTATATTTAGCAAGGGCTGCAAGGTCTAACTAGTTTGCGATGTACAAGCGAGTGACTCACTTCCACAAAGCTACCTTAATTACAATCAAAAGCAGAATACACTCAGCTTTACAAGGATATAAAATAGAGCTTTATATGGAAAAAGATTGCTCTGCAAATCATAAAGCTGTAGGATGGATAACTAGTACCAGCACCACTGGCTCCATGAGCGTCCAATGTCGATTCTTTTTAAATGTAGTTTGTCTACAAATTATTTTGAAACCATATAACAAGCGTTCTTAACAACTAGGGATGAGCCGAACACCCCCGAGTTCGGTTCGCATTCGAACTCGAACTTTTCAAAAGTTCGAACACGAACACTAACTCAATACAAGTCAATGGGACTCAAAGTTCGATTTTTAGAGTGCCCTCCAAGAGGGCATATATGCTAGATATTTGCCATAAAAGGTGTATGGGGGTCCGGGTAGTGCCCTGGGGACAGGAAACCAGGACAAAAAGTAAAAAAAAAAACGTTTTTAAAGGGACAGTGAGTTTTCAATGACATAATGGTTAAAAATGAAAAATTCCTTCAAATATCATGCCTAGGAGGTCCCCATAACCTGCCCGTGAAGTGGCGGATTTGTAGGATGTATAGAAACATTTAAAAACAATGTCCGGGTCCGGGTAGTGCCCTGGGGACAGGAAACATGGACAAAAAGTAAAAAAAAAGGAAATTTTTAACCCCTTCACTGCTGACGACATGTGGGACATGTCCTCAGTTACTCCCGCTGTATGCCAAGGAGGACGTGTCCCACACGTCATCAGCTTTGCGGGACCCGTGGCGGAGATACTCACCTCTCTGGGGTCCCGCGGCGTTCTGACTTCAGCGTCCTCAGACGCTGAAGTCAAGCTCCTCCCGACGTAAATGACATCATCGCGCCATGTGCGATGATGTCATTTCCAGGCGACCCCCCCCCCCCCAGCAATGACGGGAGATCGCCTGGAAGGGAGGGGGGATCCGTTCGGATCCCTCCCGATCGGGAGGTCCCACAAAAGAAGCCAGGCACCACTTAAAAGGGGAGAGTCTCCCCTTTTAAGCGGTACCTGGCTTTAACCCCTTAGGCACCAGGTTCCACTTTGGCGCCTTGCGGTGTTGAAGTGCAGCCTAGCTCCGGTGGGGGCCGCCATCGTGGATGGTGGCTCCACCCCCAGGTCCCCCTTCACTGCCTGATGTCCTCACGCATAGCGTGATGACGTCAGCTAGCCAGGAACCCCTAGCTGCCCGGAATCCCCTGGTAGAGATAGGGGGTTCTTTTGAACCCCGATATCTCCTGATACCCAACATGTCCAGGTATAAAGTAAAAAAATTAAATTACACAAAAAAATACATGTTTTTATTTATTTTTTGGGTTATTTTTATTAATGCAGCAATATTGTTCACATTTCAATTATAATGTGAATAATGATGCTGCACTAATGATTTTTTTCTATGGTGTGCATTTGCTAAAAATCACCTAATTCCCCCCCAAAAATGTAAGTCCCCATTTCTAATTTTTGTACAATCGCACCCCATAGAAAATATAACCGCAAATGTTCATGTGATAAAAAGTGAAAAAAACACTTTACATGCTGATGATTAAAAATTCAAGTTTTATTGCATTTTTTTATAATATACAGGCAGAACATGACGTATACATATAAAAATGATATATTATGAATCTGCCGAGTCTGCTGGAAAGAACGATATATAATATGTCTGGGTCGTATAATAAAATGTGGCTTCAAATCGCGTTTAAACATGATGAGCGAAAGCGGTAAAAATTAGCTCAGCACACAGCGGTGAAATGCCTCAGCAGTGAAAGGGTTAAAGGAACTGAGTTTTCCATAAAATAAGGGTTAAAAATGAAAAATTCCACCAAATCTCGTGCCTAGGAGGTCCCCATAACCTGCCCGTGAAGTGGCAGATTTGTAGGATGTATAGAAACATCGCCATCACAGACCCACACATGACACCTAGCACTCCCAGTCTGCATACAATGTATCAAATTCATGAGACCGGACTAATTAGAAGCACATGTTATTTCCAAACACTAATTAAATACCAGTTGTTTACGCCGTTTGAGAGCACAGGTCATTTAGGCTAGGGTCAGACTGAGGCAGTGCGAACGCGCGTGCAGGCGCACTTAATCACGGCCGCACTAGCAGCAAGTGCCAGGCAATGACGGCCAATATACGAAGTACGGTCGCACAAAAGTCCGGCTGCGCAACGCAAGTGGAAAACGAACGCATTTTGTCGAGAACGTCAAACCTCTAGTACGGTTGTACAGAGTGCGCTGCGTCCGCTAGAGGCGTGTGCGTGAATTGGAGACGTCAGACACTGCTAATGTCCGGCCAACATAACGTCCAGATGCACAAAGTGTTTTATTGATGATCCGTACAAAATCACGGATGCAAATGCGCATCGTATGACCGCTATCGCGTACTCCGTGAAAAAATGCGTCCATTCGTTCGAACGCACTTTTTCACAGACAACGTGAAAATGCGTTCGTCTGACCCTAGCCTTAGAGGTGAGAATCTTTGCACCTAGACATTAGTTTTTAATTCAATATCTAATAAACCGTTGCTTATAATATTCTGCAGTAAAGAGTCTCTATTTCTAGATGTTTTTAGTATTTTTTTAAGCATTTTTTTATACTTTTTAAAAAAAAAATAATTTAGAACTCGAACCGAACACGCCAAAAAGTTCAAAGTTCGCGAGTTTCGAACTGCCGATGTTCGAATCGAACCAGACAGCTCATCCCTATTAACAACCAATAAAATGAGAAATTGCAGTAAGCGTTTTAGGTCCATAATATGGCGATGGCCTTCTATAAAGGGATATTGTCGGAATATTCATTTATACCATAAACATATGTTATGGGTAAAGTCTGAAATCGGGATTACCCATGTAATAATTTTTTTTAATAAAATATTTTACTAGGAAGGATACATTGAGATTTCTCTCATTTTCATATATGTCCTGGGTAGGCAGGTATGTACTGTTAGGTGTCTTGCCCAAGGACACTTACTGGAGAGGTGCTCTGGCCAGGATTTGAACCTGTGTCTCCAAGTTATAGAGCAGTGATGTAACCTCTACTTCATCCAGCCGGTACATGCTGACATTATCCAAATCACCTTTGGGTAAAGCTGAAAAAATCATAAATTTCAGACTTTACACAGCAGACCTAGGTAAAGTGCACCCAAATGTGACCGGTAATGTATGAAACAGGCTTTAACCAGGGCTGCCAAGTGAAGTGTATTTTACCCACTGGTCAGAGCGCTTTGGCGGGTGATGTTAAGATTATCTGGACGCGTTTGGCTAATCCGTGGTTTACCCGGGTAAAGTAAAAAATGGTATTTCACATTGGACTTTACCCCAAGACCGCTGGGTAATGATGACATTACCCGGGTAACCCTAAACGCAGCATATATATTCCACTAACCTGAATCATGATTCTTCTCTTTGAATGCTTGAAATTTTGCCGAATAATGACATTTCTTTTGGTATTTATTGTTGGATAATAGTGCAGCTGTGACTTAAGTCTCTCTCTAATTCATTGTTTTTCCAACTCCAGTCCTCAGGACCGGTCAGGTTTGCAGATATCTGAAGCACAGCACAGGTGATAGGATTTGCTGCTCAGTGATTGCAGGATTCAGTCTGCATTTCCACAAGGTGATCAGCAAAATCTGGCCTGATAGTGGGTCCTGAGGACTAGAGTTGAGAAACACTGATCTAATCCCTCACAAATGTTCTCATTGCTTTCTAAGATATACTCTATTTGCCATCATATAGCATTGTTACAAATACCTTCTTTTAATCATTCATTGAATTATTTCAGTTTTATTTTAATATGCACAACATGTTGGAGATTAAACTTGACAGAGGAAGCAAAAGTACTTAAATTAAACCTGATTACAAAAATATATACGATAATTCGACATAGCATATCCAGCTTTTTATATATATAAACAAATTAATACAATACAGCTATGGTTTCAGGTCAATGGGTAGAGCTCGTAGATTCCCATCTTACTAGAAATAAACCAATATCGTGGTCAAAATATCACGGGGGGGGGGGGTAACCCTGGTCCTACCAAACAGCTTAGAAGCACGATATGGTGGATATAATTAAAACTTAACTTTTAATAAATTGCCACTAACAGGGTTATTCAAAGAGAGGTGAAAAGCAGGAGAATGACTGGAGAATGGAAAATTCTAGGTCAAAATCAGAAAAATTCTCCCATTCATCTCACTTTCCAAATCGGCTAATTTGACTTAGAATTTCCAATTCTCCAGTCATTCACTGCTCTTTGAATAACCCTGTAAGAGAACCTGCTGCCTTAGGCTAGGATCAGACGAACGCATTTTTCGCGTTGTCCGTGAAAAAGTGCGTTCGAACGAATGGACGTATTTTGTCACGGAATACGCGATAGCGGTCATACGATGCACATTTTCGTCCGTGATTTTGTACGGATCATCAATAAAACCCTTTTTGCGTCTGGACGTTATGTTAGCCGGACATGAGCAGCGTCTGACGTCTCCCAATCACGCAAACACGCCGCTATGCGGCCGCAGCGCACTCTGTACGTCAGTAGTAGCGGTTTGACGTTCTCGAAAAAATGCGTTCGTTTGCCACTTGCGTTGCACGGACGAACTTTCGTTCGGCCGTTCATCGTATGTTCCCCGGCATTGGACGTCATTTGCTGCTAGCACGGCCGTGATTTCGTGTGGCTAAACGCACGTTAAAACTGCGTTCGTCTGACCCTAGCCTTAACTCAGGCAGACACAACCCGATAAAGGACATGACAGGTAAAAAACTCAAAAGGTTCCCCTATGGCTGGGAGACAAAATGTTCTGAAACTAGCGCAAAATTATCCTGACACAGTAGGAATCTGAACCTTCGTGGGTTCACGATACATAGGAAAGGTTACTATACTATTATAATAAGAGCGGTAGCATAGTGAGAAGATCTTGCATACAAAGTAGCTAGTCCACCTGAATTGGACATATACAAAGAAAGTGACTAGAAATGCTTCAGATCAGTCCTCTCTGAAAGTAACACTATTACTATAGGAGACCAAAATCAGAAAAAGAGATTTAAAAATCACTTATCACTCTACGTGTTTCACCTACAGAGTGGCATCCTCAGGAGTGTACTGGGAGTGATAATAAGTTTAGTGTCTGTGAAGATACAGCAGGGTATACCCAAGTGTTTATTTTGTGAACCTATTGGGTTACTGGCCCACAAGTACCGGCTGGGTGGAGTAGAGGTAACATCACTGCTCTGCATGGAGAGAGCCTGTGGAGACATGGGTTCGATCCCAGCGAGCAACCTCTCCAGTAAGTGTCCTTGGGCAAGACATCTAACGGTACATACTCACCACCCAGGACATACTTGAAAACGAAAGAAATCTCAATGTATCCTTCCTGGTAAAATCATTTCTCTTAAAAAATTATGTGAGTCAACGGACACAATCCAGAATTTTGTGGAGGACAATGTCATTTTGACAAGCCTATGGCCATGCTGGTCTGACGGGAACGAGATCCAAGACCTTAACAAAACAATATTGAGATTATTGGCAACAACATGCAACACTGCATCGACTTTTACCTAACTGAAAATGCTGGCCCCTTCTGGAACTTTCTGTGATGGGCTTAAAATAAGAAGAGGTGTGTTTTCTGAAACTCGTTCATTTCTATTCATTTGTTCAAGATCTATAACAAAACTTCGTTTTGGGTTTATGTGAATCACCCTTTACATTCATTTGCACAAAAATGAAACACGGAATTATTCGAAGTGAAGCTTCTCCTGTCCCTGTTTGCAACTTCAGCAAACACCGATGTCTCTTTCAATAACTTTAGGATGTGCTCCGTTTCTCGTATTCATTGGATCGTGGTGGCGTAGTACTCTCTGAACTGACATTATAAAGGTCTCCTCGATGCATTATGTACGCATTTCACAGAATCTCACTTTTAAAGTAACTTATTTTGCTGCAGATGTTATAATGCTTTAAACTAATATTTAATATCATCGAATAAGCTTTTAATTGTTTTCAGAAAATGGTCGCGGATGCGTCATTTTTCTTATTCAATGCAACGAAAAGAAGATTTTATTTTAGCGAGGTGAAGATCCTTATACCAAACACCTGGCAACCACGCAATTATGGCAAACCAAAGCATGAAGTATATGACAAGGTAAAAATATGGATTTTACAAATGATTTTTAGGCAATGGTAATTCCTATGCGTACAAGTAGTTTATGGTGACAATTAAAGGCAATCTCTGAAAACCATAACTAGTAATCTCATTTTTTTCCTTTGTGACCTAGATGGTGGCGGATTAAGGATAGTGGAAAGCCTTTCCTGGTGCACACTCTTCTCGCTCTCTCTCACAGTGAGGCTTGAAGCGAGGTATTATGCCAGCACTATATGTGTGTACACTTGGAAATACATTCCTCTCCATCGGCAGGTTATGGTTAAAGGTGCCTCTCTTTGCACCAAGTAGACAAATGGAAGGCAACCTGGTTTTCGGGAGTTGTGGTCTTAAATGGACTATAGCAGGACTGTCAAACTCCGGCCCCTCAGATGTTGCTGAACTGAAACTCCCATAATTCTTTGGCGATCAGTTGCATTCAGCCCGCTCACTAAGATCAAACAGTGACCTGCGCCAAGCTTCTCCCCGCATAACCTCTTCCCATGATAGACTGCAGGATTCCTCACGAGCATCTTCTGGAACGCTCTCCCTCGTACTGTCAGACTTTCCCCTAGTTTCCCTTCCGTCAAACGCTCTAAGACATTCCTATTCAGGCAAGCCTACCACCCGACTCACTAATATACCTCCCTGCCCCAACCAGTCCCTCAATCTCACCTTGCAGTCCTCTCCTCCTGTTTCCACCCCCAACCCTTCTAGAGTGTAAGTTCCCACAGGAATAGGACCCTCGTTTTCTCTTGTACTGGTTTGTCAAAATGGTGTTCAGTCTCAATGTAACCCTGTCTATATTGTGATCATTGTTCAGCGCTGCGGAATATGCTGGCACTATATAAATGAAATATAATAATAGTAAAATAATTAAAAGATTTATGGGAACTGTAGGCCAGCAACACCTGTGGGTCGTAGTTTGACATCTCTGGACTTGAGTGTTTGGGTCCCACCATTACTTCTTGTCAATAGACCTGCAAAGGTCAAAACTGGTCCGGATTTCAAACATTTTATAACTGTTTGTCCCTAACATACCAAAAACTTACAGGGTTAATCAGAGAAAGGTGAAACTCAGGAGAACTGGCAGGAGAAGAGCACAATCTAGACTGAATAGCCGTTTTGGAAAGTGAGATAAATGGGAGAATTGACCTATTTTGACCTCGCATTTTCACTTCTCCAGTCATTCTCCTGAGGTTCACCTTTCTTTGAATAGACCTGCTATGGGTGCAAACGTATATAAAAAAAATATATGGCATGTGCATACTGAAAAGTAATTGCAGTTACGTTTTCTAAGGTAATAAAAAAGATGAGCGTCAGTGGGAGCTTTTTAATGGGATCTTTTGAGAAACGAAACTTCAAAGCTTCGTGAGAATTGAGCAAGAAGCTCACATTATGACAATGAATCTAGCTAAACATAATAGGACACAAAGATTTATTTTTCTGTCACCATTCTAAATATTAATGCATTGAAACCTGAATGGATTCATTACATTTAAAGCAACCTCTAAGCTGGAAAGAATAACTGGTGCTGTATAAAGAACGTTTGTTTTTACAATTTATATTCAGACATTGAGAGAACCGTTTGTAACAATTTCACAGGTCAACTTTGGGGATAAGATGCAATTAATAAATTATACATAATACAAGAAAGGTATAATTCATGACCCAATATACTTGATTAATTGATCACGTTGTATTAGATGTCCTCATTCTTCCCAAACCCTGTGACTCTCTCTGAGGGCAGTGACTGCCTTCCAAAGCACAAAGAAGGCTGTCAGTATGCTCATGCTGGGACTGGACTGCCTTCCTGGTTACGAACAGCTTTGTGCAGATCTTGGGCCCTATTACATTATTCGCGCATTAACGCGAGGGGCAAAACCCTTTGCGCAGAACATCGTATTACAATGTCAGCGCAACAAACGCGCGTATACGTCTACCGCGGGTGAACCTGCGCGAACTTCGTTGCGCGTCCTATACTTAACATTGTGAGCGCAAATACGTTTGTGCAATGGTACGCGGATGGTATTACAATCTATGTGCAGTTTGTAATGCACAGCCTTTGCGCGCATAATTTTAGCAACTCCTAAAAGCTGGTGTTAATGGCAAATTCTATCAACCTGACCGAAACCAAATACAACAGCCCAAAAATATACGCAGCAAAGTATAGTTACACATTCTACACATACCAAACCAATAAAATGGAGAAGTTGTGCGTGCTTTTTTTATTGATGCAGCATATATGCGCAGATTGACTTTGACAGGCGCAAAAACTTAACGTGAGACAATTGTGGTTCTTATAATTCTGATTGGCTGAATCGCGTGAAAAAAACAGTCCGCACACTGATTTCTGTGCGCAACGTTGCTGCGCTGCGTTTTTGCGCATCCGGTTTACGCGCGATATTTTTTGACGGATTAAAAAATGCACGAGGATTGTAATTCCAGCATTGATTTACGTGCGTTAACGTTTAACGCTTCGTGCAAAAATTCAAGCGTTGCGCGTGCGTTTTTGCGTGAAGAATGTATTAGGGCCCCTTATTGGCCAGTGCCTCTCAAAGAATTTGCACTCAGCATCGTGCAGCAGATATTGTCCAAATTTATTTATTTATAAAAGTATTTTACCAGGAAGGATACATTGAGATTTCTCTCATTTCAAGTATGTCCTGGGTTCAAGAACATTGACATTTTAAAGTTGTTACAGAAATACAAAGTAATAAATGCAAGATATTAAAAACAAAACACAAAATGGAAGAGAAGAGACTCCATTTCTGCAATAAAGGTACATTTTGACACGTTCCCGGCAACTCTGGCCCTCCATTTGTTTCGGAAATACATTTCCAATGATTCTCTACTAACCTAATGAGTAACTGAGCATCATGGGAGATGTAGGTCCAAAACATCTGGATGGCCAAAGTTGCTGACCCATGTTCTAAGCTAAAAACAGAAGGGGGGACCGGGGTGCAGTCAAGAGGAGTTTTTTCAGAAGTCTTTCAATGAAATAGATGGCCATGGAATCATGGGAGTTGTAGTTCAGAAACATCTTGGGGACTGGAGTTTGACAGCCCTGGATTAGAATGTTCCTTTAAGTGAATGTTTCAATATATAGTTTTAATGACAGTGAGCTCTTTGTTAAACACAATGCTTCCTTTTGTAGGCAAGTGTAATTGTTGCCAATCCCAATTTCAATTTTGGAAATGACCCTTACACATTGCAGTATGAAGGATGTGGAAAAGAAGGGAAATATATTCACTTCACACCAGATTTCTTAACAGATGACAGTCTGCTTCCTATCTACGGTCCACAAGGTGAGGATTTATTGAATTTATTATCAGAAGATTTTTTCTTCAACTCTATTTACACATAACACCATGATGCGACTATTTGATGATGCAATATGTTACACAACCTTTAGTGTCATCTTTTTAAATTGATAGTGATGTTTAAGGATAAAATAAATTTCCACCCGAACCATAAAAGCCTGGATTGTGTAAATTTTGATTGTAAGTTTACACTCAAGGTTTAGGTTCAGGATGTTTGAATGATTTTGTGCATATGAATGTGACGATGCATGCAACCCATTGAATCAGATATCTGCCCTAAATTAGAGCTCTGGCTTATTCTGTGTAATATGTTTTTGGCGTGCCAGCATTAAATCGGTTGAACACATGGGGCACTATTACAAAGTGCCCGCTAAAACGTGGATGCTAAGGAGGAAAACCTGCGCCTAAAGTTTTCTCTTTAGCGTCCCCATTTAAGTTCCATATTACGGGGCAGGAGCTAAATAAGCAGCCTGCCCGATATTGCAGCGCTAAGTGCCGCCGCAAGCATCCCCTCCATGGAGTCCATTGAGGCTTCGACTGCTGGTCACATGACCTGCAGGATCTCGCCTCTCGCGAGATCCTGCAGGTGTAACAGGTGCTATGGCGCTCACCCCGGATCAGCATTGTCTGGATCTTTATGGACAGATTTCGTAGACAGCAGAAAAGAAGTTACTACCTAGGATCCCCAGCCAGGGAGGTAATACAAAACTCTAGATACCACTCAGCCTCAAATGGTTTCGTGTCCAAGAGACCACTGAACGAAAGCACGTTAACTAGATTAGACTGGATACAGTGATTCACACCTTGTACAATATGAGCATGATTATTCGTAGGTTTCAGATCGGTACCAGTAATGATTGTAGTATGTACAGGATTGTTAGCAGAGGTAGTACTCCTATACTTGATCTGAACCATACAGAGTAAACACTCACTACATTTGGCAACCTGCAGGGCAGTCCTACAAGTAAGGATACTGACTTGCGACTTGGTTAGAAACAGATCACTTAACAGTTATATTCTGCAAGCTGCAGGGCAGGCCTACTATCATAGATCTTGCGATTAGCTTTGCACTTAGACCAGATGTTACACAAACACTTAGGACTTAGGTTTGATCTAGTACATTGAAAGACAGACCCCCATATAGAGAAAATATATGGTATGGTGCACCCAGACACAGTACTAGTTAGGCAGATCGTGAGGTTGATGAAGCGAGCAACCTGAAGGGCAGATCTCCTAAGAGAAAACATGCGGTGAAGCGTAAGCATGAAAAAACAAACAAACAATGCAGGGGTTAAGCGTAAGAATTGTCAATTGGGAATCTGGGTCAATCAATAAAGCAAGGTCCTCGTACAGCAAGCGATCAGCAACAATAATCAAAGTAGGTAGAGACAGACTCAAAGTCAGCTGGCGACTCCACGTCAGGGCGACGAGCAAAGACTCGCGCCCTGTATTTAAGGCCGTCGGCCCCGCGTCATCACGCTAGGCTCCGCCCCTTCAGACGCCGATCTGCCAGCTAGTGTTCTTGGCACCCGACCAGCCAGCGACGCCGCCAGGTGCCCAGACCTCGCAGGCAGTGCCGCAGGAGCAGAGGACGTCACAGCAGGTCGGCGGAGTGATCGTGAAGGGAGACTGGGGGACTTCTTTCCCCAGTCTCCCTCTGCTCCCAGCAGCCTGCAGCAGTGGAATGGGCCGCCGTTCTCGCTGCGGGACGAGAGTGGAGTGTGATTTTTGGGGGGATTTTAAGCTGGTGCTGACTGATTCTGCAGAAGCAGAATCAGTTAGCACCACCTCCTAGCTGTGGGTAGCTTTTGAGTTAATCGCAGCGGGACGTAATTAGCGTAAGGACTTT
Organism: Leptobrachium leishanense; assembly: GCA_009667805.1. Taxonomy (NCBI): domain Eukaryota; kingdom Metazoa; phylum Chordata; class Amphibia; order Anura; family Megophryidae; genus Leptobrachium; species Leptobrachium leishanense. The sequence goes on along the minus strand of CM019070.1, from coordinate 58,251,080 downwards.
GTAATCCTATCGCCAATTAACTCTTTGTGCTCCCCATGTTAAGCATAGGGAGAGCAAAGTACAGTAACCCCGCGCTGAAAAACGCATGTTCTGTATCGCTAATGGTTTTCTTAACCTGTTAGTGTTTGGAATGTAATATGGTCGCCCACGCTAGGGTCACTTTACCTAGCGTTAATTATGTAATAGGGACCATGGTCTGCTGCAATGAAAGTTTTGCTTGTTACTCGTAGTAAATGAATAATTATACTGCAGACATTATTTGTCACTTGGAGATTCCCTAGTTCCTATCCCAGTGAAACGACAGGAAAATCTACTGAAACTGATCCCCTCTTTTTTGGTAATAATCGTGAGCCAATGAAGAGGCTCAGAAATATGTGAGTGGGAAATCTTAAGTGTTTAAATAGCATTGAAATGTGCTTTAGACTGCAGTATGCAGCTGTCATATTTGTGACACTGGTGTCCCTTCACTAAGCAGGCCATGGTTTCTGAGTGACCCTGAGGTTCTGGTTTTTATTGTCAGCACACCTTAAGTAGCAAGACAAGCAAACAAATGCAGGAGAGCCATGTATAAGCTGGATGTTCTGCTTTTAGATGGTATATGTAGACCTCAACACCGCACCTCAGATCACTGAAACACACCTTTGCTTCACAGCTGCATCCAGGTGCAGGTCAGTCTTGTGAAATACCAAGTAGAATATGAACATTTAGACGCCATCTAAGAATGAGGAACCCATGACCCTAAACACGCTCAGCTGTTGTTCGCTATTTGCATCTACAACTATTTGTGCTGTGATGAGCTATCCGTAATCATTTATTGGGGCTTTTTATGTCATTGAAGAAGTTACAAGCTTCTAAATATTGAGTTTATTTTGACAGTGATTATGACTCTTGGTTATAGTAATATCTGTCACTCTTATGACATGGAGAGAATAATATTACTTATTATTTTGTTTTTTCTTTGCAGGAAAAGTTTTTGTCCACGAGTGGGCTCATCTTCGATGGGGTGTATTTGATGAATACAATTATGAAGAACCATTTTATGTTTCAGTTGAGAATCAGATAAAGGCAACCAGGTATTTTTTTTTTAATTTTTAGTACAATATACAGCTAAGGAACTCTGAGAGCGCTGAAAATAACGGAAGGTGAATAGCATGTGGCTATAGTGTGGGTGTGCAAATATATCCCAAAACAACTTTCACTGAACAGATAATATACAAACAGCAAAAACACACTCAAAACGCAAACCATTCAATATAATACAACGTGAAAAAGAAAAAAACCTCCAGCGGAACGGACTCTAGTGGTTACAAAGGTGCGATTATATGTGTTCATCAAATGATAATATAGAAATCAAATATGTAAATACTGCTATGCATGATAAATCCTGTACACGGCTTACTCGAGTAGCGGTTCTCAAAAGGAGAAACTGAAAGATACATCATAGTGTAATACTGTGTGTATATATATATATATATATATATATATTAGACAGAAAAATGTGAAGAGTTTTTGCGCTTCCCTCTATAGAGTGAAGAAAAGATTTTTTTTTCCAGAGTAGGGGGAAGTTATTATTCTTGTCCTTACTTCTCACAAACGTTGTTCTTCAACCCTCAAAAACTAGAAAATATGGCACATAGTGTAACTTGCTTTAAATAAGCCCCCCACAAAACATATAGAGGATCAACTCACGTGTTGATGTGTCTCAGATCAGACACTCGATATTGTAAGCCACCGGTATATTAAGGAGGTACCGGACTCCCCTCTTAGGTCTTTATCCAAGATGTTTCCCTTAAGGAATAAAGTGCAGCAGCAGGATCATTGATAACGATTTATTCCAATAAAAACAATTAATAACAAATAAAATAACGCCAAGACGCGTTTCGCGAGTAAATCGCTTCCTCAGTCGGCAAAAAGAAGATTCTTTTTGCCGACTGAGGAAGCGATTTACTCGCCTAAATAGATGCACCATAAGTTGTACATGCAGTATGATAAATAGTATATTGGTTGCGTGTTACCCGTACCATTTGTAATTACACTTTAATTACTATTTATTTACTTCGGGAGCAGTTTAAGAGTAATTTAGATAAGCCACTTCCATTAACATATCTTCTGAGCTTTATAAAAATTGCATATAATGCGTAAGCTTTGCAGCATGTACGGTGAACTCTGTACAGAGCAGGGAATGATCCAGGATCCTCTAATTCTTTTAATATTATTACCATCATTTATATGGCACCAACAGTTTCAACAGCGCTTTATAAGAAGAATTGGGGGTCAACTAGGGTCAATTGGGGGTCAACCAAACAAACTAGGAGATGAAATGTGTAGAGTAGAGCTGTGAAACTCAAGCGCCCCCCCCCAGATGTTGATGCATATAATTCCCACAAAATTCCTTCAATGTACTAGATGGCCAGGGAATTGAGGGAGTTGTAGTTCAGAAACATTTGGGGAACCAGAGTTTGACAACCCTGGTGTAGTGGGCTCTGCTCATATGAGCTTCCAGTCTAGAGGAGATGAGGTGGAGGAGCACAAGAGGAGTTGTTTTCATTTTAGTGAGGAGACTTCTAATACTAGTGCTTGTACCAGTAATGGTGACGGGTATGGAGGTGAAACAAGGTTTGAAACTTCTAATGATGTTTGAAGAGTAAGTGAAAAGGGGAATTAGACAGGAATGTGATGTGCTAATCAAAAAGATTGGGTTTTGTAGGAATTTTTGAAGGACTGAAGAGTGGGGGAGAGTCTGATACTGAGAGGTAGGTCATTTCACTCTTGAGAAATCTTAGAGGTGCAAGTTAGCGGTGCAGGTGGAAACAGGGAACAGTTTGAGGTCTCCCGCAGACCAGAATGCTTTACAAGGGATGTACTTGAGAAGTATGGAAGACATGTAAGGAGGAGTCAAGTTATTGACAACTCTGTACGTTATTTTAAATTGTTTTCTGAAAGTTACAGGACGTCCATGGGGGGACTGACATAGGGGTGGGAGGTATGTGAGAAGCGGCGGGTGAGAAATTTAACCTGGCATCAGCATTCATTACAGCTTGCAAGGGAGCAATGCATGTGTTTTCTCATCCAATAGAGAGCTAGTTAAAGGATTCAAGTCTTGATATACTAAAATGCATGGACGAGCACCTTAATCACATCGTGTTCGTGGTGAAAGAGCATAATACAAATCTTCCAGTTCCAGTCCTAATTTTTTAAAGTTTTGTATCATTTGTTCTAGATGTTCATCTGAAGTTTCTGGTATGTACGTTTGTAAGGAACGTTCCTGCACAGATGGAGAATGTATGATCGACCCTCAGACTGGAAACTTGGCAGAAGGGTGTATGTTTTTAGTCAACAGTTCTCAAAGCTCAAAAGCATCCATTATGTATATGCAAGCATTATCTTCTGTAAGTGATAACATTTTAAGTTTTGGCACATCCCATGACCACTATGTGTGACACGTAAATGAATTTAATAATCTATTAATATCTCTGTAAACCTCTAATTTTGGGAGGAGGTTATGTTTCTGTGCAAAACCATCACCTCTATCTAGGAACCTCCAGTGCCACAGGACCACACTGCCAACGGCTTTTAATTATAGCAGGCTCCTAGTTGGTGTATGGTAAACTAGGGGAAAACATTAACCGGAGGACGAAAAATATAAAATAACCAAGGCTGATGATTTTTATCCTTAAAAAAGTGGTAGTACACAAGATACATGCATGTTAAAATGAATTATTGAGATTGAATATTCCTGGTAGGCCATGACATTCACAGTGGACTGATCACCAATCTGTTAGGGTAGCCAGAAGAGATCGGGTAGAGGAGCAATAATCACAGGATATGTACACAGCTCCAGAAGATGTGTACGACGAGTATCAGATTGGATTTCCTTTTTAATGTAATGTTTATTGAGATTTTCACATTTTTCAGGGAGTGGGACACAAAGAAAAAGAGGACTATAGGTAACAAGAATACTATAACAATAATCTATATTTAACAATTCTCTTCATTGCGATAATCAGATTGGATTTTAATCACCCTTGTAACAGATCTCAGTAGTTTAACTGGCTTAACCCAGTAGCTTAACCCATTTGCAGTACATCCATTCTCCCACCAGCAATCTTTTATGCTTTCTCCAGTCCTTAGCCAAAACATTAGGGGCAGTATTACAAAGTTTGTGCTAACTTAACCAGAGCTGATGTAAACTTAACAACTCCATAGACTATAATGGCTCTGGTAAGTTTACAACAGCTCTGGTTAAGTTAGCACCAACTATGTAATACTGCCCTACGACGGGTAAAATAAAAGCATAGTTCTAGCATTCCTGAACAGGAGACAGGACTCAGTGCTGGGTAAAATAGACTTTAATGAAACATATAAACCAAATATATAGAGTGCGAAAGGGTACCTGGAGAACAATGGAAGATAACACACTTGTGCCCTCCCCCTGCTCTTCCTCTGGTGGTCCTGTGCACCAGGCCATAGCCCAATCCAAAGTCCAAGCACTAAACACTAGGACACATTGCAATCACCAAGTGGTCATGAATAAGTTGGATAACCGCACAACGAAACAACAGTCAGCTAGAGAAGCAATGTTTGACAAATAGCCGGTCACACCTGTAAGCAACACTTTCTTTCATGGGGGGATTCCTTGACAAATACATTAACTATATTAGCTCATACACAATAATGATATTAACAATAAAGAACACGTTAATAATACACGTTATTGCACCTATAGGTAAAGGGTGACATGGACATAGGAGAGAGTGAGGGACAACATGACACATCTGACCCACCAGAACTGGCCTGCACTCCCACACCTCCCAAAGGTGATTTCAGTTCCGGGTACCCCAGTTCAAAGTGACTAGGTCACAACCATAATAATAATCGTCACCTTCAGCTAATCTTTAGGATGTATTGAGTGAGCCTGGAGAAACGATTCTGCCCAAAAGGAGAAAGTCTTCTGATGTATAGGTTATATTGGTTACACTGACATAACCGTTTATGCCAGATTTTTACAAGAACCTTTTTATTACATTGAATTTGAAAACTGGAATTCTTCATTAATATTCAACACCAGATTCAAGATGTTGGAACTTTTGCATTTAACAGATCTATTGTGTTTAGGTTGTTGACTTTTGCGACAAAAATACCCATGACCAAGAAGCACCAAATATGCAGAACCAAATGTGCAGTTATCGCAGCAGCTGGGAGATCATAACTGATACACATGACTACCTTTCGACATTACCAATGCCTGCTGATGTCTACCCTCCTCTACCAACCTTCTCAATATTGCAAGCAAGAAGCAGGGTGTTATGCTTAGTTCTTGATGTGTCTAGCAACATGGCCACGGTAAATAGTGTTGTAACTGAACATTTCTTAATTTAATTGGCTTTCAGAATTCTTTCAAGGTCTTGCAAATGAAGGGGAGTTTCGAGGAGAAAGGAATGTAGACTTATAGAGCAAACTTCGAACAGTGAAACTAATTACCTCGGAAATCAAAGGGTTGTCTATGTTGATTGCTGAGCGTTTGGTATAGTCTTATAGACTTTTCTGATAGTGATATTTTTATACAATGTCTTGCTGCATAGAGTCCGTTTCCATCAGTATGTCTCCATTTGTCTTGCCCCTACATGTATATCCCTATTTTTTAAGTCACTTAATGGAATGATGTTTCTCAGGTATAATTTTCATCAGTGTTTTTATATTGCATGGAGCAGGGCTTTCCAGTGGCAGACCTAGAGTCAGGTTTTGGGATGGGAACTCTGCCAGTTTTCGCTAAGAGCTGGTGTTTGGCTCCCACCAACAGTGACAGGCCTGGCCGCCTCCAGAAGTGCTCTTGACACTCACTCTCCCCAGAACATAGTACATATGGTCTGCCCTCCTGCTGCTCAGGCGGCACCTGACAGAACCCCCCCCCCCCACAGCAATATTCCACAATGAGAAATGAGAAAGTGAGTTATTGCAGCTGCATTGTTTGCTTTATAATTGAGAAGTGGAAAATGCTGCTATAGAAAAAAGGAATTTTCTTCAAATTTTTTTGTACATTTGCATATTCCAATGACACCTCACCTGACTTTGTTGGGTCTATAAAACCAGAGATACATGTATCCAAAAGACCTTAGTATCCCTTAAAGTAAGGTTGTAGCTCGGTATCGGGTGGGGGGCACATGCTCCCTGTGCACACCCCTAGATCCACCAATGAAGCTGGCAAATATTCACCTCGAGGAACAAGCACAGACAATAAATCCTATTAACGAATAAAGCAAATACCTAAATACTATCCCTCTCCTTCTATTATGTATAAATGTTTAAAAGCAATGCTGTGAAAATAAACAGGACAAAATAATAAAATAATTTCATATATAGTGAGAATATTTAGATAAAACTAATATAGTCTATAGAGCTACCCAGTTGACGCCTTTTTCCTGCAGTGCTCTATGTATAGACACCAACCGTACACTACATTTAATCAGAAGAAGAATGGTTTTGGTTCTGGGATGTTGAGGTCCACAATCAATTTATGCTACTGTCCCCCAGGGCAAGAGTTAAACCATGTCCTTGCCAGTAATCCCCTAAAATTTGTTAATAAAAAATATTGCCAAGTTGAAATAAGATGAATGGGAAGCATTAATTATACAAAAAATATTGTAAACTGGTTTCCCTTATACTGATATTTTTTTGTAATATTCACACAATTTCACTGATTATAGTGTTGATTGAAATCATTTAGGAAATAGACAAACGTGTTTTGTTAATTATTATTCTCGCCTGGTGAATCTTCTGGTTAGATTATGATAATCGCATAAATAATATCCTACTTAGATTTATTTTATATCCTTCAACCAAATGTCATTTTATGTAAATCCATCAGAACAAAGAAGAATGATGATATCTAGAGGCACCTATTGACAGATATTTTAACAGGAAGTTCTGGATGTACCAAGCTGTCAGCAGTTGTCAAATTATATTATGGAATTTCATAAAATATACACCATGTTGGAATGTAAGTTTTATTTTCACATGATAGATTTTGATGAATATTAATAAAAAGTATTGTATTTCTAATGTTTTGAAAGTAGGGTGACCGGATCCATCGACTTCGTCAGGCGGCGGCCATTTTTTTGCTTCACTTTGTAGAAGAAGGTTCTCATGTTGGAATTGTTACTTACAATGAAACAGCAGAAATCAGGAGCCCTTTACGTCACATAGACCGGGAAGATGTACGGAGAAACTTAACTTCATCCTTACCCCTCTCAGCCAGTGGAAAGGCATGTATCTGTAAAGGGATACAGGCAGGATTACAGGTAAAATATATTGTGGCAGAAGACAGGGCGGGTGTATATATTCCCCAAACAGTGCTACAGGGTGGGCTATGGCATGATTGCCCCAATGTTTTGTGTTAATCCACGAAAAGATAAGTGGGATGGTTTGGGTCACTGGGGTGAAGCACCTGGAGAGTATGGTGGGAAAGTGCTCCACACCACACTTTCCAAGCAGCTCAGCAGGTGAGGAGTTCAGTCCAGGTGTTCTGGATTGCCCAGGGAGTTCCCCACCTGCTGGGTAAAAGCGTTTCCAGTGGGAAATTCAGAGAGAGAAAGAGAGAGAGAGAGAGCAGGCTTAGCAGGAGGGAAAGCTGAAATTTTGGTGTACGGCTTTAAAATAAAAAAGGTCTGTGTGTTTTGTTTATTAATTGGCTGCGAGTAAGCCAACCCCCTTTAGTCAGTGATAATGTTAGGTAGAGCTCAGAGGAGCTAGATTTTTGTTTTATTTTGGTTTTGCCAGACCTTAAAATAAAAAGGAATGTATTTTCCTAAAGACCATAGGGGTTATTCAGAAAGTGACGAACTTGCCATGGATTTGCCCCAAACGGTGAATTTCTCTGTACGGTGCAATTTTATGCCAGTTCGTCTATTCACAAATACAGGTGAACTGACAACGAAATATGGTGCACTGCGGCGATCTTCAGCAGCAGTGAAATTATCCCATCGAAAAGTAATGGTTATTGCTTAATCTTTTTTTTTTTTTTTTTGAGAAAGTAGTTTTTACCAGGAAGGATACAGAACGCCGATCAACACCTACCGTAAATGTTGGCAAAATGGCCAGATTTTCATTAATTCAGTTCGACAGGTTTAAACTTTAAACAGGCGAATCCCATAGGATTCAATGTAAAACAATATTATTGTTTCATTTTTTTTTAATTCAACCGTTTATTCTTTGCATTTTCAGCAAAACGTCTTTTTATTTATTTTTTGATTTCCAAATTTTTAACTGGTATTCTTTTGTTTTGTAACTGACCTTTTTATTCATTTTTTTTAAAGGACCTTTTTTATTATTTACGCACATTTTCATGCATTTTTATTAGTTTAAACACTAGTTAGAAGAACATCAGAGTTCTATTTTTTTCCTGAAGTTCGGCAGTCAGTTTGGTGGACTTCGGTGACTCCATCTTCGCCGTACTTCGAGGACCCTGCGGTGAATAATGAATTCACTGCAGGGCCGGCGAAATGGAATCCCTGACATCTCGGTGCATTCTGAATAACCCCTCGTGTGTTTATTGGGTCCCAGCTCATAATATAAATTTTAAAAATGAACTTAATATATTAATTTTAAAATGGAGTGCACTCTGGCACTTTGCAAAGGGTCAAGTCGAGGAGAACACTTGAGAAAGCAGATCCTCCACTATTTTTGCAGAAGGAACAGAGATCCCTTTCTGCCCACACTCTCTGGTGCTTTTATTTAGGCTCAATCAAAGGTTCTTGGTTAAGTCATGAAAATATATGATATTCATTATGGTTAACGCAATAATCCAATAAAACCCAGTGTATGTATATAATTAATTTCAAATTTGAGTGTGGGGTGGTGGGTTAAAAGCAAGTTAATGATGCTTAATTGGAGCCAGAAATTCTGGTGAGTTCTCCCACTTATTTTAATAGGTCTTGACCACTGACTTTGCAGGTTGTTTTGCATTAATTTGATTTAACCCAAAAGTCAATGTCCATATTTACAATAAACCGCAAATAAAATCACCTTTCACAGATGCTTAGTAACCTTGAAGGTAAAGGAGATGGAGCCGAAATGATCTTGGTGTCAGGTGGAAAAGATGAAAACATGCGTGCGTGCATCTCCAATGTGTTGCTTAGTGGCTCTGTAATCCACACAATTTCCATCGGCCACATTCCAGACTCAGGATTAGAACACTTGGCAGAACTTACTGGTAAGGAACTGGTTTATCATATAGTTTATAGTTAATGAAATTGCCTTATTACTGAATGTATGGTCATAAGTAATTTTCTACACGATCCTCCTGCAAGCAACATCTCTGCAATCACAGCCCAGAAACATACAGACCAAACTTCCTTTCCACACGATCCTCCTGCAAGCAACATCCCTGCAATCACAGCCCAGAAACATACAGACCAAACTTCCTTTCCACAAGATCCTCCTGCAAGCAACATCCCTGCAATCACAGCCCAGAAACACACAGACCAAACTTCATTTCCACACGATCCTCCTGCAAGCAACCTCCCTGCAATCACAGCCCAGAAACATACAGACCAAACTTCCTTTCCACACGATCCTCCTGCAAGCAACATCCCTGCAATCACAGCCCAGAAACACACAGACCAAACTTCATTTCCACACGATCCTCCTGCAAGCAACCTCCCTGCAATCACAGCCCAGAAACATACAGACCAAACTTCCTTTCCACACGATCCTCCTGCAAGCAACATCCCTGCAATCACAGCCCAGAAACACACAGACCAAACTTCATTTCCATGCGATCCTCCTGCAAGCAACATCCCTGCAATCACAGCCCAGGTATCCAGATCTCAACACGACGGCCACCATCACATTCCAGCAATCACAGCCCAGAAACATACAGACCAAACTTCCTTTCCACATGATCCTACTGCAAGCAACGTCCCTGCAATCACAGCCCAGAAACATACAGACCAAACTTAATTTCCACACGATCCTCCTGCAAGCAACATCCCTGCAATCACAGCCCAGGTATCCAGATCTCAACACGATGGCCACCATCACATTCCAGCAATCACAGCCCAGAAACATACAGACCAAACTTCCTTTCCACATGATCCTCCTGCAAGCAACGTCCCTGCAATCACAGCCCAGAAACATACAGACCAAACTTAATTTCCACACGATCCTCCTGCAAGCAACATCCCTGCAATCACAGCCCAGAACACACAGACCAAACTTCCTTTCCACATGATCCTCGGCAAGCAACATCCCTGCAATCACAGCCCAGAAACATACAGACCAAACTTCCTTTCCATACGATCCTCCTGCAAGCAACATCCCTGCAATCACAGCCCAGAAACACACAGACCAAACTTCATTTCCATACGATCCTCCTGCAAGCAACATCCCTGCAATCACAGCCCAGAAACTCAGACCAAACTTCATTTCCACACGATCCTCCTGCAAGCAACCTCCCTGCAATCACAGCCCAGAAACATACAGACCAAACTTCCTTTCCACACGATCCTCCTGCAAGCAACATCCCTGCAATCACAGCCCAGAAACACACAGACCAAACTTCTTTTCCACACGATCCTCCTGCAAGCAACATCCCTGCAATCACAGCCCAGAAACACACAGACCAAACTTCATTTCCACACGATCCTCCTGCAAGCAACAAAGAAACATACAGACCAAACTTCCTTTCCACATGATCCTCCTGCAAGCAACGTCCCTGCAATCACAGCCCAGAAACATACAGACCAAACTTAATTTCCACACGATCCTCCTGCAAGCAACATCCCTGCAATCACAGCCCAGAAACACACAGACCAAACTTCATTTCCATACGATCCTCCTGCAAGCAACATCCCTGCAATCACAGCCCAGGTATCCAGATCTCAACACGATGGCCACCATCACATTCCAGCAATCACAGCCCAGAAACATACAGACCAAACTTCCTTTCCACATGATCCTCCTGCAAGCAACGTCCCTGCAATCACAGCCCAGAAACATACAGACCAAACTTAATTTCCACACGATCCTCCTGCAAGCAACATCCCTGCAATCACAGCCCAGAAACTCACAGACCAAACTTCATTTCCATACGATCCTCCTGCAAGCAACATCCCTGCAATCACAGCCCAGAAACTCAGACCAAACTTCATTTCCACACGATCCTCCTGCAAGCAACCTCCCTGCAATCACAGCCCAGAAACATACAGACCAAACTTCCTTTCCACACGATCCTCCTGCAAGCAACATCCCTGCAATCACAGCCCAGAAACACACAGACCAAACTTCTTTTCCACACGATCCTCCTGCAAGCAACATCCCTGCAATCACAGCGCAGAAACACACAGACCAAACTTCATTTCCATACGATCCTCCTGCAAGCAACATCCCTGCAATCACAGCCCAGAAACACACAGACCAAACTTAATTTCCACACGATCCTCCTGCAAGCAACATCCCTGCAATCACAGCCCAGAAACATACAGACCAAACTTCCTTTCCACATGATCCTCCTGCAAGCAACGTCCCTGCAATCACAGCCCAGAAACATACAGACCAAACTTAATTTCCACACGATCCTCCTGCAAGCAACATCCCTGCAATCACAGCCCAGGTATCCAGATCTCAACACGATGGCCACCATCACATTCTGCAATATTCTATCATTGCAATTGTATTTTGTGTCTGCATTTATTAATTTCTGGCTGATTATCCTCTAAGGCTAGGGACAGATGAGCGCATTTTCTGCAGCCACCGTCAAAATGTACGTCGATGCGTGCGCACGCATTTTTTCACGGAATACGCTTAAGTGGTCAGACGATGCGCAATTCTGGACGTATTTCATGACGATGGGGTGAAAAGAAGTCTAGGGAAATCCGGCTGTTTGAACGTTATGTTGGCCGCACACTAGCAGCGTCTGACATCTCCTAATCACGCACACACGCTGCTATGCGGCCGCAGCGCACTTTGTACGTCAGTAGCAGCGGTTTCACGTTCTGATAAAAATGCGTTCATTTGCTGGTTGCGTGGTGTCGGCGCACTTTCGTACGCACGTACTGCGTATATTGGCCGTCATTGGCCGTTATGTGCTGCTACTGCCGCCGTGATTTAGTGCGTCTGCACGCGCGTTCCGACTGCCCCACTCTGACCCTAGCCTAAAATCCCGCATTTTTAGATAAATTATGTAGATAGTATTTCACTATTGCCCTCCCCCCCCATTACAAAGGCCTCTGACACCTAGACACTTACCTGAACTAATTTCCTTGTCAGACAGAAACACACAGACCAAGCTTCATTTTTACACTTGGCATAAGTCTATTCACAAAGCTGTCAATTTGCCAAATACAGACGAATTTACAGAAAAATACGATGCAATTTGGCAGCATTTGCGATACCGAAATTGTTTCATAAAAAGACTATTTGTCTTCTATTCACAGAATGCTGAATTGTGACAAAACGACCTGATTTACGGTTTCAATTTGACATGTTTAAACAGGCGAATCCCATAGGTTTCAATGTAATAAATGTAAAATCCTTTTCCGCATTTTTTTTATTTTTTGAAAGACCATTTTTCTTTTTCTTTTTTTAAATAAATCTTTATTAATTTATTTTGTTTTTTTAAAAGACTTTTAAAATAAATTTTAAAGGACTTTTTAAAATTATTTAGACATACTTTTGCTACATTTGTATTTATTTAAACTCCTATTAGGAAAATAGGAGACTTTTTTTTCAGTTCGGTGGAATTCGCCAATGGCAATTCGGCGGTTATCGGCGCAATTCGTCAGTTTTTGCCAACGTCCCATAACTGCTTCATTGACCCCAATTTCGGCACAATATGGTGAACATTAGCTAAATAGCAAATTCACCATATTTTTGCTGAAAATGGAATCGGCGAAACGCAAAGCACCAAAATTGGGAGTAATTTTGGGGATTTGTGAATAGGTTGGAATTCTCTGAATATACGCAATAAAATCAGGAAGATCTGTTAAAGGGTAGAGTGATACAATCCACCTTTTGCGGACCTTACACTCAAGAAATTGCAGAAATTCCATCAGTCAGAATCCTTGGATGTCATATTAAACCATGGAAAATGTGGGCCGACGTATATACTGTAGCTACCAATGAAGGATAAAGATGTGTGCAAATGCTCTGTTGATCTTTTACTTCAGCTGCTCCCTTGTGCTACAATGTGCCATTAATTTATTATTACTCCATTCCAGGTGGATCTTCATTTGTTGCCTCCGGTAACATGGATTCAGATAACTTAATAGGAGCCTTTACTGAAATGTCACCTTCTTATGGAGACCACACAAATGAGTTGACCAAGGTTAGCCAATATAGTGAAATATATTAACGTTTTAACAAGTTTCTTGCATGCGCATACTGACTCTGTAGTACAGTTCAAATGTCTAAATGTGTTGCCAATTCCAGTGTTATCTTTTCAGACAGTGCCTTATCATTAAACAATAAAATTCAGAAGGAGCTAGTCAGTAAACCTCTATAAATTAAAACCCTGCAAGCTGTTAAAGGGAAAATACACCACATCACTTATTAAAGGGATATTCTAGGTCAGGGGTCAGCAACCTTGGCCATTCAGATGCTATGAAACTACATCTTCCATGATGCTCAGCCACTCATCAGGATAGCTGAGCCTCACTGGAAAAGTATTTCCAATACATCTGGAGAGCCTGGCACACCTACCCCTGCGCTAGTATTTAAAAATCAAGGGGAAGGTTGTGACTGAGGGGTTAAAAGTACACCACCTCCTGACCCCTCACATTTTAACCCTTTAGTCTGTTTCTAATATCTCACCATCCTTCCAGCGCCGGGCTCCCTCGGTGCTGGACTAAACATGAACTGTTGCTGGCTTCCATTAAAACCTACAGCAGTCACTTGACTGCGGAAAGACTAGGTGCTTGAGCAAGTGTCCAGACAATTCAAGGCTTCTCAAAGATAGAGCTCACTGGTGGGAACGGAGTCTCAATATCTCAAAATTCCTGGACCTGAGATCAGCACTCAGTTTTTTTGGGGATGGGACGAATCCCCTGCAGTCTGAGGGCTGACTCATCCCTCTAAGGCCCCGTTCACACTGTGCAATTTATCGCGCGGATTTAGACACGAAATCACAGCAAAATCCGCGCTATGTAGCATCTCCAATGCATTTCAATGGAGCTGTTCACATCTTGCCGTGCGACGTCGCATGTTGCGCGTCACGGTGGCATATCGCTGGTGCATGCCCCTTTTGTTGCGATTTGTGTTTTGCGATTTCCATTGGTGGTGTTTTGCAAAATCACGACATTATCGCGCGACATCACGAATATGAAAATTGCACGGAAAAACTCACGATTTTCAAATCGCACAGTGTGAATGGGGCCTAAGACCTCACCTGGGGGGAGGGGAGAGAAGGGTGAGGGTACTTAGGTTACTGTAACCACTCAAATTAACAATGAGTGGTCACAGTGCTTAAAACAGTGATGGAGAATCTTTGCACCCCAGATATTTTGAAATTACATCTCATGATGCTCTGACTACTATAAGGCCGGCCAGGCATTATGGAACATGTACTTCCGAAACAACATCTGTATTGCCAAGGATCACCATCACTGGCCTAGAATATGCCTTTAATTAGGAATAATTAAGGAAATCTAACCTCTTTAATACATGCCTCATGCTATAGTTACCTTACTGGTTTGGCAATATGCAGTTTTCTAGTGACATGGAGACCCTAAAAGAAAACCTGGACATAAAAATCTATGCTCAAAACTCTCAGGTTCACTTAGTAAATGTTGTAACAACAAGAAAGACTTATATAGCACACAGAATGTCATTCATTCAAGAAAATATCAATAGAAAGCTATATGAAGTTGATATGTAGACTTGCAGGATTACCGTCGGAGAATATTGATCAATAGTGCGTGCGTGTCAGGTATACAAGGATGGGAACACTATGGAGTTATGTACTAAAGAGTGGATTGGTCAAGAACTGCAAGGTGGTTGCACATTATAGGCCAAAATAATAATCACCCTTTCCAGGTATTCTTTCAGTGTGAGTATTTTAGTCTATGAGCTTTTATTCCCATTCTCCACCCAATAGCAGCTTAATGGATAACTCCACTGCTTTACTACAGAACGCTACAAGGACATGTGGGTGTTAGCAGGTGTTTGTTCTCTGAAAGGACTATTTTTATATACAATTGTAGCGCTCACTCCCGGAGGAGCCGCTGAATTAACCTCGGGTTAGTCTCACCGCGATAGGGAATAAATATACACCAGCACTGTGGTGGATTTTTATAGATTATAGTCTTTACTGATCCCAATAAAGATGCATATATAATGTAGATACGGTATTTGAATGACAGGATTTTGTAATGCGGGAAAAACACGCGGCGGTAAAAGAAAAGTTTAACCTCTTCAGTTTTTGGAGTGTAAGTCCCGTGAATGTAATGTCTCAAAAAGGTGTATGTGTATGGTCTCGGGTACTGTATTCAACTGGCCAGTGAATGAAATAAGCAAATCTTCGACTAGTCACGTTGGGGCCCTGTAGATTTAAACAATAATGCAGCGTGCTTTGTTATACTTGGAACTGCGGCCTGGAAGGCCTCTCACCCATCTGTTAGACAATCTGTTCCGCTGCCCGATCAAGGATGTCTCTCCACTTTTACACTGGGACTCTGTGCCACCGGATCCGCTCCCTTGCTTGTCTGATCTCCACACTGAGAAACTACGGCCTACCGCCTGCACTCCCAATGGATCATCGCGGTCTCCCTACTCGGGGTCCAACCGGAACTAAATTTCTGTGCAGACCTCTCAGCGGTGCATAGGTAGGTCTCTGCAAAGTCACCGTCCCGATCTCCAGCACCCGCGAGGCAGCGCCTGCACTCCGGCCTGGACACGATCCCTGGCAGTCTCACGTGCGTCCTCCACCTTTCGCCGCTCGGCTCACTCTGCCTCTCCATCGCACGAGGCTGCTGACGTCCTTCCCCTCTCTCCCACCCACTTCCTGTATCCGCCGCAAAGCCCGATGGAAATTGTAGTTCGTTTAGGTCCAGCATAGTCCATATGGCTTCTGTCTCCCTCTGGTGGCCATAACGAGCAAATGCAGCAACACAATCCTTAACAGCGCTACACAATATTTACCTAAACCTTTAAGATTGGACAGTAAATCCATTCAAGAGTGACTTTGATGCTTATATTTCTAAATACAAAGGGGAATGTTATATAAATACTGCTGTGGAAACTTTTCTCCAAATACTGTGCTTACCTCCAGTGTAATGTATGGAATCAAATATAAAGATATAATTTCCAACTTCCTAAAAATACACATGATTTTGAATCACTTGAGGATTCAACAGAGTCAGGTAATATTATCACCGAGGACCAGGTTTAGTTACAGGAATATACTTATAAAGGCAAAATAGATGCCCTCTTTGGAAAATGTTGGTTTATACAGGATGATTCATATAGACCCAAACCCCAAGTTTTCAATATAGATCTTAAACAAATGAATGAAAATCAATGAGAGGATCAGGAAGCGGACCTCCTCTTTCGTTGAGCACATCCCATCATAGCAGGTGCTGGAAGTGGCTGCTGTTCTCTGTTGGGCACCTGTCTCTGTGCGCTATATGTTTCTCATTCCTAATGTTATCCACTTAGGCAGTGATCTCAAACTTCAGTTCCCCAGATATTTCTGAACTACAACTCCCATGATTCTCTGGCCATTTATTGCATTCAAAGAATTGTAGGCCGTATGTTTCTGGGGGGCCAGAGTTTGAGATCCCTGCACTGAGGCGTCAGTCATGAGGCGCTTGTTATGGTACACTCGTTCTTTGAGATAGCCCCACAAAAAAGAAGACCTGGCTGACCCCTAATTCGTGGAAATGACATGGCCCTCAATAAAACTCTGAATTCTTGCCATTGACTCACGTAATGTGTGGCATGTTGTATCATCTTGCTAAAAGTAACCCTGTGCTTTTCTGAAGAGTAAGCCATTTTGTTCCGTGGTATTGCTATTCTCATAGCTGTGCTGTTGTCATTGCTATGCTGCCACCTAGCGCCCACTTCAAGCTGTGATGGGTTGTGTCCACGTAACATTAAAGGTCAATGATTAGAAATGTAGTTCATTGTGTGAATATTTTGTTCAATAAAGCTACAAATTAGGAACATTGATTTACAATAACACCTGTTTTGTTAGCCACTGTTAAAAAAGTCCCAAAATATTAAACTCTTATTTTAAGGTCCTTCTTGTATCGAGGTCCATCAGAGCTGGGTGCCAACTGGCCGGATCCGTGTATATTGATGGTACCCTAGGAAATGATACCTTATTCGTAGTTACTTGGCAAGGCACGGAGTTACCCAGTGTTGTAATTGAGGACCCATCTGGAAAAACCTATACACATGGAGATCTGGAACATGATACATACTCAAAAATTGCTTCCATCAATCTTCCTGGAACTGCCAAGGTACTTCTTAATATTTGTCTGTCACCAGATTTACCCCGTCTGTCCCAAAATCGAGTTAACTCAAGTTTGCATTGTAATACATTGAAAAGCAGTATATCATAAGCATATCAAAAGCCCATTTCACAGCTTTTGGAAGCAAGATTAGAGTGCTGAAACAAAGTCCTTTGTTTTATCTTTCTTCAATCACCTTGGAGAGACCTAAAACAAACTGCAAATAGCAGCCGGAAACCTCTGAAACAAAATGTTCAAACACTTTATTGCTACATTACAGTGGCAAGGGAGAGGGTAGAATACAGGGAGAGCTCTGGGTTCACTCAATGCTATACTCGGATAAGATTCAGGGTGTTTTAATGACTGTAAATCACTGTACAGTACAGATACAAGGTCTTACTGTAATGTTCATACCACATACAAATAATCTTTTAATATTCTATCTGTATTTTTTGGGAGCTGCACTGCTATTAATCTCATCATGATCACTACAAATCCCCATCTGAAGGGCCATTTATATTATTTATTTCTATCACAGTATTTCTGCCTTTATGCTAATGGATTCAGAACCCATGTAAAATAAGGGACACCATCTAGAGTTCACAATCTTTCATGTCAACAATATTTCTGTAAAATATAAATGAACACATGTAAAATGAAAAATGTGCAAATTTACATTAAGTTTTTTAACCATCTCAGAACAACAATTTCTGTGCAAATTTTCTATTATACACTATATTTAATTGTTAACTTTGCATCCCATGTTCTGGCTGGGTGGAGTAGAGGTAACCTCACCGCTCTATAACCATGGAGACACAGGTTCGAATCCCAGCCAGAGCAACTCCCCAGTAAGTGTCTTTGGGTTTGTTTTGTTTTTCAACAAAACTCGCTTGATAGTGAAGAGGTTAAGCAATAAAGTTTCCACAGAAACAGGTTAGTTTGCACTGTACACATTCCTACTATACTCTGAGTGAGATTAAGTCTAATCTGATATTTGTGATTGTTGGAAATTGCAGGTTCTCCCTGTTTGTGGGAATTCCCCATTAACTCAAGAGGAAATCAACATATTTTGTAGTGACACAGTTTGACGCATTAAATCTGCTACATAAAACATCACAAGAAACATGTCATCAATCAACGTTCTTGTTGCAGTTTAAACCTGTGTATCAGATCAGGTTTATTTATATTAAGGGACAAAAGACTGTAACACCACTATACCAAGCACCTGCTACATGACTGAAACAATAATAAAATGTCAGTTACGGAAATAACTCAGCACTATGTGTGTTTTTAGTACATAATGTAATGGATGCAAGTTAGGCAAGAACATAAAACCGCTAAGACAGACACGCAGAGTGCGCCATGTCCGCGTAGCGGCCTGTGTGCGTTATGCTGCGATGTCATGCGCAGCGCATTTGCGATGTCCATAATGTTGACGCTCAGATGTTTTTATGGTCTGGCCGACTGTCATTTAATTTCAATTAATTTTGATTCCCATATTTCCCGTTTTTTTCCTACATCCGTTAAAAAAAAAAAGGACCGTGTGGCGTCTACAGTATCTTCTGTCAGTACGTCCGTACCTTAATGCACGCACGCAGAGTGCGCTCAGACTGCGTTCATCTGACATTAGCCTTAGATCACCAACACTCCAGAAGTACATGAGGGACCCAAAGACTATAAACCTCAGCCTGTATGATCTATAAATGGTTCATCCAGAGTATCCAAATATAGGAAAGTTGGATGACCACTATATATTTCAACAATGGAAAACCATTATTTTGATGATGGGTCGAAATTACAAGCTAAGTATGTTATTCCCGCCCCCCCATAAACTTAAGACAGCAGGTTTTGTTTCAACATTTTTTCAATGATATACCAAGAGTGTCAATTCTCTATTGGCACATCTAACGCAGTGTTATACAATGTAAATTTATGCAGAAACATTTCTAAAGACAAATAACCTTAGAATATATAAATTACAGATTACACAGGGCTGGCTAGTGATGTTTGAGGAGGGTGGGACAAGAATTTCCATCCCTTAACCCCTTCAGTTCCAAGCACGTTTTGGTAAATAATTTTATTATAACATTTATTTGGGAAACATGTGATGCGAAGTTAACATTTTAAATATAGAGTAAAATAGCGATTTTGCACAGAAATTGTTGTTCTGAGAGAGCTGCCTCGAGTCTCCTGAGGTTTAGCGCTGCGTTACGGGGCAGGCTGCTGAATCCGCGCCTGTCCCGTAATATGGAGCTAAAGCGGGGACACTAAGGAGTTTCCGCCTTAGCATCCTCATTTTAGCGGGACTATGTAATACTGTCCAATGTGTTTGTGATTGAAAGGGGCAGACTGAGCATGTGTAAATTACTCTGAGGCAAGGCAGATTTTAAAATCTGTCCATAAAACTTGCCATCCTCAATGACTACAACAGCCATCAGTATTTGCAAAGAATAAAAACACAATGATCTAATAAATAGCACACTGACTCCTTGTAATGTCGTATTTTTAGCCCCGTGTAAAAAAACAAACAAAAAGTGTGAATTGAAAATCCAATTCACCCTGTACTAGTTTGAATACACGTTATTAACCCTTTCATTGATGTTTTTGATGTTTTACTTTCTGAATTTAATGTTTTATTGAAAATATAGACTTATTTCAAATCTGATGACTGCAACAAACTTCACAAAAGTTGGGACGGGGCAATGTAGGACTAATAGCGACGTGACAAGTTGAAATAAGAAGGTGATGTGAAACAGGTGAGGCAATCGTGTAATCATAGTATATAAGAAGCTTTCAGAAGAGACTGTGTCCATCAAGAGCAAGGATGGGTCGAGGCTCGCTACTCAGCCAACATATGCATCAGCAACATTCCCCAAAGACAAATTGGTAGGAATTTGGGCATTTCACCTTCTACAGTGCACAATATAATAAATAGATTCAAGGAATCTGGTCAAATTTTGGTGCGTAAAGGGCAAGGCTGAAAACCGCATCTGTATGCACGTGTTCTCTGTCCCCTCAGATGTCACAGTCTCAAAAACCAACATGAATCTGTAATGGATATCCATTCCTGACATGGGCTCGGGAATACTTTGGTAAATCTTTGTCAGTCAACACCATTCGCCGCTGAATCCACAGGTGCAAGTTAAGGTTTTACTATGCAAAGCCATTCATCAACACTGTCCTGAAAAATCGCTGACTTCTTTTGGGCTCAGTCTTATTGGAGATGTACAGTAGCACAGTGGAATTGTGTTTTGTCGTCCGACAAGTCAACGTTTCAAATAGTTTTTGGATAAAACAGCTGTCGTGTTCTCCGGTCCAAAGAGGAAAAGGACCATCCAAGCTGTCATCAGTGTCCGGTCCAGAAGCCAGCATCTGTCATGGTATGGGGGTTTGTCAGTGTCCTTAGCACCATTAATGCAGAAAGATATGTGCACATTTTGGAGCAGCATATGCTGCCATTCCGACGTCGTCTTTTCCAGGGACGTCCCTGCATCTTCCAGCAGGAAACCACCAAACCACATTCTGCTCGAATTACAAGCGTATGGTTGTATAAGTAAGAGAGTGTGGGTGCTAGCATGACCTGCCTGCAGTTATGACCTGTCTCCAATTGAGAATGTGTGTCGCATTATGAAGTGCAAAATAAGGCAATGAAGGCCCTGTACAGTTGCAGCAGCTGAAGACATGCATAATGGATGAATGGGGGAAAATTCCACTTGCTAAACTTAACCAATTGGTGGTAAAGAGTCGACTGTCCCAACTTTTGTGGAGTTTGTTGCAGTCATCAGATTTGAAATGAGTGTATATTTTCAAAAATACATTAAATTCACAAAGTAAAACCTCAAATAACGTGTTTATCCATATAGGACAGGGTGAATTGAATCTTCCATTGACCTCTTGTTAGATTTTTGTTTATTCCATACCGTCCCAAATTTCTCAGAATTGGGGTTGTAGAAAACAAACACTTTTTATCCTTTTTTTTTTCTCTCTATGCAGATTGGAACGTGGAAATACAATATCATAAACACATTAAACTCCAGCCAGGTTTTCGACATTCTAGTGACCTCAAGACCATCATCAAGTATTATTCCACCAATTACTATTACTGCATATACTGATACCAGCAGAGTGACCTTCCCAGTGCCACTGGCTATATTTGTAGAGGTTAAGCAAGGATTTTCACCCGTTCTGGGTGTTAACGTAACTGCTGTCATTGAACCTGAGCTTGGGGACATTATCATCGTAGCACTGCTTGACAATGGAGCAGGTAACATCATTTGCCAATGCCTGATATTTTGATGCATAATGTTCATTCATTAATAATTTGTTGCTTATTTTCTACATACAAGGAGTTAATCCTACTTTTCAGAAGCATTTAGGAGCCTGCCTCGCATTTTAACATTTGTCCCTTCCTTCTGCAGCACATAGAGAAAATTTTCTGCCATCGATCAGTGCTGAGGGGTTGAGCGTGGTTGACATTAGCTAACAGAGACAGAAAGTGACAGGAGACCAGCTGCAAGAATATCCTGTTAATATTTACATGAGCAAATGTCAATTATGGTTTATTTATCAATGTAGCTTAGTGCCTTTTCTTTTAATCTCAATCGAAAAGAAGCAAGATAAAAATGTATAGATCAGCGAATGTTACGTTATTTTAAAGAAAATGGCATTATAATTCTATATACTGTGTAATTACATATAAGTATATTCTACTGAGTGCATGTTTTAATAATTTTCTCTGTAGGTGCTGATGTCGTAAAAGATGATGGAATATATTCTAGATTTGTATTTTCATTTAATCACAGTGGACAATATTCTTTGAAAATTCATGCCCAGTCTACAAGCAACGTATCGGTACATACTCCTCAATACAGTCGAGCTATGTATGTTCCGGGTTACATAGAAAATGGTGAGTTTGTTACAAACATATTTGGTTCTTGTGGTGACGAATAAAAAAAAGTCATTAATCAGAATAACTACATTAATGATCCTCAAAGCTGAAAAAATGGACCTTTTGAATACAATGACATGTATAATCATAGGGCTCTATTACATTCCCAACGCAAATCTTAATGCGTGCGCAAAAACGCATTAACGCGAGGGGCAAAACCCTTTGCGCTGAACGTCGTATTACAACATCTGCGCAAAAAATGCGTGTTAACGTCTAACGCGGGTGGACCTGCGCGAACCCTTTGCCAGCGTACCGTACTGCGCGCATCCTATACTTAACATTGTGAGCGCAAATGCGTTTGTGCGCTGGTACGCGGATGGTATTACAATCTATGCGCAAATTTTAACGGACAACGTTTGCGCGCATAATTTTAATGTCTATGAAACGCTGGTGTTAATGGCAAATCTGAATGACCTGGACGAACTCAAATACACCAGCCCAAAAAAAAAAAAACAACGTAGAGTTACACATTCTACACATACCCAAACAATAAAATATAGAAGTTGTGTGTGCATTTATTGTTGCTGCAGCATATATACGCAGATAGTTTTTTGCGCCTGCCAAAATCAAACGGGAGACAATTGTGGTTCTTAATTCTGATTTGCTGAATCGCGTAAAAAAAACAGTCTGCCCACCGATTTCTGTGCAACGTCAAAACGTTAAAAAGTTTTTACGTGTGTTATTTTTTGACGGATGAAAAAATGCACGCGGATTGTAATACCAGCGTTAATTTACGTGCGTTAATGTTTAACGCTTTGCGCAGAAATTAACGCGCTGCGCAAGCTTTTTTGCGCAAAGAATGTAATAGAGCCCATAATGTGTAATAATAAAGTATAATATACTATAAAAAAGCAATAACCTTTTTGGAGTCTGAATCCTCTAATGAACATGCTTAATAGCTAGCATTATTAAGCAGGAGACTGTAATTTATGTGCAAAGACCAATTTTGGGCTAAAGTCCAAAAATCAATAATAATGTAACATTGGCTTCCATACACAATTCCACTGGGTCTCTCCCTATTATGTATCCAAGGCTAGTGACCTTTCACCATCAGCACCATTCCTGTGAGCATCTCTTGATTGCTCACCTGCCCAATGTTTCTTTACATACACTATATTGCCAAAAGTATTCGCTCACCCATCCATATGCGAGTCAAGGCAGGTAAGCGAATACTTTTGGCAATATAGTGTATGACAGCAACAGCAACAAAGGTGCCATGATGCCAGCAAATGAATAGCCCCTTCTATTGAAGTGGCTTTGCTGGGTCCCAGATATATCTGTAACTTGAACCCAAAGCTATACATGATGACCAATCTCTATCTCATTTTGCCATACTTTATTAATTAGGAAATATATTAGAAATGTAAACAATCAATAAGTATTTACCCAAGGGCATTTCAACATAATTTATTAGCCTTTTGTTCATAAATTTCATTCAATGAGGTCTTCTTTATGTCCAATCTATTCAGAAGAAGTTAAAATAACAAGGGCTCTATCACCTCCTTCAAGCTAACACTAGCGTCAGCGTTAGCTTAAAGGAGGTCATAGCGCTGCTCCCACATCGCCTATGAATCGCTAATGGGTTAAAAAAACCATTAGCCCTCGGTAATTTGCGATTCGTAGCGCGAGTTTACTGTGGTTTGCGCTCCCTATACCTAACTTGGTTAGCCCAAAGTGCAAGCACAGATTTACTAGCGTTAGGATCACTTGGTCCTAACGATAAAGCTACAACCAGCTCAGAGGTGTAGGTAACGGAATCCGCTGCTGCAGAATCCATTACCTGCAGCTCAAACCCTCCCCTCAAAAATCACATACTCGCCTCTCATCCTGCGGCAAGAATGGCGGCCCGCTCTGCTGCTTCTGGCCGACGGGTGCAGAGGGAGACTGAGAGAAGAAAGCCCCCTGTCTCCCTCCGCAATCACTCTGCCGACCAGCAGGATCTTGTGAGAGGCGAGATCCTGCTGGTCATGTGACCCGGCAGCACGATCCTGCTGCCCAGAGAGGTGGGGGGGGGGGGTAAATCATTTTCATTAAACAACTCAGCTGCTACTTAAAATTTTAGTTGCACTGTCCAGATCATATTTACAGTTTTAAATCACACAACATCTAAACTCGCATTCCATACGTATCTTGTTCGCTTGTAGTGAATGACTTCTTGAGAGATGCAAATTGACCGCTTCCTTCTACATGATTTTTTCGCCCCCATGGTAGGTACAATCAGAATGAATCCACCAAAATCGGTATTGAGTGGTGAAGTCGTAACCTTCCCAGAAGCCTTCAGCAGGATCATCTTTGTAGAGAGTTTTAAAGTAACTAAGGACTCTCAGGATGGGGTTGTTGATGTTTTTCCTCCATGCAGAATTATTGACCTTGAAGCAAGAATAGAAAATGAGTTTGTTGTATTGTTTTGGACGGCACCTGGAGACAACTATGATCAAGGCACTGGTGAGTTTCCGTTGCTATATATAATACTTTTTTCCTTGTATTTTTTTTTTTATATGTCACAGAATAGATGAACTCAGCTCTTTAAAGACAAAAAAAAGAGGCGATACAGGAGTGACTGTGAGAAAGTGTCAATTAAAGTGCAAGAAGACCGGTCACACCAGGCAAGACATGCAATGGAGTGCACTTTGGAGACAGCAGCAATATTTTCGTCCTGTTCGAGAACCTTCTCACGCAATCATCATGGTTGCATGAGAAAGGTCCTGTGCCATGACTGAAATGTTGCATCTGACTCTAATAAACTCTCCTTTGCATGCTGTACCTGGTGTGACCGTTCTTTTTACATTTGGATTCAATTGTGTGCTGGTTACTCTGGGCCAATCTAGAACCCTGTTCAGTGCAGTATACTTTCATTGTGCTCCTGTGTCTGTAATTGTGACTGTGTAAAATCAGTAAAAGGATCGAGAAAGGGCAAAATCACAAATTATGGAAAAACTCTGAATACAAGTGAATGTGTGTTTATGTATTAATTTATTTTATTTTTGCAGCAACCAGTTATGATATCCGAATGAGCAACGAACCTTCAACTTTAAGAGAACATTTTTACACCGGAATTCTCATTAATACTTCAACTCTTACACCTAAAAATGCTGGGAGCAGGGAGTACTTCTCCTTCATACCACACAGGAATGGAACTGCGAATGGCTCCATAACATACTTTGGTATACGCACCAGAGATAAAGCATCACTACTGTCTGACATCTCTAACCTTGTTCAAGTTACCAGACCTACTGAGCTGACAAATATTAACTACGCTCATTCGCAGTCTACTGCAACTTGTCGCACCTCAACAATAATTTTTATTGTGGTTTCCATAATTTCGGGATGTTTAGTGTTAGGAGCTAGTGTATATAGCTTCAGGAAGTATTCTATGTCAAAACTACGTTATCATTCTATTAGAAGTAGTATACGAGAATCATATAGGTCCACAAAACATGTACAAACATTTCCTGGAAGCAATGAACATGAATTTCCTCTACGTGTTCTATGCGACAGTGGCTCCTTTGATGTAACTGCTTTGGTTGTGGAAGAGCAGGTAGAGGTATAACTAAATGTTATATAGGCTAAATGAAAATAAAGCACTCTAGAAATATCTATGTGGTAATTCAATGTAACATTTAATATTTAGTTACATATGGAAACCGAAGTTTTGAACGTAATTGTAATTTTGATTCAACCTTCTATAGCAAACCCTCAAGTGGAAATTGTATTGAATTCTGCCACGGCTGCTTTATGTTTATAATTCTTTCTTAGAATTTGGGAAGGATTGTTATATTAGCAGCGATAAGAAAAAGTAAACCTACAGAATCTTTTTTTATTGATTATCCTAGTGGTTTGACTTGAGTTACTAAATGTTTGAATTGATAAATATTCGAGATTTGTAATAATCTAATATTAATAATGTAATTAGCAGAAATCAGCATGGTTTTATGAAACACAGATCATGTCAGACTAACCTAATTGTATTCTAGGAAGAAGCAAGTAGAAGAATAAATCAGGGGGTCACTGTGGATGTGATTTACCTGGATTTTGCCAAAGCCTTCGACACAGTTCCACACGTGGGTTACTATTCAAATTAAGAAAACATGGTCTAGGTGAAAGTTCCTTTTCTTGGATAGAACACTGGCTACAAGATAGAGTACAGAGAGTGGTCATAAATGGTAAATTTTGAAGACTGACACCAGTGGTAAGTGGGGTCCCTCTGGGGTCTCTTATAACATTGGTCCCCAACACTGGTCCTCAGGGCCCACTAACAGGCCAGAGTTTACAGATCACAGTGGGGAAATGCAGACTGAATCCTGCAATCACTGAGCAGCAAATCCTATCACATGTGCTGTGCTTCAGGTACCAGGCAAACCTGGCCTGTTAGTGGGCCCTGAGGAAATATGTGGTGCTATATATAAATAAAGGATAAGAATAATCAAACGGCAGATGAAATTTAAGGTAGAAAAATGCAAGGTTATGCACTTTGGAGAGAAAAATGCACATGTAACGTGTATCCTAAATGTTACCGAATTAGGGAAATCAAGGCAGGAGAAGGATTTGGGAATAATCGACATCAAACTAAGTAACACTGTACAATGTCAAACAGCAGCTGCCAAGGCCAACAAGGTATTGGCATGCATAAATAGGGGAATTCATTCTCGGGATGAAAACATAATTTTGCCTCTTTATAAATAAATGGGAAGATGGACCTTGAATATGCCGTGCGATTTTGGTAACCTGTTTTGAAAAAAAAAAATAACTATCATGGCACTAGAAAAAGTGCAGAGACGGGCAACTAAATTAATAAGGGAAATGGAAGGTTTAAGTTATGAATAAAGGCCAACAAGCTTAAACCTGTTTAGTTTAGAGAAACGGCGCCTTAGAGGAGATCTGATAACCTTATATAAATATATACAGGGCCATTATAAACCATTGTCTGGAAACCTATTCATTAATAAGACTATACACAGGACACAAGGTCACCCGTTTACACTGGACGAAAGGAAATTCATCCTAAAGCATAAGAAAGGGTTTTTTTTGGTTTTTTTTACAGTGAGTTAAATAAAACTATGGAATTCTCTGTCTATTGAGGTGGTTGAGTCAGAGTATGTGCAGTCTTTTAGGCTGGGGTCAGACCAGCGCACTTTTAACGTGCGTTCTGGCGCACATAATTACGGCCGCACTAGCAGCAGATGACGGGCAATGACGGCCAATATACGATGTACGGCCGCACAAAAGTCCAGTCGTGCAACGCAAGTGGAATTTGAACGCATTTTTTTGAGAACGCTGAACCGCTAGTACTGACGTACTGAGTGCGCAGCTGCAGCATAGCGGAGTGTGTGCGAGATTAGGAGATGTCAGACACTGCTAATGTCCAGCCTACATAACGTCCAGACGCAAAAAGAGTTTTATTGACGATCCGTACAAAATCACGCCCGAAAATGCGCATCGTCTGACCGTTTTTGCGCATTCCGTGAAAAAATACGTCATTGCGTTCGGACGCACTTCTTCACGTTCGCGGGGAAAAATGCTTTCGTCTGACCCTAGCCTAAAACAACGACTGGATGACTTTAAAAAAAAAAGGTATATAATGTTAAGGGTTATAATATTAAATATGTGCGTAAAAGCTTCTTGATCCAAGGAGACATCGAACCACCATCCTGGGTCTAGAAGGAAAATTTCCCAGTATGTTGCATATTCCATTATATAGCAAACGCATAGTTAGGTATCGCCTAAAACATTTGCAGTAGAAGAGCTTAATATTAGAAAACGTTTGTAATATTTAGGATAACAAGAAATAGTGTGAAGATAGTTACTCAGTGTGACGGCAGTCACTTCAGACTTGGGGTGCATGGACCTAGAGATGCATTCAGGAGGTGCATGCCTGATGTTTTATATTGTTCCCTGTAATCTCTTCAATGTTGAAGTCATCCTGTACCTACAATTTTAGGTGCAGGATGTCTGTGTTTTCTGTGCCCTATCCCCTGATGTATGTGTTATAGTATGTATTTATTGTAGTGTCATGTTGTATACCCTGTAAGTAAATTATTCCTTTGTTTCTCCATGCTTCCATCGAACCCCCCCCCCCCCAAGGATCTGGCTTAATCCAAAATTCTCTGCACCTTTCCCAGTCATTGTCTATTACACCAGGGCGTGTTTGGGGGGGGGCTATTGGGAGGCTATTCAGTATAGAAACGCTAGAGTGTGTTTTACTTTTGTATTTTGCACATCCCCCTGTCTGGTTTTGTAATTGTAAACTCTAAATAAATTCACTCTGTTTTGTTTTCACCATACAAGGAGCCCTGGCTATTGTCTGGGTGGGTTTGGGCCAGAATCAGTACTCCTTCAGAATACTGATGGAGAGCGGAGCCTTTATGCATGTGGAAACCCATCCTGGGTACTGATCCCCACGTGACAGTCATGCTAGTTCCCCCAGAAGGTTACTAAAGGACGTTACTGTCTGTTGCTCAGCAGAGGCAGGTAAAGCCACCATAAGACCGTTCCAACCTATGTCATATTCCTTAAACTACATTGAGCAACAAACTCTATATATAATATATATATACTGTATATATATATATAATTATTCTGGCGCAAACGAATGTTGTTTATCACAAATAAAATTCGTTGCAAATATGCTTCAGAATGTGACCCTAAAGATTCAACATATTTGACATGACAGCCAATGTGTTGCAATTCTTTGAAAAGCTTTGAGTTCTGTTCTTCTTCACGGAAAAACGGACCCCAAGCTATAATGTAAGTGTAGTAGTACCTTTTTCTCCATTAGTGGGACCCCTCTACATCTCAAACAGTGCTTACCTAGTGAGTATATGCAGTGGAGATACGTCTATGTTTTTTCTTTAGGGTTAAACTAAACTGATTTTCCATAAAACCATTGGGTTCTGCCAATGGTTTTGTGGAAGAATTGAGCTGTTAAGCTCTTAATGCTAAAAAGCCACTTCACTAATATATGTAAATATACATGTAATTCGTTTTCGGAGTGTGAATATTTGTAAACAAAATATATTTTCCTCAAAAACATTTTAAAAAAATCATTCATTTTTTTTCTTTTTTTCACATTTCTTCTTCCTATTAAGAAGCCACCTAGTTGTGTTGTAGAGGCGTTTGTCAAAATGTTCTTCGCTGCTGTTGCAGGATACAGATACTCTTTTAAAATTCAATCCAATCAAATTAATCATTATCCAATAGTGTTTTTGTTCATAAGAAACAATAAACTGCATAAACCATCAGGTTACTCTATTAGTTTCTAATAAATGGAATTACTGATAAAATTCTCAATGCAGCATATTCAGAAATGCCCTAATACATATTAGAAGAAAAAACGGTCCATGCCACCAACATTAGTTGCCGATTTTAGAGTGGGAGCCCAGCCCCATAGCAAAGCAAATGCCCACTTTCGGTCTTGGTACTGGTCTGATAACACTTTGAGAAAACCTAAGCATATCCTTGGATCGCCTGTTCTACCCATTGAGGAATCAAAGAGGACAGAAATCCAACATAGGCCAACAAGAACAAGACACTCACAGCAAGAAAATCGGATGTGAGCATAATTGAAATATGCATCCCACAACAGAG
The DNA here is from genome assembly GCA_009667805.1 of Leptobrachium leishanense. NCBI lineage: Eukaryota > Metazoa > Chordata > Amphibia > Anura > Megophryidae > Leptobrachium > Leptobrachium leishanense. Next base: position 58,221,104 of record CM019070.1, on the reverse strand, counting down.
GTTATACATGCCGAACATGTCACTTTTGGATACGCAAGACACCAAAGTCACAAAATTAACGGTCTGTAAATATAAGTGAATTTCACAAAAGGCTAACATAAGCAACAATTGTTTCTTGTGGTTAGCGTTGGACTATAGGGTCCAGTGCAACTACTTTGATTGGCTTTTTCTCCTGGTAGTTATGCTTACATGTTGACATGATGGATATTTTTTTTTGAGAAAGGATTTTACCAGGAAGGATACATTGAGATTTCTCTTGTTTTCAAATATGTCCAGGGTGGCGAGTATGTACCGTTAGGTGTCTTGCCCAAGGACACTTACTGGAGAGGTGCTCTTGCCGGGATCAAACCTGTGTCTCCACAGTCTCTCTCCACAGTTATAGAGCAGTGATGTCACCTCTACTCCACCCAGCCGGCACTATATTGAATTTTAAGAGTATCCTTGCACAACTAACTACTCCCATCAAGTCAATAAAACCCATAGTTAATCTAGATAATTGACCAATTTAACAAATCATTGGTATCGGGTAGAAATAATAACCACATCCCAGATTATATTATTTATAATAGTAGCCTACACAGTAAGAACTCTGTATGGGGAAAAACTCACAGGAAACCTTTATTTCAGCAAAGGCAAAATATCAACTATGTTATTCTAAAATAGGTCATATACTTATCAAAACTAACCTAAGAATTTGTTATCTCCAGTTTCATCTGGTATGATAGTGTATGCTTATTGTCAACCTTTAGCTTGTTCATGTCTCCCCTATCTTGAGATAAACCCATTAAGCAAATCTTTGCAAGTGATTTACTCAGTACGGATTCGGTAAGTAATATTCGCACCTGAAACACTAAAAACTGGAAAAAAAGGCCTCATGCTTCTAAATAAAGCAAACCGGTCTATTCACTAAAGGTGAAACTGAGGAGAATTGGCAGAAGTGAAAATTCTAGGTCAGAATAGCCAAACCTGAAAAATTCTCCCATTTATCTCACTTTCCAAATCAGCTATTTGGTCTAGATTGTTCAATTTCTGCCAATTCTTCTGAGTTTCACCTTTAGTCAATAGACCTGATAATAATGAGGAAAGAAAATCAAGATGGGACTCTGACTGCATGTCCCATTCCCATATACTCCTGACTATCCATACCTTGCTGACAGGTGACACCATTAATTTCATGTAAGTTTGAAATATACTTGCCTTTAATTTTTTAATTGAAAGGTTAATCTTAGGTATTTAATGTAAGTGGTTTATCCATTTATGTCCTTGCTTTTTCTTTTTAAGTAGGGGTATCAACTATGTACTACTGTAGATACTCGCGTATAGCGCAACCCGAATATAACACGACGGATAGAAAATTATTGTGGAAATGAGAGAATACTCAAGATTCGAATATAACGCCGGGAGCAAAATTATAGAAGTATACTGTACCGGTAAACAATTAAAATTCTTCGAGCTTCTCTTAACACAGTCAGGATACCCCTCAGGCCAGGGTGCTCTGCTCTAGAGTGATTGCAGTTGTTACCAAGTATGAAACCCCGACGGCCACCCGTCTTTACTTGCGATAAGATGGCCGGCGGAGCGAGGTGACCAACACAGTGAATCATTCACCGATAGCCAGTATGCCGGGAGGTTTCGTTTTCTCACCTCCGGCTCCAGCAGGCGGGCTCAACCACAGCATCGTTAAGCGAGGGTGCTTGCTCAGTTTTAAGCAATGCAGATGTCTTAAATATAACGCTACCCCTCCAATTTTAAAGGTAAATTTTTGTCACCAAAATCTAGTGGTATACTCGAGTATGTACTGTTACATGATGGGCATGAAGCACACCTGCTGCTGTGGTGTCACCTCAACCCCTTGTACACTGATCCTGTAAAGCGCTGTGGAATATGTGGTGCTATATAAATAAAGGATAATAATAATAATAATTTTTTGAGGAATCCCAAGGTATTAGAACATCATATTTTCTAGATGAATAAATAGACTAACTAATGGTCATAGTATTGACTCTACCTTTTAGACCAATGCATTTACACTGATCAGCTCCAACATTAAAACCAACAGCCTAGTATCGTGTAGGTCCATCTTGTACTGCCAAAACAGTTCTGACATATTGTGGCATGGTCTCCATAAGACCACTGAATGTGTCCTGTGGTATCTGGCACCATGACATTAGAAGCAGAACATTTCATTCCTGCAAGATGTCAGGTGGAGCCTCAAGAATCAGATTTTTGTTCCAGCAAATCCCACAGATGCTCAGTTGGATTGAGATCTGGGGAATTTGGAGGCCAAGGCAACACCTTGAAATACATAACATCAGATTTGTCGACAAGCCAAGCTCAAAAGCAAAAATTGTATGATTATGGATGAAAATAAGCTTTTTACTAGCCTACTTTTTTTTATGACCATCATTTTTAAAAATTCAGCACTGGCTGAACTTTCTCAATTGAATCAACAGATATTGAAATAAAAAAAAAGCTGGTCAATAGAATTAAATTGAGCCCCAAAATGGAAAATTTTATTGTAAAGCTATTTTAGAATCAAAACAGATACGGTATACGTGAATTCTCATACTATGCTAACACAGAGGATGGTACTTTGAAAGCTTTTTTTGTAGCCAATGTGTGTTACCTTTCACCTTTCATACAACATTTTACAACTAGACATGCAGTATTAACACAAAAGAAAAAGCCACCTATTTAAGGAAATAACCTTGTCAAGTTTGGTAGGAATGATACAGTTTAAATTAGTTTATAGAGACTACAAGGAAACCAAACGATTCCAATAACCATTCTATAAAAAGACATTTCTCGTAACATGCCAAGTGACTTCACTGCTGAAGACAGGAAACCTAACACTCGCAGGGTTATTCAAAGAGAATTGAAAAGTCACCGCACGTTCGGTGACTTTTCGTTCTCTTCAATTCGGCACGATTTGGCGATCCCATTTCGGCAACACTACGGTGTAATCAGCAAGCACCACAGGGCCGTCGTAATGCAGGGAAAAGTTGCTGCAAACCCGCCGAAAACTCACCGCAAAACGAGGGCGAACGCACACCGAAAACCCGCAAAACATCTGGATTAACCCCGCCGAAAACGCTGGAAAAACCTGAGCAGGAGCCGATCACACGCAGCGCAGCCGCTGGAAAAACCCAACACCGCAGACGAATGGAGTGGAAAAAAAAACCCAACAGTTCGCTTGAATGTTTGAAAAGTGAAACGCTGTTTGCAAAGAAACTACTGAGCGAAAATGTCTGTAATTTACATATGAGGTCCAGGGAATGATAATAAAAAGGGCTGATACAGAAAAAAGAACAAACGTTTAAAATAAATAAATAAATAAACCGGCAAAAAAAAATTGCCAAACAAATCACGAAAAATGCTTAAAATATCCCACAAAATCTATAGATAAAGAGACTTTTTACTGCAGAATATTATAATCAACGGTTTATTAGATATTAAATTAAAATGGGAATATTTTTAGCATTGAAGCCTATGGGATTCGCCTGAATAAATCTGCCGCATGAAGCCACCGAACAGCAGGGCAATTCGGCAACTTTTCACAGCTGGTCTTTGTTCTCTGACTAGTCGAAGCTATGGGGATTTCACTGTCCTCGAACAGGCACCGTATGTGCAGACAATTTGCCAACATTTGGCGAACTGCCTGCTCTCTGAATAGCCGAATGGCCAAGAAAGGTAACCGAACGCTGATTTTCACTGTTTGGTTACCTTTCGGCAGCCATTCGGATCTCTTTGAATAACCCTGTCAGTGTTTTGTAAAGTGAAACAAATTTGCTTATAGTTTTTATAGTATGTGCCTGATTTAATTCTGAATTTTCTTTTTAAAAAAATTGACTGATATTTTTTTTCAAAATATTCCCTGATTCACTTGAAAAAAATTGCCCTGGGCCATTGTTTGAAAAATACCACTGATCCGATATCGTTTGGCTGGTAAAACTCCCGAAAAAGCTTATTTTAGAAAGCATCATACAACTTTGTACCTTTAAACCTGTCTATTTGAAAAATTTGATGTTTAAATTAAGATTTCCGTCTATTTTTCTGCCTTAAAATCTATATAGCAACACCTTTAGCAGTACAAATTAGGCTAGGGTCAGACTGAGGCAGTGCGAACGCGCGTTCTGGCGCACTTAATCACGGCCGTGCTAGCAGCAGATGCCAGGCAATGACGGCCAATATACGAAGTACGGTCGCACAAAAGTCCGGCCGCGCAACGCAAGTGGAAAATGAACGCATTTTTTCGAGAACGTTAAACCACTAGTACTGACGTACAGAGTGCGCTGCGTCCGCTAGCGGCGTGTGTGCGTGAATTGGAGACATCAGACGCTGCTAATGTCCGGCCAACATAACGTCCAGATGCAAGAAGTGTTTTATTGATGATCCGTACAAAATCACGGATGAAACTGCGCATAGTATGACCGCTATTGCGTATTCGGTGAAAAAATACGTCCATTCTTCGAACGCACATTTTCACGGACAACGCGAAAAATGCGTTAGTCTGACCCTAGCCTTAGACGATATAGAGCAAGAAAAATATACAATCCAGGTGCAATCTTATACCAGATGATAGTATATATAAGGATATATTGTTCCACAATACTGCTAAACACCAAAAAATCGTCCCTCTACTGTATATGACGATGAAATAGATCCATACAGTGCTTTCCAAAAATGTGTAGCGCTTTGTCCTGGAGCTCATCAGCGTTTTTTCATATGTTAAAAGGAGAGAAAATGGTACGGAAAGTACCGCAGGGTACTATTACCAGAAGGGGACATGACCCCGAGAACAAACTCGTTTGTAAAGCAAAGCTAGAAATTGGTATACCAACCAATCAGTCGGCAATAGATGTACTGTTTAAAACGTAACTTTTAATAGTTTACATCAATAAAATCTCAAATCTCACGCACATATGAAGAATTATTGGAAAGAACATATGCAATAGGGTGCATGAATTATTGCTAGCACATGAGGGAATAAATGAGGCAATTTCCTTGGGAAAAGTATCAAACCAGCCAAGGTATCACATATAAGGATTTGCAAACTTAGATAAACGGATGCTACATTCCCTGTAATAGCTGGTACTATATCAAATTCCAATTGATTGATTCCTTATAGAAATTAGCCTCGTAAAAGTAGAGTAGGTTTGGCGGTGGATAGCCGATAATAGAAAGAGATTTCTCAAGCTTGAAGAAGCTGTGTTTACAGCTAGACGCGTTGAGCGTCATGTCTGGCCTATTTTAACTGCTTGTCTCTCTTATACTTTTTGCATGGGTGCTGTCCCAGTTGGGAGCATTGGCTGTCTATTTTGAATTAGCTAGCTGGGTAACGTAGGCGGCTTGAACCGCCAAGGTTGGCATAGGGTGATGCCTTATATATGAGAAATCTCTTTCTATTATCGGCTATCCACCTCCAAACCTACCCTACTTTTACCCCTCAAACTATTGGGGCTAATTTCTATAAGGAATCAATCAATTGGAATTTGATATAGTACCAGCTATTACAGGGGATGTAGCATCCGTTTATCTAAGTTTGCAAATCCTTATATGTGATACCTTGGCTGGTTTGATACTTTTGATAATAGAAAGAGATTTCTCATATATAAGGCACCACCCTATGCTAACCTCGGCGGTTCAAGCCGCCTACGTTACCCAGCTAGCTAATTCAAAATAGACCAATAGAAATTGGTATACCAACCAATCTTTTTTTTTCCTATATTCCATGGTATCTCAAAAAAATGGAAAGAAGATCACCGCATAGTGTAACCGCTGTATATACATGTGCACATACACAACTCAAACCCAATTGCCAATTCACACTTTTTAGAGCCTTAGACTGGGCTCGCAGCTACGGACATATGGGTTTATAAGGGCATACCCATCAGCCACTCTGCATGAGTCTTCTCCACCTTCCTCTTCATTGGACCCCACATGGACATATGAAAAAAACAGGAATAGGCAGAGAATAGTGTAGACGACAAGGACAGATATTATCCATCAAATAAGTCCTCCACCACTACTCACATGGTACTGAGCCACAAGTCAGGGGCTCTACCTTTACACACCTGGAGGTTTTAATATGCCGTGGATAAACCTCTCCACAAAAATCACATTCAGCAGGGATTGGATAAATAAAAACAAGACATTTATTTAAAACAAATACAAAAGGACATAATCACCAAAACGCATTTCACCTTTGCTGTGGCTTCCTCAGTCGGTGTTCAAGATTTTTGGAGGGTAATATCTGTCCTTGTTGTCTACACTATTCTCTGCCTATTCCTGTTTTTTTCATATGTCCATGTGGGGTCCAATGTGGAGGAAGGTGGAGAAGACTCATGCAGAGTGGCTGATGGGTATGCCCTTATAAACCCATATGTACGTAGCTGCGAGCCCAGTCTAAGGCCCTAAAAAGTGTGAGTTGGCAATTGGCTTTGATCTGTGTATGTGCACATGTATATACAGCGGTTAAACTATGTGGTGATCTTCTTTACATTTTTTTTTTAGATACCATGGAACATATGAAAAAACGCTGAGGAGCTCCAGGACATAGCGCTACACCTTTTTGGAAGTACAAATTAGACGATAGTTACATTGAAAAGTATAACCTAGAGAGCTGATTATGATCAAAATTTTTATTACAATTCTAAATGCCAGTAAACCTGCATTTGAATCTGTTGAACCAAAAAATGGCCATAGAGGTCCTGATATCAGCCAATGGCTGAATTTAAATGATCCTTATGTTGGATACATTAAAGGAAGGTTTCGGTACTGGGAATATCCCACTGTATGCATCAATTTTAAATACACAGCTCCTTATTAATCAGCCACCTGTTCTCTTTTGTATTATAACATACTGTATCCACTCTTAACTGATCACCTTCAACATTTACACATCCTTCCAAACATTTTCTTACCATATCTTGAAACATCCTCATTGTGTGAAAAGATCGTAAGCGCGTTTTACAATTAAACGTACTGGTGTAATGACGTACAAGAAGCTGATGTCTTTTAAAGGAAGTGACCTTGTCAAAATGAGTAAATATAATTAAATTTAATTTGGTTTATGCGGAAGGAATAAACTTTCATATTAACTCAACAATCCTATATTCTTGTTCTATAGAAGGTAAAGCTTTTCAACTCCGTAAGTCAACACAGAACAATAAAACAATAACTTTTAATGAAACATTGCAAATTCTTCCGGCGTCACTTCATATGACCCATACCCAACATTACATGCTCTAAAGTGACTCATTTTGAAACTGAACTGACTTAGCATTTTATTATACAAAAAGAGTTTTTCTGTGTTTTATGAAAATGGAATTTATTTAAATTAGTGTATTTTAAGTAATTTTATTCACATTTTTACAGGATTTTACTTTTTCATTATTTGGACCCCTTTCAATTGGAAGCAAAGCAATCTCCAGTGGCAATGCCCAAGTACACACAAAGGCAGGTGCAACTGGAGTAACATAATTACATATTGAATATCACTTTACAACTTTGATGTAAGAGGAAAGCAGACAGCCTTCAGGCATGTGCTAGTGAGCATTCAGCTCAATTTGGGGATGTTAGATTCAAAGCCGGGGAGGGAAACCCTTGTACAAATTAGGAATAAAATGTTGCAAATGTATTTCAGGTATTGAATGTTATTTGTATATGTTAGGTGTTCCCTATTAATTAACTAAATGTACGTTTTTGAGAATAACCCAATTGCTTGTCTTGTGATTATCGGGTTAATTAGACCTTAGTTATTTGAGTTCATGTGTACAGACTTCTACACAAGTGGTTTCTCATGCTATAATATGTTTCAATGGATTCACACCATGTCAGGGAAGCAGATTTTTTTTTCTATTTTTGATGTACAAAAATGCAATATGTTTTGTACAGAATCATTAGGCCATTAGGAATCCAATATTTTTTTCCAAGACTTCTATTGATCTCTTTGCAAAAGATACCTTGGGAAAAGTATAGATCATTCTTTTTTTGCACCTGTTAATACACAGTTATTTCAGAGAGAAAGGAATTGGAAGAGGGTGCGAATAGAGAAAGGACAATTATACCCGGTAGCCCAGGATAGCATTAATATTCTTCTGTGTATTTATATAAATTTGTTTATTTTTGTAAACTATTCATTTGGAATTGGAATCAATTGGAACCTATTAATGGATTTAGTATCCATGCAGAATGATCATTGGGGTACCTTTCCATGATGTCACTTATTTTAAATGATTGATTGAACATGGGAAGTATATGTTTCTGCATAGGTAACTGTGTTCTTTAACACTTGAAAGAAGACTTATATAGCTGAAACGTTGGGGCTTCTGTAGTACAGCTCATTTGTGCATTTCTTTGGTGGAATCCCAAGGTAGTATAAACGTTTTAGATTTATGCATAGATTAGCTAATGGTCATATTATTGGATCTACCTTTTTAGGAATATATAGCTGTACTTTTCAGTGAGGAGATGTATAGTTAGCTTATGTTATTCATGTTAGTTTAATTATTGTATACAACGTCAACTTACATTAAGGGGTTATGGGTTATTTTTGTTTTAAAAGACGAAGAAACTTCCACATTACGCGTTTCATCTGTGACCCTGGCTTTCTCAAGAATTTTTCAACAGATCCTTCAATTGTAGGATACAGACCATCTTATACCCTGTATAAGTCTTTATATACTTTTTCGAACAAAAGAGAAACCATGCTGCCTCGATTTACTGATGTGCTGTTAGGGGAAACCACTGGTACAATAGTGCCTCATTGGGAGTCATTTTATAGTAGTTGTCTAAAAGAGTTGAATGTGTAGGGTAACTCGTCAGGGTTATTCAAAGAGATCCGAATGGCTCCCGAAAGGGAACCGAACGCTGAAATTCAGCATAAGGTTACCTTTCCTGGCCATTCGGCTATTCAGAGAGCAGGCAATTCGACAAATGTTGGCGAATTGCCTGCACATACGGTGCCTGTTCGAGGGCAGTGAATTCCCCATAGAGAGGCAATGCTTCGGCTATTCAGTGAAAAAAACAGCAGTGAAAGGTTCCCGAATTGCCCTGCTGTTCAGTGGTTTGATTCGGCAGGTTTATTCAGGTGAATCCATAGGCTTCAATGTTAAAAATATTCCCGTTTTAATTCAATATCTAATAAACCGTAGATTATAATATTCTGCAGTAAAGAGTCTCTTTATTTATAGATTTATTAGGATACTTTAAGCATTTTTCCGGATTTATTTTTTATAAAAACAATTCAGATTTTTTTTAAACTTCACTTTTTTCTGTAACAGCCCTTTTTATTATCATTTATTGGATCTTATATGTAAATTTCAGACATTTTCGCTCAGTGGTTTCTTTGCAAACAGCGTTTCACTTTTCAAACATTCAAGCAAACTGTTTTTTTTAAATTTATTCACTGCACTTCTCTGCGGTGTCAGCTTTTTCCGGCAGCTGCGCTGTGTGTGATCAGATCCTGCTCGGATTTTTCCAGCGTTTTCGGCGGGTTAATCCAGATGTTTTTGCGGGTTTCGTGGTGCGTTAGCCCTCATTTTGCGGCAACTTTTCCCTGCATTTCGGTGGCCCTGTGGTGCTTGCTGAATACACCGCAGGGTCGCCAAATCGTACCGAATTGAAGAGAACGAAAAGTCACCGAACGTGCGGTGGCTTTTCGATTCTCTTTGAATAACCCTAGGTGTCTTTTCCAAAATGCATCGTCCTAAAGTTAAGACACAAAGCTACAGGATAAAACTGGAACCTTCTGAGTTATCAATGATTATGACATTAAGATCATTGCAGATTTAATAAGTACAGAGATGGAATTTCGCATTTCCTATCATAAACTCAAACAGGAACAGTTCTGATGATTGATAGAACTCTGCATATATTTTTATACACTCTAATAACTGTAGAAACATAATGTACTTCACATTTCATTAGATAGTAGTATTTGTCACAAAGTAAAATTATTTTTTACATGGATATTTTAAATATTTAAATAGACATTTTAAAGGCAGTGTTCAACATTATTATTGCTCCACCAATCAGGCTAGTATAAGTAAGGCTTGAGGCAGACATTGTTGTCAGTTTAGAGCTAGTATTAGTAAGGCTTGAGGCAGACGGTGTTGTCAGTTTAGAGCTAGTATTAGTAAGGCTTGAGGCAGATGTTGTAGGTATAACAGTAGGAGCCATTGTAGGTAGAACAGTAGGAGCTGTTGTTGGAGGAACTAATCGAGATACCTGTGCAATGTTTGACAGATCAGAAACCTGAGAAACTTTGTCAACTGCAACAAATGTGAAATAAAGTATAGTACCGTTTTCTACAACATTTTGAGGTGTAAATGTAAATGTTTCACTGGATCCAGCTGCTTTTGGTGTCACATTGGAGATGTCAACTGGATTGGATGTGTTGAAGCCATTTCTGAGTTCAGCAGGGTCAGTGCTCATTTGTAATTGATATCTTGAAGCTGAAAATAATGTGAATAGCAATTAAAGGTCAGTAGCAACTCCATTAGAGAGAACATACAGAGGGTTTTTCAGAAAGTGCTGATGTTGTATACAGGGCCAGACTGGGTATAAAAAGCAGCCCTGGATTTTTTTTTAGACCAGCCCTATATTGTGATAAGTGCAAACGAAAAGGATATGTATCAGAGCTGCAAAGCAATAAAACTCACAACAATATGCGGTGTGTATGAGCATATCACAGAATCACCAGCAGTAAAACTCACAGTAATGTGCAGTGTGTATGAGCACATCACAGAGCTCCACAGCAATAATACTCACAGTAATGTGTGGTGTGTATGATCATGTCACGGAGCTGCACAGCTACAAATCTGACAGCAATGTGCAGTGTGTATGAGCGTATCACCGAGCTCCACAGCAATAACACACAGTAATGTGTAGAGTGTATGAGCGTTTCAGAGCTCCACAGCAACAACACTCACAGTAATGTACGAGTGTATTAGCATATCACAGAGCTCCACAAAAATAAAACTCATGCTCATACACACTGCACAATACTGTGAGTTTTATTTCTGTTGAGCTATGCGATACACTCATATACACCGCACGTAACTGTATCACAGTGCTGCAAAGCAACAACTCTCACAGCAATGTGCAGTGTGTATGAGCGTATCACAGAGCTCCGCAGCTATAACACTCCCAGTAATGTGCGGTGTGTATGAGCGTATCACAGAGCTCCACGGCAATAACACTCACAGTAATGTGTAGGGTGTATGAGTTTGTCACAGAGCTGCACAGCTTTAATCTCACAGCAATGTGCGGTGTGTATGAACATTGATTTAACAGTTGTTTAACATCATGGGGGGCCATCAAGGTTTAGATAATTACTAGTCATGCAGGTTTCATGGCCCTGTGTATTGCTAGGGAGAACATGCATCTTGTATACATGGATCCTGCATAGGTGAGAGAGTAGAGGTAGAAAGAAAGAGTGGTAGAAAAAAGAGGGGGAGTGAGAAGGTAGAATTAGAGCAAGGTAGAGAGAGAAATAGATGGAGAGGTAGAGAGAGAGTGAGAGGTAAAAAAGGAGAGAGCGAGGGGCATAAAGGGATTGGGGAGAAAGTGTGAGGGAGAAAAGGGGAGAGAGAAGAAAAGGGGAGAGAGAAGAAAAGGGGACAGAGGGAGCAAGCGCAAAGGGGAGAGAGTGGGAAAAGGGGGAGAGGGGGCAAAGGGGAGAGAGGGGCAAAGGGGACATAGGGAGCAAGCACAAAGGGGAGAGAGGGGGCAAAGGGGGGAGAGAGGGAGAAAAGGGTGGAGAGGGAAGATAGTGCCCTGCTGATATCTGATATCTCTACAAGTCAGTGCCAGCTTCTCACCTGGGGCTGGTTCACAATGTTTTCAAACTGGAGGCTGCCATTTTCCAAGCATGCACCGCTCCGCACAGCCTTCCCCAAAATGCAGCAGGAGGGGGAGAAGGCAGTGCCTGTCATCATGGAGGGGGGAGCAGGCAGTGCGTGTCACCATGGAGGGGGGAGCAGGCAGTGCGTGTCACCATGGAGGGGGGAGCAGGCAGTGCGTGTCACCATGGAGGGGGGAGCAGGCAGTGCATGTTATCATGGAGGGGGGAGCAGTGTGTGTGTGTGTAAAGGAAGCAGGGAGGAATGGATTGAGAGCAGCTGCTCTCACAACTCACCTAGGAGTCTGCCCCTTCTGCTGCCTCTCCCAATGAGTGAGTTTGTGGCCCCGAATTTCCTGTGAGCGGGAGGAAGTGGCTGATGGGAGGAGGCGGAGACTAGTGGAAGGAAGAGATGTCACCAGACATCCACCTCCTCACTGTCATCGGAGCGTTTCTCACTCACTCGTACGCAGCCTGCCGACACGAGCGCAAAAACCGCTGCAAAACCGCCCAAAAAAAATGAGTGATCTGAAAAACCGTAGAAATAAAGCAAAATGCACCTGACAATCCACTGCAAAACCTTCCACCGCATCCGAAAAAAGTCGATTGGCCAAAAAGAGCTCCGACCAGCCGCCCGAAAAAGGCAACAAGCTGAAGAACAACGGCGGGGGGGGGCTGCAACTTTTAAAAGCTGTTTGCACAAAAAACTACCTGAAAATTACATATAAGGTCCTATCAATTATAATAAGAAGGTCTTTACTGAAAGAAAAAAAAATCCGCTATATTAAAAAAATTTCAGGAAAAAAATTTGCCCAAAAATGTCTAGAAAATACTAACAAATAAAGAGACTTTTTGCTGCAGATTAAAAGAATAAATGATTTAATAAATATTCAATAGAAACGGGCATACGAGTATCGAATCCCACCACAAGAGGGAGTACCCCATGTGGCTCCTTTTAAATACTTATTTCTCATCATGCATTTGAGGTAACAGTGACATGTATTAGTGAAAGATATTTAGAGATATTGTACTGTACAACCTGTTGACCCCAATACTTTTTTGTGTGCTTTTTGTGCATTTGTCTGCACATGTCATAATCTAGACGCGCTGTTACACCTACAGATATATACGTGTGCTTCTTAACCAGAGCATCAGGAGGCAGCGCCCCATAGGGGTATCTTTACACTTATATTCTCAGATTGATTTTGGCAGGCGCAAAAACGGAATGGCAGACAATTGTAGTTCTTAATTCTGATTGCCCACCGATTTCTGCGCGCAATGTTAATGCGCGCACGTTTTTGCGCGTCTTTTTTACGCACTATTTTTTGACGGATGAATAAATGCGCTTGGATCGTAATACCAGCGTTAATTACACGCGTTAACGTTTAACGCTGCGAGCAAAAAAAAAATGTGCTACGCGTACGAATTTTCGCGGAGAATGTAATAGAGCCCTTAACGTTTAATCAATTACCAAACATTAAAATTGATAGAGAATCAAGAGATTGATACAAACAAACACAAAAATCACACGAAAATGGTGTGTAGCTTGAAGGGCTCACTGCAGAGCTACTTTAGTATAAACACAAAGGAGGGTATTTGCTATTTGGAAAAATCCTTGCTGTGTGCCTACTTGGGATGTAATTCTAGCTTGTGTTTACAGATCTGGCTGATACAAAGAGACAAAAGTAGGAATGCGAGCCTTCTTGGGTTTGCTGTAATAGGAAAGAAAGAAGATTGCAAATTACTATCTGTATGAACCCCTTAATGAGGGGCCAGACAGAAACCTCTAGGGGAACCCAGGGGTTCAGAACATTAGGGAGGTCAGGATTCAGGAGCAATCCTTCCCTATAGATACCTCTTAATAATGAACCTGGAAAGAAAAATAGCAAATACAAAGAAACAGAGTCATGGCTAGCATTCCATGCACTGCTTTACGCATTTCGCCGTGATGGCGTCCTCAGGAGCAGTGTAAGAGCAGTGTGCTAGGCAGTAAAATGGGAACAACTCACTGGGTATAAAATTGTTATTTTTTTCATTATCATTAGGGGTGGACATACAAACATAGAAAGCATTTAAATTAAACCCAAAATACTTTTCAAATAATCTCCCCAAAACATAATTTTAATAACAAAATGACCTACCATTTCCTTTGTCCAAATCATCCCCTGTTGCTGTCCATGAAAGGGAAATGTTTGATCCTTCTAATTGTGCTGACAAATCTGTTATTTTCTCTGACTTATATATATCAGATACGCCATCTAAAGGGCTGTCAGTTACTTCAAAAGCTCCACCAGATGCCGTATGGCTGAATTCTCCAATAGTTAGGTCTTCATCATTGAATACTGGTCTTTGAGTGTTCATAATGACTTCACCTATAAGTGAACAACACAAATAATAGACCCTAATGAATATTGTTTTAGGATCTGTCTTTCACTGGAAATAAAAACTTTTATAAATCCATGCATTTCCAGGTACATGTTCCTTTGAGAAATAGGTCTAGTGTTAATGCCGGCTATGTTTAATCATTACTACTATATATATATATATATATATATATATATATATATATATTTATAGTTATGTTTATTATTGCAGAAGCCATTTGCACATCACCGCAATTCAAAGAAATGCATCCCAGAGCTCCTGTGCTACATTCCCCATATTCAGCAAGGGATTCTGGGTAGGACATGCAAATGACACCTGTCTCACTTTTTGTCTGTTTTTACTCAGAACCTTTAAGGCTAGGGTCAGACGAAAGCATTTTTCCCCGCGAACGTGAAAAAGTGCGTCCGAATGCATTGACGTATTTTTTTCACGGAATGCGCAAAAACGGTCAGACGACGCGCATTTTGGGGCGTGATTTTGTATGGATCATCAATAAAACCCTTTTTGCATCTGGACGTTATGTAGGCTGGACATTAGCAGCGTCTGACATCTCCTAATCACGCACACACGCCGCTATGCCGCAGCTGCGCACTCAGTACGTCAGTACTAGCGGTTCAGCGTTCTCAGAAAAATGCGTTCAAATTCCACTTGCGTTGCACGGCCGGACTTTTGTGCGGCCGTACATCGTATATTAAGAAAAATCGGTGATCGGCGTGTCCGCGTACGCGGTCTAGGGGAAATATCTAATAATACAAAGGGATAATTGATAATACAGAAATGTACCATACAATAATGATGACTGTATAAGCTGATTGAAAGTTCATGAGAAAAGTTCCTAGAACAAAGGAAAAATATAATAGTGAAGTCCAGTCATAACAACAGATGGGAAAATGAAGGGGGGGGAGATGAATCCACTCACACTCTCCAGAGCCTCATTAGGCTCGATCACTTCGCCTGTGGGTGTTTCTATGGCTCACCCAATAGCTCTCAGAGGTAGACTCGTCTTACGGCCTTGATATCCTTTCGGGATCCTGGATCGTCCGTAGGTTCTCCAATATTTGGATGCCAGCTGGCATTGTTCAACTTGCATTGCTTCTGAGAGGATCCCCTTCCTGAGCTCCTGCACATCTCTGCAAGCCTGATCCGGTTGCTGCTGTTTATTTTCCTGGACTGTTCCTTCTAATTCCTACAAGTCATTATAGGGTATGACCTGTAAAACATCCAGGACCCTAAAGGAATACCAAGACCTGAGAGAAGCCAGTTATTAAAGGTTATCGGCATCCAAATATTGGAGAACCTACGGACGATCCAGGATCCGAAAGGATATCAAGGCCGTAAGACGAGTCTACCTCTGAGAGCTATTGGGTGAGCCATAGAAACACCCACAGGCGAAGTGATCGAGCCTAATGAGGCTCTGGAGAGTGTGAGTGGATTCATCTCCCCCCTTCATTTTCCCATCTGTTGTTATGACTGGACTTCACTATTATATTTTTCCTTTGTTCTAGGAACTTTTCTCATGAACTTTCAATCAGCTTATACAGTCATCATTATTGTATGGTACATTTCTGTATTATCAATTATCCTTTGTATTATTAGATATTTCCCCTAGACCGCGTACGCGGACACGCCGATCACCGATTTTTCTTTTTTCTGTTGATTTGGTGCGGATTGGGACCGCACTTTTGGTGCTTTGGGCAACGGGGTTATATTTTCCATTTTTGCTCTAGTGTCCGTTCCCCACAATTTTTTTGTTGTACATCGTATATTGGCCGTCATTGCCCGTCATCTGCTGCTAGTGCGGCCGTAATTATGTGCGCCAGAACGCACGTTAAAAGTGCGCTGGTCTGACCCCAGCCTAAATCAATGCCATTCCGTACTAGATGGCTTTTTTTTTTTTTTTTAGTAGAGATCAGGTTTATGCAACTGGTCAAAGCTACTCCTAGGACAGCTCTGTTTCGGGTTTATTGGACCCTCATCAGTTAGGAGCTCGGCATGACCAGTTGCAGTGGATGCTTGGACCCGTAGGGCAAATCAGTGCTTACAACAGTTGTGGTGTAGGACAAAAAAGTGAGTTTCACAGTCATACAGGTGTATTTACTAAAGGTGAAACTCCAGAGAATGACTGGAGAAGTGAAAATTCTAGGTCAAAATAGCCAAACCAGAAAAATTCTCCAGTTTACATCACTTTCCAAATTTGGTCTATGTAGATTGTTCTCTTCTCCTGTCAATTCTCCCTTGTTTCACATTTAATGAATAGATCTGATAGTGTGTGTGTGGGGGGTGGGTAAGAATTTAACTGCCACCTCAAATACCGTACCATTGAAAAGAACTGTCACATAGCATTCTTTGTACCATTCCTTCTAATCAAGACATGGCATAGCCTCTTTCAGTAGAGCATGTTATTTTGATTCGGGTACCCTTTCGCCGCATACACTGATCAGTCCCAACATTAAAACCACCTGACTAATATCATGTAGATCCCACACGTGCACAAGTAAACTGCTCCTGTGAGGATTGCTTTCACATACTTCAATTCCCAATGCAGAGTTCCTAGCAGACCCAGCTGCTATAGGGAACTATTCCCTGGTTAATGCTAAAATGGGGATGCTAATGGGGAAAATCTGTACTTGCAGCTTTCCCTGTAGCGTCTCCAGTTCAGAACGATATTCCGGAGCAGGCGTTGTCTCAACATCTAGCCCCGGAATGCAGCGCTAATCGCTGGGATACTCACAGTATCACCTCCTGTAGTCCATAGAGCTAATTAATGATTGGTCTCCCCATGTTAAGTATAGGATGCGAAACGTACAGTATGCTTGCGGAAGCTAGCACAAAAACCAATGCGCTAAGTGATTTCTTATGGGTTTAGCATCAGGAAGGTAATATGGGTGGCATGCAATAAAGTCACTTATCCTAGCAGTAGCAGTTACATATACGAACAGTAACGTTATCTTTCACTAGGGAATAGTGCCCATAGTTTCTCATTATGAACTGCTACAAAGCATTTAGAAAATGAACACTTGTGTCCAGCATAATCCATTAATAAACTAGAACTCCCCACCTCTTACTCAAATGTCCTTTTAAAACAATATGCTTTCAAATACTAGATCCCAACCCTGTCCCATGTGAACCCTATCTAGCCCTATTATCCTACCCCATACCCTAAAACTAGCTTATCTCTAATTGTAAACATTCCTAATTTAGTGCCACATACTCATGATCTTAGCAACAACACACTGCCACTCTATGGTAGGTTCGAGGTATTCATTTTTAAAACATATGTGCACTGTATTGGTTGTGTCTCTACCAATCATGACAGAGCCAGTGAACGAAAAGAAGCGCAATCTCTCTTAAATTAAGCAATTGCATTCAGCAACAATAGAGAGGAACACATCCTCACCTAGCGATCCTGTAGCTGCTGGTGAAGGTGAATGTATTACTTATGGATACATTTCTCTTTTACCAGTATTGAAGCAGAGGGTGTTCAATAAGTGTGATGGCATGGGATATCATTGTTGTTTGGAAGATGTTGGACAGAAACAAGAGAAGAACTGAAAATGTAGCAAATATACAATAGGCTAAGAGAAGGCATGAGATAATGCAGCAGTTGATCAAAAGGGAAAAGATCACAAGCCTGCTTAATGAAAATTGAATACATTGTTATAAGAAATACTAGAAAAGAAGAGAGAGGTAGTGAGAATGAGTGCGAAAACAACTTAAATGATTCCTATGGATTGTCCTATTGGATTGGGAGAGGCATAAGACTATCTTAAACAAAAGATAAATCCAGGGAAAGTATCCATTTAACTGGGCAGACTAAATGGGCCAAAAGGGTCTTATCTGCCGACATATTCTATGTTTCTATGTCCTGCTGTATGAAATTAGATTTGGGAAAAAAGGGAGCTTTAATGAAAAAGTAGTTGACAGTACAAGGTGGAAGGATGCTGAAGGATAAGGTAATTGAGCAGGGAAGAAAGGTGCTGTTATTGATCAGAGAAAGAACAAGAAATTTGAGAGGGAGCAGTGGGTTTTCTTTTAGTTTTTTTTCTGTCATTTGAAGAGAAAATCAACAGGAATATTGCAAAGATCGCCAGTGTTGCAATGCTGACAAACGCCAGTGCTTCTTAAATTAAAAATTCGAAGCAAAACTTCTCATGCGACTATTTGAATTTTTCTTTTGTGAAATGCTGGTGTTTGTCACTGCTGCAACAGCGGCAAACACTGGCTCTTTCTCAATAACCCATTAGATATATCATAATATAGGAAACTGAAATAAATACCTTGCATAAGTTTTTTTAAGGCTGTAACATACCACTTAGACTAGGGTCAGACTAGCGCACTTTAAACGTGCGTTCTGGCGCACTTAATTACGGCCGCACTAGCAGCAAATGACGGGCAATGACGGCCAATATACGAAGTACGGTCGCACGAAAGTCTGGCCGTGCAACGCAAGTGGCAAACGAACGCATTTTGTCGAGAACGTGAAACCACTAGTACGGTCGTACAGAGTGCGCTGCGTCCGCTAGCGGCGTGTGTGTGTGTGATTGGGAGACGTCAGACACTGCTAATGTCCGGCCAACATAACGTCCAGATGCAAAAGTGTTTTATTGATGATCCGTACAAAATCACGAACGCAAATGCGCATCGTATGACCGCTATTGCGTAATCCGTGAAAAAATGCGTCCATTCGTTCGAACGCACTTTTTCACAGACAACGCGAAAATGCGTTCGTCTGACCCTAGCCTAAAATGTTAATGGAAGGGGGCATTTCATAGATGCCAGTATTCCATGTGGAATCCCTCAACTTCTCACCTTATCATATGACTCTTTTCCGCGCTTGGTGTTGTTCCTCATTTGCCAGGTTTTGGAAACTAGGATTTTGGCACTTCTAATAAAAAGCCTTTTTCCAGTTGCTACAAATTATCAATTCCATGCATCGTTCACCATGTCCTTGTTGAAAGTAGAAAAGAAAAATAAGAAAAACTTTAAAAAATGAAACCGTATTTGTTTCTTTTTCTTCTCAAAATTGTGTCCATTTTTCTTTAAACTGTACTATAAATGGTACTTCACACAGAATGTTAAGCACAGTATAATGTATATGAACGTTTTAATTAATAAAGGTTTAAATGCTTTTTTTTTTTTTACCTGAACTTTTTCAATAATCTTTACATCTTCTGCAAGTCCAGGATTAATTGCTTTAACGATGTCTTCATACCCTCCATTCTCAAGCTTGACACTAGAACTGTTCGTCGTAGAAAAAAAATGAAATGCTAATCCACAAATGAATAAACACTAGAGCTCCATTGTATTACTTTTGACTTTTCTCCCCTGGTTATCTTGGTTGGTCTTGGTTTGCTTTTATATACTTCTTTGTCATTTTATCACGTGGTTTTTCTATTGATAGATATGTACTTGTGGGGATTCACAATAGAAAACTCCTCAACTAAAGTATGATTGTTAGGTAAATATATACTTTAGGCATTTCTCTATTTTAAGGTTTGTGAAATTCCTTTCTGTTGAAGATTAATCTTTTTTTAATATTAAGACACATTTGCTAAAACATGATTATCATAATTCATAGTAAAATAGTGACACATACACACAGGCCAGAAACAAGTTCAATATTTTACAATGAATATATGGCACATCTAGCAATTATAATAATAGAATCATATTAGAAATTAAATCTCTGTATGTTAGTATAAAAAGGTTTCAAATAAATCATGAATCACATCAACAATTGTAGATCAGAAACTATAAAAAAAGAAAATAGTTATGGTTTGAAATTTTAGCTGAGAGACAGTATAACTAATTAAGGATTATTAAAGGCTTGCACCAATTCTGCCCAATTGTAATACCAATTGGGGGGGGGGGGTTGTCTGCAATTTGACCATTTATCAGTTCGGCAGGTTAATTGAGGGCGTGATGGAAATAGTTTGCCGTTGTCCTTCAGCTGGACAGCCCAATATTACGAGTTCATGTACACGCAACCTTGCACATGTTTCATGCATGTCTTTGTAAAGTTCTACAGCCTCCAGGAGAGGATACAAGTTGTTGCACACGCATTGCTGACGATATTCTTTAGCAGATCTCTAAAATTACAAGCTGAAATGCTAAAATAGAGAATGACTTGTTAGCGAGGCAGTAATAGTGAGTCACTAAGACTTACGAAGAGCTCACTTATTCTAACAGCAGAATTTTGGAAAAAATATTATCCGCTTTTGACGGGTATTTTTTTTCTAAATATTGACGGATTCAGTTGAGAAAAAAATTCTTCCCAAACAAATATTCGTAAAAGGCCACTGGTTTCGAAAAAAAGATAGTTAGAAAAATGTCCAAAAAGCTTATTTTCAGCCAACATCATGAGTGTGACGATGAGTGTGAGCGCAGAGCCGCTTGTTGTTAATGAAAACTGTGTAGTTTGACTACCGCATGCACAACCTTTGGCAATCTCTGTAACGCTGCCCATACTCTCCACTTAGGGGTTGTACTTAACCCTGTGTGATGAGTAGATGCGGCGTTACAGAGATTGCTATGCGTGTGGTATTCAAACTACACAGTTTTCATTAACAACAAGTGGCTCTGCACGCACCTGCAGGGTCTTTCCTGTGAGCAAGCAGGGGAGATGTCGAAGTGACCACGGCATTCTTCTTTAGCTGCTGAGCAGCCGGTCCAACCGTGGGTCTTGTGGTATCAGATCAGGACTGATCACGAACCCCACGCGGCTCGGATCAGTGGCTGAATAAAGCAAATAGTGACATCCCAAATTTGCTGTTGCCCCTTCTGTTGTCACAGACACTGTCTGATGTGTCTCGTCATACAAAAAGTACCACGCTGTATTTTGGGGCTCACTAATTTCTTTAAAACAATTGGGAATTAAGGTGATCTGTGTCTCGTCATACAAAAAGTACCACGCTGTATTTTGGGGCTCACTAATTTCTTTAAAACACCTGGGAATTAAGGTGATCTTCTGTGTCTCGTCACACAGCCAGCAATTTTTTTTGGCGCTCACTAATTTCTTTAAAACATTTGTGAATTAAGGTGATCTGTGTCTCGTCATACAAACAGTACCACGCTGTATTTTGGGGCTCACTAATTTCTTTAAAACACTTGGGAATTAAGGTGATCTGTGTCTCGTCATACAAAAAGTACCACGCTGTATTTTGGGGCTCACTAATTTCTTTAAAACATTTGTGAATTAAGGTGATCTGTGTCTCGTCATACATACAGTACCACGCTGTATTTTGGGGCTCACTAATTTCTTTAAAACACTTGGGAATTAAGGTGATCTGTGTCTCGTCACACAGCCAGCAATTTTTTTTGGGGCTCACTAATTTCTTTAAAACACTTGGGAATTAAGGTGATCTGTGTCTCGTCACTGGCTGCCAGCTATCAGTGTGTCTCACTGAGTTATACCAGAGTTATTTAAATCTTTATACCAGAGTTGAATCAGAGTTCTGTATATGTTAATCTATATATCACTCACCATGTCTGAAAGAACAAAAAGGACAGGCAGACGCTCCCAGCCACAGATAAGAGGGCAAGCAGCCCCTGTGTCGGGAGGCTGTGTCTCTGGTTGTGGTGGACATGGTGCATCCTCTGCAGGGGCACGCTTGTCCTTTCTAACTGGTGCTGGCCGTCTTAAGCAGCAGCAACATACAGAGGATTTGGTGGATTGGCTAACCAGGCCATCCTCATCCTCCGAGTCCTCTGCCAGCCAGGCTTGTAGTGCTTTACCGTCCACCTCAGCTGCCAAAGCATCTAATGCAGCCTCCATGTCCACAGCTACTCCTGCCGTAGCCTCGATATAACACACAGAGGAGTCAGCTGAATTATTTATTTATTTATTTATTTATTTATTTGCAAAGGATTTTACCAGGAAGGATACATTGAGAGTTCTCTCGTTTTCAAGTATGTCCTACAATGACAGTGACATGCTGCTTGAGGATGCGCAGCATGTACAGTGCTCTGATTCAATCTCTGAGGTTGAGGAAGGGAGTATAAATCAACCTAGAGGAAGGGGGTGCCAGTGATGACACACAAATAACCGGCACTCATGTTGCCCCAGCAGCTGCAGCATACTGCCAAGTTGGCTCCAGTGATGAGGAGATAGGGGATGATGATGACAATGATGATGAGGTCACTGACTCCACCTGGGTGCCTGATCGAACACAGGAATCAAGTGAGGAAGAGGGGGAGGAGGAGGCACAGCAAACACGAGGCACAACATCCTCTGTGACCAACCGTAGCACTAGCCAGTTCAAGGCATCACATGTCAGAGCTGCTCCGGTGCAGAGCGCTGTTGTCTCAAAGCACACATGCAGGAACTCTGCTGTCTGGGAGTTCTTTAAGAAATGTGCAGCAGACCCCACCGTTGCTATTTGTAATCTATGTCAGATGAGGCTTAAGCGTGGGAAAGACACCGGACACTTGGGTACCACGTGCTTGAGGCGACATATGACCTCCTGTCACACATCCCGTTGGCGCAAACTTTGCGTAGGTCCTCCTCCTCCTCATCTGTCTCTACCCCTACTGTATGTCCTTCCATGTCATTGCCTACAACCTCTACTGACAGGGATGATGCTACAGTAATGGATGTACCAGCTCCTTCCTCACAATGTGACATCATTCCATCAGTTGAAGATTTACGCAGTCAGATTACGTTGCCGTAGCTGCTGCAACGTAAGAAAAAATATAGTCCCAACCATCCCCAAGCACAGCGTCTAAATGCCAGTTTAGCAAAATTACTCGCATTGCAGCTGCTGCCTTTCCAGCTGGTGAACTCTGCTCCCTTCCGTGAATTTGCTGAATGTGCTGTACCACAATGGCAGGTTCCACAACGCCATTACTTTTCACGCAAGGCCATTCCAGTACTATACCAGCACGTGGAAGACAATGTTATCCAGTCATTGGGAAAGGCAGTCAGCCACTAGGTGCATGTGACTTTAGACACGTGGTCCAGCAAGCATGGACAGGGTCGTTACATTTCCTTCACGGCACATTGGGTAACTCTGATTGCAGCTGGGAGGGATCCAAGACGGGGCTCTGTGCTGGAGCTTGTTCATCCACCACGCCTCCAGAAAGCTGCTTGTATGAGGTCTGTCTGCTCCACCACCTCTTGCTCCTCCTCCTTCTCTGTCTCTGGGAAGTGGCAGTTAAACCGACGCGTGGCAGGGGCTACGCAATGGCTCAAGCAAAAAGATGCCATACTGTGCTTGAGCTGGTTTGTTTAGGGGACAGGAGCCACACCGGGCCAGAAATTCTGTCAGCTCTGCACGGGCAGGTGATGATGATACTTGCTGGCCTGGCACCAAAGGCACAATATCTGGGTGCACTGATGCCCATTACCAGATCAAAAACTTTTCAATATAGGACCACATGGTCCACCTGCCACTCTTCCACAATACCACAGAGGGGTTACTGTATGATGATACTTGCTGGCCTGGCATTAAAGGCACAATATCTGGGTGCACTGACGCACATTACCAGATTCATATCTTTTTAATATAGGACCGCATGGTCCACCCCTGCAGTCTTCCACAATACTACAGAGGGGTTACTGTATGATGATACTTGATGGCCTGCCATTAAAGGCACAATATCTGGGTGCACTGACGCCCATTACCAGATCAAAAATTTCAATATAGGACCACATGGTCCACCCCTGCACTCTTCCACAATACCACAGAGGGGTTACTGTATGATGATACTTGCTGGCCTGGCATTAAAGGCACAATATCTGGGTGCACTGAACGCACATTACCAGATTCATATCTTTTTAATATATAGGACCGCATGGTCCACCCCTGCAGTCTTCCACAATACTACAGAGGGGTTACTGTATGATGATACTTGATGGCCTGCCATTAAAGGCACAATATCTGGTGCACTGACGCCCATTACCAGATTCATATCTTTTTAATATAGGACCGCATGGTCCACCCCTGCACTCTTCCACAATACTACAGAGGGGTTACTGTATGATGATACTTGCTGACCTGGCATTAAAGGCACAATATCTGGGTGCACTGACGCCCATTACCAGATAAAAAAAAATTACAATATAGGACCAACCACATGGTCCACCCCTGAACTCTTCCACAATACTACAGAGGGGTTACTGTATGATGATACTTGCTGGCCTGGCATTAAAGGCACAATATCTGGGTGCACTGACGCCATTACCAGATAAAAAAAATAAATTTCAATATAGGACCAACCACAAGGTCCACCCCTAAACTCTTCCACAATACTACTGAGGGGTTACTGTATGATGATACTTGATGGCCTGCCATTAAAGGCACAACATCTGGGTGCACTGACGCCCATTACCAGATTCATATCTTTTTAATATAGGACCGCATGGTCCACCCCTGCACTCTTCCACAATACTACAGAGGGGTTACTGTATGATGATACTTGCTGGCCTGCCATTAAAGGCACAATATCTGGGTGCACTGATGCCCATTACCAGATTCATATCTTTTTAATATAGGACCGCATGTCCACCCCTGCACTCTTCCACAATACTACAGAGGGGTTACTGTATGATGATACTTGCTGGCCTGGCATTAAAGGCACAATATCTGGGTGCACTGACGCCCATTACCAGATAAAAAAAATAAATTTCAATATAGGACCAACCACAAGGTCCACCCCTAAACTCTTCCACAATACTACTGAGGGGTTACTGTATGATGATACTTGATGGCCTGCCATTAAAGGCACAACATCTGGGTGCACTGACGCCCATTACCAGATTCATATCTTTTTAATATAGGACCGCATGGTCCACCCCTGCACTCTTCCACAATACTACAGAGGGGTTACTGTATGATGATACTTGCTGGCCTGGCATTAAAGGCACAATATCTGGGTGCACTGATGCCCATTACCAGATTCATATCTTTTTAATATAGGACCGCATGGTCCACCCCTGCATTCTTCCACAATACTACAGAGGGGTTACTGTATGATAGTACTTGCATGCCTGGCACTAAAGGCACAATATCTGGGTGCACTGCCATTGACGCCTGTATCAGATTCATATCCTCTGAGGGGTTACAGTGTGACGGCACTGTTGGGGATGCTAAAGAATCAATTTTAAAGCACCTATTGTTACTTTCATCCAAAGCCTGCATACGTTTCACAATAATTTAGCCCAAAAAAACACTAAACTTTTTCTGCGCGTCCTAAAATGTCTTTTCATACAGGCTGCCGCCCCAAGCAGTTGTTTATGGATAGATTAAAGGAAAAGCATTTACCGTCATATGAAACGTCATTTATTTGTTTTTAAGTGTTTCTATACATCCTAGAAATCCGCCACTTCACAGGCAGGTTATGGGGACCTCCTAGGCACTATATTTGAAGGATTTTTTCGTTTTTATTTTTAACCCTTATTTCATGGAAAACTCACTGTCCCTTTAAAAACGTTTTTTTTTTACTTTTTGTCCTTGTTTCCTGTCCCCCAGGGCACTACCCGGACCCCCATACACCTTTTATGGCAAATATGTAGCATATATGCCCTCTCGGAGGGCACTCTTAAAAAAACGAATTTTCAGCCCCATTGGATTGCATGGGAGTTCGGGTTCGGTCCCGAACAAATGGGAAGTTCGGGTTCGGGCTCGAACCGAACTCGGGGGGTGTTCGGGACCTGTGCTGTGCTTAAGATATCTGGAAAACATGGCCTGTCAGCAGGTCCTGAGGATAGATTTGGGAAACATTGCATTAAGGGGACATGAATGAAAAGCCCTGTCTCTCTTACAGGTCTATTCACTAAAGTTGAAAAATCTACGTCAAAATCTAAATAGCCAAACCAGAAAAAATATTTTTCTCACTTTCCAAATCGTCTATTTGGTCTAGATTGTTCTCTTCTCCTGTCAATTCTCCTGAGTTTCACCTTTAGTGAATAGACCTGGCAGTTGAAGAACATGTAATGAATAATAAATGAATAGTTCTTACCCCTGATGTTAGTAAGTTTATTATGGTTGCACAACACAATGTTCCAAGAGGAAGTATAAACGTTAAGTCGTTAACTATTTGAATAGAGAGATATTTTTTTTGATCAAAAGGAATGAGCCTATTTCCAGATGCTGTTGGGAAAAGGGAACTTGTGACGTCCAAATAATCAAACAGTTTTGGTTTGAGTATGGATGATACCTTACACATCATCTTCTGTCTTTGTATATGACATACTTCAACAACAGGTCTCTGTTGTATATTCTGGAATGGTACCGAAATTAGAGAGAGCACACAGGAAGCTGGTCTCGAGTACAGCGGAAATGCAGGAGAATGTGAATTTCAGATGGAACTTTCCCTTACTATTTAATTAGTCTCCAATATACTCAATGCCATTTTTACTGTAAAGACCATTTTCTGGAAGCCAGAATCTAAGAGCCACAAATTATGGAATCACATTTCAGACCATATTTAAAAGAACATTGCTGTCCAGCACACAACTATTAAAAGGTGAATTACTTTTTCATCTGTGAAAGGTCTATAGGTATATCCTAGTATCCTAGAGCACGGTTTAGGATCAATAAAGGAAAACTCTAGCTTAGGGATGAGCTGTTTGGTTCGATCAGTTTGGAGTTCGATTCGAACTTTGGTCGTTCGAAAGTTCGCAAACTCCGAACTTTTTGGGTGTGTTCGGTTCGAGTTCGCAAAAAAAAAGAAATTTTGAAAAAAGTATAAAAAATGCTTAAAAAATACAAAAAAATCTAGAAATAAAGAGACTCTTCACTGCAGAATATTATAAGCAACGGTTTATTAGATATTGAATTAAAAACTAATGTGTACGTGCAAAGATTCTCACCTCTAAATGACCTGTGTTTTTCAAACGGCATAACAACAGGTGTTTTTAGTCTGGTGTACTGAATTTGATACATTGTATGTAGAATGAGGGGTGGTGTCTGCTTCTGAGTGAGAAGTGTTAATTTCCCTCCTAAAACGTCTTCTAATATGCTGCATTTCACCGCTGTGTGCTCATGCTCAGCTCATTTTTACCGCTTTTGCTCATCATGTTTAAACGCGATTTTGAACCCACATTTTATTAAATGACCGACACGTTAGATATCGTTCTTTCCGGCAGACTCCGCAGATTCATAATATATCATTTTTATATGTATACGTCCTGTCCTGGCTGTATATTATGAAAAAAATGCAATAAAAATAGAATTTTTAATCATCTGCAGTGTGTAAAGTGTTTTTTTTTCACATTTTAGCACATGAGCGTCTGCGGTTATGTTTTCTATAGGGTGCGCTTGTACAAAAATTAGAAATGGGGACTTGTTACATTTTGTGGGGGGAATTACGTGATTTATAGCAAACACACCCCATAGAAAAAAATCATTAGTGCATCATCGTTCACATTATAATTGAAATGTGAACAATATTGCTGCATTAATAAAAATAACACACAAAATAATACATGTTTTTCTTTTCTTTTTTCTTTTTTTTACTTTATACCTGGTCATGTTGGGTATCATTTGAAAGGCCATGCTCAGGCCTTTCAATTGACACCCTCCATGACCCCCTAGATGCCTGGAGATATTGGGGTTCAAATGAACCCCCTATCTCCACCAGGGGATTGGCCTGGGCAATATATATACACATGATGTGAGCTGGCCTGGGCAATATATATACGCATAATTGATGGCACATCTGTGACTGTCTGTGAGCATGATCTGAGCTGGCCTGGGCAATATATATATACGCATGATGTGAGCTGGCCTGGGCCTGGGCAATATATATACGCATGATGTGAGCTGGCCTGGGCCTGGGCAATATATATACGCATGATGTGAGCTGGCCTGGGCAATATATATACGCATGATGTGAGCTGGCCTGGGCAATATATATATACGCATGATGTGAGCTGGCCTGGGCCTTGGCAATATATATACGCATGATGTGAGCTGGCCTGGGCAATATATGTACGCATGATGTGAGCTGGCCTGGGCCTAGGCAATATATATACGCATGATGTGAGCTGGCCTAGGCAATATATATACGCATGATGTGAGCTGGCCTGGGCAATATATATATATACGCATGATGTGAGCTGGCCTGGGCAATATATATATACGCATGATGAAAATTTGCAAAGGATAAGGCACGCAAAGTGAAATTTTGATGTGTCTGAAATTGAAACTTACGTGACAACTCTTAATTTTTTTTCGTTAATTTGTATTTGTTCAATACAGTTAATTTTAATTTGTTTAATAGAGTTAATTTAACCCTTTCGCTGCTGAGGCTTTTCCCGCCTCTGTGCTGAGCTCATTTTTACCGGTTTTGCTCATCATGTTTAAACGTGTTTTTGAAGGCTTATTTTAGTATATGACCCAGACATATTATATATCGTTCTTTCCGTCAGACTCGGCAGATTAATAATATGTCATTATTATATGTATACGTCATGACCTGTCTGTATATTATAACAAAAAATGCAATAAAATATGAATTTTCAATAATTTACAGTGTGTAAAGTGTTTTTTTTCACATTTTAACATGCGAGCAATTGCGGTTATATTTTGTATGGGGTGCGCTTGTTAAAAAAATTAGAGATGGGGTCTCGTTACATTTTTTTTGGGGAAAATTACACGATTTTTAACAAACGCACCGCATACAAAAATCGTTAGTGCAGCATCATTGTTCACATTATAATTGAAATGGGAACAATATTGCTGCATTAACAAACCAAAAAAAAGAAAAAAAAGTGTTTATTTTTTTTTATAATTTTTTTTAAAATATTTTTTTATTTTTATTTTATTTATTTTATTTTTTTTACTAACTTTTTTCACATTCGAGTTTGGTATCGTTGGAACGGCCATGCTCTGGCCGATCCAACAATACCAAACGTTAACCCCTAGCTGCCACGGATCGGGAGATAGGGAGTTCATTGGAACTCCCTATCTCCACCGTTGGTGGCAGTTAGGGGTTAACTCCAGGACTGGCGTCATCGTGCTATGCACGATGACGACAGTCCTCAGGGGGAGTTCCCGGAGGCTTTTCAGCGCCGATTCGCGATCCAGCTCCCCAGGGGTTAATGCCAGGTACCATTTGGACGGGCAGGCTGTGCCCTTCCAAATGGTGCCTGGGTTAACCCCCGCAACGCCGCCGATCGGGAGGGAGAGAGGTCCGAAGGACCTCCTCCCCTCCCTTTCAGGTGCCTCCTCCGCACATGCGGGGGGGGGCACCTGAATTAGGTGTCATCGCGCTGCCGCGATGACACCTTATTTCACCGGTGGCGGTTCCGGATGCTGGGCTGACATCGAGGATGTCAGCCCGCACCGGGGGGCCAGCGATCGGCCGGAACTCGGCCGAACGCTGACCCCAAAGTGAGGACGCGCCCAGCGCGTCCTCAGCACAGCAGCAGCCATGCGGAGGACGCGCTGAGCGCGTCCTCCGCATCGAAGTGGTTAAAATGGTTTAATACAGTTTATTTATATCTATTTTACCTTTACTATTGGTGCTTTTCAAACTTTATTCTTAAATAAAAAGAAATTTAGCAGTTTCATGATGTGTCGTTTTTTTTTGTTTGGGGGGGTGCAAGTAGCTGGTCTTGCCTAGGGCACAAAATAGTCTAGCACCGGCCCTGACCGCATGGTCCACCCCTGCACTCTTCCACAATACCACAGAGGGGTTACTGTATGATGGCACTTGCTGGCCTGGCACCAAAGGCACAATATTTGGCTGCACTGCCACTGACGCCTGTATCAGATTCATATCCTCAGAGGGGTTACTGTGTGACGGCACTGCTGCCGACGCTAAAGGCCCAATTTTAAAGCACCTATTGTTACTTTCATGCAAAGCCTGCATAAATTTCACAATAATTTAGCCAAAAAATCACTAAACTTTTTCTGCGTGTCCGAAAATGTCTCCTTTTCATACAGACTGCCGCCCCAAGCAGTTGTTTATGGATAGATTAAAGGAAAAGCATTTACCGTCTTTTGAAATGTCATTTTTGGGTTTTTACATGTTTCTATACATCCTAGAAATCCGCCACTTCACGGGCAGGTTATGGGGACCTCCTAGGCACGATATTTGAAGGAATTTTTAATTTTATTTTTAACCCTTATTTCATGGAAAAACTCACTGTCCTTTTTAAAAACTTTTTTTAAAACTTTTTGTCCTTGTTTCCTGTCCCCCAGGGCACTACCCGGGACACCATACACCTTTTATGGCAAATATCTAGCATATATGCCCTCTTGGAGGGCACTCTAAAAATCGAATTTTCAGCCCCATTGACTTGTATTGAGTTCGAGTTCGAATTCGAACATTTGGAAAGTTCGAATTCGAACATTTGGAAAGTTCGAATTCGAACATTTGGAAAGTTCGAATTCGAACATTTGGAAAGTTCGACTTCGAACATTTGGAATGTTCGAATTCGAACATTTGGAAAGTTCGAATTCGAACATTTGGAAAGTTCGAATTCGAACATTTGGAAAGTTCGAGTTCGAAAGTGAACCGAACTCGGGGGTGTTCGGCTCATCCCTACCATGTAATTAATGTAATTTAGATGATCATTGTAACCTGAGTGCCTCAAAGCGAGTGCCTTTAAAAATCTCTCTGATGTTAATGTGCAATTCAATCAGACGCTAGCATGTAGACTAGCTGTGAGAAGCTGACATCCCTCCAGCTTACAAAGTCAGCCATTGGAGTAACCCATTTTATTTTACATTATGAGATGAAAGGAAATATTTCTTAATTATATATATACAGTATATTCTAAAATGTTCAAACGGTACAATTTTTGTAGCAGGTGCAATTAAGAGGCTGAAGGATAGATTATTTGAAAGCACAGGTTCACAATCAGAGGAGGTAAACTCGATTTACCTGTTCCAACATGCTTTTGATGTTTGTTGGACTGTTAGCTAAAATATCAAATGACAGATCAAGTACAGTTTGTGATATGTAACAAAGACGTGGGGTGATTGGGTTACTTTAGGCTAGGGTCAGAGTGGGGCAGTCGGAACGCGCGTGCAGGCGCACTAAATCACGGCGGCAGTAGCAGCACATAACGGCCAATGACGGCCAATATATGCAGTACGTGCGTACGAAAGTGCGCCGACACCACGCAACCAGCAAATGAACGCATTTTTATCAGAACGTGAAACCGCTGCTACTGACGTACAAAGTGCGCTGCGGCCGCATAGCAGCGTGTGTGCGTGATTAGGAGACGTCAGACGCTGCTAGTGTGCGGCCAACATAACGTTCAAACAGCCGGATTTCCCTAGACTTCTTTTCACCCCATCGTCATGAAATACGTCCAGAATTGCGCATCGTCTGACCACTTAAGCGTATTCCGTGAAAAAATGCGTGCGCACGCATCGACGTACATTTTGACGGTGGCTGCAGAAAATGCGCTCATCTGTCCCTAGCCTAAAGGGACACTCTACTCATCCTCACCACTTTATTGTTTTAATGACGTAATGAGTGCCCCCCTTCTCCACTCCTCCTTGCTGCCCCGATCGGGTTAACATGCTGGGTGAAGTGGAGGAATTTCTTCCACCCCACCCAGCATTACCAGGGATTTAGAATTTCCTTGGCTGCCGGTCACCAGACCGGTCATTACTGATGTCAGCACGCAGACCGTTTGCAAACGTCACCCTCTGAGACCAATCACAAAAGCGAGCGGGCAGTCGATCCATCGTTCTGTACAGGAACTTCTGTACGTAAAGTCCGCAAGTCTCACAGTTTCCCGCAATTTGCGGTTCCTATGATACTTAAGTTGTGTAGGAGCGCAAATTGTGCAGGATAGCTTCAGGGACTTCTAGGTTTGGGAGTCCCTGAGCCGAAACGGAGCAGTGCGAGACGAGGGAGAAAAGGTTAGGAAAATCAACCAAGATAAATAAATGGGTAGAACCTGTTCGCAGCATGTCCCCAATTATTTAAGGGCAACAGAAAGGGAATTTTTTAATTTATGTGGTTTTAATAGAGAATCCTTTTAAATAAAGAAAACTTAAACTGGGCCATAAAACTGAATGGATTTGGACCACACATGGAATGAATCGTGATTGAATATGAATTTTGTTTTTTCAATTCTTCTTTTTCTAGCTTTACACGTAACACAATTTATAATATATTAACTTTATTAGTTATTATAACTTTATTCAAATAAATATTTAGATTTAACTTTTATGAAGATATAGAAATGCATCCTGGTTCGAATAGAAATATATATATTTTACTTTCCAGGTATGCTGTGCATCTCATTTTAAATGCAAATGTTTATGCGTTCTACAAATAAAAAAAAATCTTTGATTAATGTAACTTATCTGTTATAGCGGAGTTGCACCTGTCGGCCTTATTCAAAGAGAATCAAAAAGTCACCGAACGTTCGGTGACTTTTTGTTCCCTGCACTTCGGGGCGATTCGGTGATCCTATTTCTCCGACCCTGCGGTGTAGTCAACAAGAACCGCAGGGCCCCCGTAGTGCAGGAAAAACCCGTCGAAAACTCGCCGCAAACCCGCCAAACACTCACCAAACACTCACCAAAACCTGCAGAAAACAGCTGGATTAACCCCGCCAAACACGCCGGAGAAACCGGACTAGCCGTCGATCACAGCGCAGAGCAGCTGCCGGAAAAAGCCAACACGCAGACTAAGGAGGTGAAAAAAACCCCCAGTACGCTTGAAAGTTTGAAAAGTGAAACGCTGTTTGCAAACAAACTGCTGAACGAAAATATCTGGAATTTACACAGAAGATCCAATGAATGATAATAAAAAGGTCTGTTCCATAAAAAAGAAAAAACGATTAAAAAAAACTGAATAAAGTTTGTAAAATTCCAAAAAATGCCTAAAAGATCCTTAAAAATCTAAAAATAAAGAGACTTTTTACTGCAGAATTTTATAATGAACGGTTTATTAGATATTGGATTAAAACGGGAATATTTTTAACATTGAAGCCTATGGGATTCGACCTGAATAAACCTGTCGAATTAAACCACCGAATGGCAGGGCATTTCGGCAACTTTTCCCTGCTGTTTTGTGTTCTCTGAATAGACAAAGCATTTTTTCTCTATGGGGGAGTTCACTGCCCTCGAACAGGCATTGTATGTGCAGGCAATACGTCACAATTTGACGAATTGCCTGCTCTCTGAATAGTCGAATGGCCCCGAAATGTCACCGTTCGCTGAAATTCAACGTTCAGTTACATTTCGGGGCCAGATCGACTATCTTTGAATAACCCTGATAGTCTGACTTCATGGAATTTTCTAATGTTTCCTCATAAATTTGTTTGTACAATCTTTTACATATGAAATGCCATTTTCAGTCATTTTTTGATGTCACTAATAAAATAGTTCATTAGGTGGTTACTCCTCTATTGTAAGGAATATAATTAGGAAAAAGGATCAGAAGGTTAAAATAATTCTGGGACGCTTTCTCCCTTTTCCCATGTGTCTTTGAAGGTCTGGTGTATATGGGTGTCTTTCATTTTCTTAAGTATTGAGCAACGTAGATTTTGGAATGCTGTGAGTTTTCCTTCAAGGTTGCTTAGGTCCTTTGCGAAGATGTAATTATTAACTTTCTTTTTAACTACTGCATTAGGAAATTGCTTACCCGGTGGCATCATGATGGAAGGGTATGTACTTTCCCCTTACCGGGCAATGGTTATCATGATCTGGAATCAGTGACTCATATTTTGCATTACCATTTACGACACATGTTTACACCTAAACTAAAACGAAATCTTCTGCTGCTCACATTTACATTATTCTTCATAGAAACATAGAAAAATGTCGGCAGATAAGAACCTTTCGGCCCATCTAGTCTGCCCAATTACATGGATACTTTACCTGGATTTATCTTTTGTTTAGGATAGCCTTATGCCTATCCCATGCTTGCTTAAATTCAATTACTGTTTTGGCCTCTACCACTTCTACTGGAAGACTGTTCCATGTATCCACCACCCTCTCAGTAAAATAATGCTTCCTGATGTTACTTTTAAACCTTTGCCCCTCTAATCTAAGACTATGTCCTCTTGTTTTGCTATTTTGTTTCCTTTTAAATATACTCCCTTCCTCTACCTTGTGGATTCCCTTTACGTATTTAAATGTTTCTATCATATCTCCTCTGTCTCGTCTTTTTTCCAAGCTGTACATGTTAAGATCATTAAGCCTTTCCTGGTAACTTTTCTCCTTCAAGCCGTACACCATTTTAGTAGCCCTTCTCTGAACTCTCTCTAAGATGTCTATATCCTTCTGGAGATACGGTCTCCAGTACTGCACATAGTACTCCAAGTGAGGTCTCACCAGTGCTCTGTACAGTGGCATGAGCACTTCCCTTTTCCTACTGCTAATACCTCTCCCTACACAACCAAGGATTCTGCTAGCATTTCCTGCTGCTCTATTACATTGACTACTTACCCTTAGATCCTCTGAAATAATAACCCCTAAATCCCTTTCCTCAGATGTTGAGGTTAGGACTGTATCAAATATTCTATATTCAGCCCTTGGGTTTTTACGTCCCAGGTGCATTATCTTGCACTTATCCACATTAAAACTCAATTGCCACAACTCCGACCATTTTTTTAGTTTACCTAAATCATTTGTCATTTGGCTGATCCCTCCAGGAACGTCAACCCTGTTGCAAATCTTTGTGTCATCAGCAAAAATACATACTTTTCCATTAATACCTTCTGCAATATCACTAATAAAAATATTAAAGAGAATGGGTCCAAGTACTGACCCCTGAGGTACCCCACTGGTAACAAGACCTTGCGCCGAATAAACTCCATTTACCACAACCCTCTGTTGTCTGTCACTCAGCCACTGCCTAATCCAGTCAACAATATTGGAATCTAAACTCAAAGATTGCAATTTATTGATAAGCCTTCTATGCGGAACAGTATCAAAAGCCTTACTGAGATCTAAATAAGCAATGTCTACTGCACCACCTGTGTCTATTATTTTTGTTACCCAATCAAAAAAATCAAT
Source organism: Leptobrachium leishanense (assembly GCA_009667805.1). NCBI lineage: Eukaryota > Metazoa > Chordata > Amphibia > Anura > Megophryidae > Leptobrachium > Leptobrachium leishanense. Next base: position 58,185,938 of record CM019070.1, on the reverse strand, counting down.
AAGATTAGTTTGGCATGATCTCCCTGAGGTAAACCCATGTTATTAGATGTTCAACAATCCTTTCCTTTAACATGGTTTCCATTAATTTCCCCACTACTGACGTAAGACTAACTGGCCTATAGTTCCCCGATTCCTCCCTACTACCCTTCTTGTAAATGGGCACAACATTTGCTAATTTCCAGTCTTCTGGGACGACTCCCGTTAACAAGGATTGGTTAAATAAATCTGTTAACGGTTTTGCTATTACATCACTGAGCTCTTTTAATAATTTAGGGTGGATCCCATCAGGCCCCATTGACTTATTTGTCTTTACTTTAGACAGCTGCTGTAGAACCTCCTCCTCTGTAAACTGATATGTAAACGTCTCTTTAGTGTTCTCTCCTAACTGAGGTCCCTTTCCTTCCTTTTCTTCTGCAAAGACTGAACAAAAATATTCATTGAGGCAGTCAGCGAGACTTTTATCCTCTTCTACATACCTTCCTTCCTTTGTTTTTAATCTAACTAATCCTTGTTTTACTTTTCTTTTCTCGTTTATGTATCTGAAAAATGTTTTGTCCCCCTTTTTTACTGACTGAGCTATTTTCTCTTCTGCGTGTGCTTTGGAAGCTCTTATAAATTGCTTTGCCTCTATCTTCTTCACTCTGAGTTGTTTTATAATTATTGAATGCTATCTTTTTGTTCTTCACTATTTTGGCCACTTCTGCAGAGTACCACAGTGGTTTCTTCCCTTTTTTGTTTTTGCTAACAAGCCGAATGCAATTTCCTGTGGCCTTCAATAATGCTTCCTTTAAATAATCCCATTTCTCCTGGACTCCCTTTAAACTCCTCCAGTCTGATAATGACTCCTTCACACAAAATCTCATTTTAGAAAAATCGGTTTTTTTAAAGTCTAAAACTTTCGTTCTTGTGTGGTGCTGCTCCATCCCTGTTGTTATATTAAACCATACTGACTGGTGATCACTAGATCCCAAATTTTCACCTACAACAACGTCTGATACCAAACCTCCATTTGTGAGTACTAAATCCAATATGGCCTCTTTACGGGTCGGCTCCTCAACTACTTGTGTTAGAGATAATCCCAGTAGGGAGTTTAGAATATTTGTACTCCTGGTGCACCCAGCTGTTTTGGTTTTCCAGTTCACATCAGGAAGATTAAAGTCCCCCATGATAATAACTTCCCCCTTCATTGCCATTTTGGCTATTTCCTCAACCAGCAGATTATCTAGTTCTTCTGCTTGTCCAGGGGGTCTATAGATCACACCTACACGAGCTACTGTATGATTGCCAAATGTTAGCGTAACCCAAACTGACTCTATGTTCACCTCGCTCACTTTTATTTGGTTCATTTTTAGGTTGTTTTCCACATACAGGGCCACTCCTCCTCCTTTCCTACCTTCTCTGTCTTTTCTATATAAAGAGAACCCCGGTATTGTTATGTCCCAGTTATTTTTCTCACTGAACCATGTCTCAGTAACCGCCACTAAATCTACTTTTTCAGCTGCCATCATTGCCTCTAGTTCATTGATTTTATTGACTAAACTGCGAGCATTTATAGACACGACTCTGAGCTTGTCATTTTTTACCTCGCATGTTGCTTGCACCCTCCGATTTAGTTTTGGGGGACAATCGGGCAGATTGTTTTTTACCCTTTTGTCACCCCCTCCTAGTTTAAATATTTCTTTGCGAAACCTTTGAACTTCTCACTGAGAACATATGTTCCCCTATGAGTAAGATGCAAACCATCTTTTTTATACAGTTCCTTTCTGCTCCAATTAGAGCTATCATGGGACACAAAGCCAAATCCTTGCTCCCGACACCATTCCCGAAGCCACAAATTGAATTCCCTATTGCACATCTGCCTATCTTGAATGTAATGCACAGGCAAAACTTCAGAGAATGACACAGTGGACGCAATCTGCTGTATTTCACCTCCAAGAACACAAAAATCTTCCTTAATCTCAGAAACCTCATTGCTAGCCAAGTCATTTGTCCCTAGATGGACTAGAACGTCCATCGTCCAATGTTGTAATGTTAAACTCTTAGGCTAGGGTCAGACGAAAGCATTTTTCCCCGCGAACGTGTAAAAGTGCGTCCGAACGCATTGACGTATTTTTTCACGGAATGCGCAAAAACGGTCAGACGACGCGCATTTTCGGGCGTGATTTTGAACGGATCGTCAATAAAACTCTTTTTGCGTCTGGACGTTATGTAGGCTGGACATTAGCAGCGTTTGACATCTCCTAATCTCGCACACACGCCGCTATGCCGCAGCTGCGCACTCAGTACGTCAGTACTAGCGGTTCAGCGTTTTCAAAAAAATGCTTTCAAATTCCACTTGCGTTGCACGGCCGGACTTTTGTGCGGCCGTACATCGTATATTGGCCGTCATTGCCCGTCATCTGCTGCTAGTGCGGCCGTAATTATGTGCGCCAGAACGCACGTTAAAAGTGCGCTGGTCTGACCCCAGCCTTATACAGTAATTCTATCCACCTACGTGCGTACAATGCACTGTATAATCCTGCCTTCCTATCATGGTTCTATAACATTTTGCAATATACTGATATTTCTTTTCAAATTAATATTTATTAAAGGTTTTTCTGTTTTTGTTCACAAAAAGAAATATTCACAACAAAAGCAGTCAACTAATTAGGGATACAGAAAGAAGAAAAAAAAAAGGGAAAGTGAGGGAGGGAGGGGAAGAATTCCATCCATCTCATAAAGGGCACTATTACATTCTATACGTAAATGTTAACGCTCACCTGCGTGATCATTAATGTTTGCCGCTGAATTTACCGCATATTACAATCCATACGCAAACGGGTTAAAAAACCCGCTTGCGTTTGGTACCTTGCGCAGCGCTGCGCGAGGTTACTGTACTTTGTGCTCCCTATGTTTAACATGGGGAGCGCAAAGTGTTAATCAGCACTGGATTACAATGTCTCAGCGCTGATTAACGCCTGGCTCTGGTCAGCGCAAAGTTAACCAGAGCCAGGACTTGGTGTTAACGGATTCCGCTGCTGCAGAATCCGTTAACAACAGCCTTAAAAAATAAAAAAACAAGCACATACTCACCTTCTGTCCTGCGGCGAGAACCGCGGCTGTGCTCGTCTCCTCCAGCCGACGGGAGCAGGGAAAGACTGGGGGTAAAAGTCCCCCTAGTCTTTCCCGGCGTATCCCTACGTCGACCGGCCAGATCTCGCGAGGCAAGATCCGGCTGGTCACATGACCAGCAGGGAGGAACTCAATGGAGTCCTATGGGTTCCAGCGAGTGGATACTCGCGGCTGTGCTCAGCGCTGCCGCGAGCATCCCGGCTTTTTACGCTCGATAACAATGCAGGCAGCATTTTTTGCGCCTGCATTGTAATCCAGCGTTAAAACGCGGGCGCAGGGGGCATGGCTGGCTGCAAAGGGGAGAAGATGCGTGTCTGTTGAGTTCCGACCCGTCTTTCTCTTTCTAGGTTCCACAGCTGTCAGATTTTTATATATCTGGACCCTGAAGCAGTTAGCCATCGGTGGGGTGATGTCCGGGGCCTGTTTTGTGTGTCCCCCGGACCAGAGACTGTCACTTTGTGGTCGGAAGGTGAAGCCGGCAGCCATCTTGGGGCCTAATACTGGGCCGCGCTCTGAACAGGGAGCCTCGTGTGCACCACGGCCGGAAAATCGCTCCAGCGCTTGACTGGGGGCTCTGCTCTACTGACCCTGACACCCCCTACCTGGATGAGGCTGGCTGTGGCGACAGAGGGCCCCTGTCTCCCAGCTGAAGCGATCGAAATGGTGGAAGGGACGGAGGGAGTGTGCACGCGGCAGCAAGCAGCCTGGAGCCTGGCCTTGCTACGGGTGCCCGGGCCTGGTGCCATCTACCCCGCGTGGCCCCCCGTGGCCTATTTTTGGCCAGTCGGGTATGTGCTAGGGGCGGCACCGATATGGCCTTTGCCATTGTTCCCTTATCCCCCCTATCTTTCTTCCCCTCCCCCATTATATTTTATTTTTGAGTTGCCTACTACTAGATGACATATTTTGGCCCTATGAGGCCATTTTTGTTTTCCTATTTCTATTTTTTGATGAGACCCCCCCAATTGGAGATGATTTTGTTGATTCCTAGTTGTCCTCGGATGATTTCTCAGTATTTCTATGCAGTGTGTTCGCATGTATACTGGATCTTTTTGTTTATTTTCTAAGTAGTTTTACTGATGACTTCATACTGCTTGTTGTTTTTGTCTTTCTCTGATGTGCCTATGCAGATGTCTTATTCAGGCTCTGCGTGGCCATTTTCTGTATTGCTGACCTTGATACAAAATAAAAATTAAAAATTAAAAAAAAAAAAAAACGCAGGTGCAAGGGGGAAAACTGCAGGCGCAGATTTTCCTACCTTGCGCCTGCGTTTTAACGCTAAGAGCGTAATAGAGCCCAAAATGTTTACAATATAATATTCAAGCAGTACAACAATGAGTACTAATAAGTATACAGTGACATTAACCTTTCAGGGTTATTCAAAGAGATCCGAATTGTGGCCGAAAGGTAACCGAACAGTGATATTCAGCGTACGGTTACCTTTCCTGGCCATTCGGCTATTCAGAGTCCAGGCAGTTCGCCAATTCCTGGCGAATTGCCTGCACATACGGTGCCTGTTCGGTGAAATCCCCATAGAGAAGCAATGCTTCGTCTATTCAGAGAGCACAAATCAGCAGTGAAAAGTTGCCGTAATTGCCCTGCTGTTCGGTGGTTTCATGCGGCAGATTTATTCAGGCGAATCCCATAGGCTTCAATGTTAAAAATATTCCCGTTTTAATCCAATATCTAATAAACCATTGATTATAATATTCTGCAGTATAAAGTTATTTATGAATTTTTTAGGATCTTTTTTCTGTTTTTTTTAACCCCTTAGGGACCTTGGACGTACCATGTACGTCATGGCCACGGGTCTCTTTTAGACCCGCTGACGTACATGGTACGTCCTGCGGTCTTCTAAGGGCAGGGTCATCTTGGGGCTGAGTGGGATGTTCCTAGTCTGCCTCATCAGAGAGGCAGGCTAGCAACATCCAATCAGAAGTTATAAAAAATCTAAATAAAATTTCTAATTTGCCAGGTCAGGTCAATATTTTGTAAATATTGGCTCTGACCTCTGTGATTCTCCCTCCCTCTCCTCACTTGTGTTTTGGTGAGCGAGAGAGAGAGAGATCAGATTTGACAGGTTAGAGATTTTAGGTAGATTTAGTGAGATTAGAAAAATTGAGGCAGATTTAGAGAGATTTTAGGGAGATTTAGAAGAATTGAGGCAGGTTTAGAGTGATTTAGAGAGATTTAGGTGTTTATTTGTATTTTCTTGTGAAACCCAACAGTTCTTCTAAGAACCAATAATCCGCTTATATATATAATAATTATAAAATTTTAAAATCTATTATATATAATGTCTGAGAGGGTGTACAGCACCGAGGAGGCATATGCCATCCTGGCGTCAGAATCTGAGGCATCTGCGTCAGACTCAGACCCTGATTTCGACCCCGCTAACTGCTCAGAGACGTCGCTAGATACATTATCTACGCTGGCTGATGTATCTAGTGATGTTTCTGATGCAGATCCTGGGTCACCACCTGCCAGCAGGAGACGCACAGCTCCAGCTGAGGAGTGGGTAGTGCTCATCGCCAGGGCCAGATATCCCTCCTTTCACGGCAAATCCTGGCATCAATATTGATGTTGCAGGATTTACCGCCACACAGTTTTTGCAGGTGTTTATGGGGGATGATTTGTTGGCCACATCGTGGCCCAATCAAATCTGTATGCCCATCAGCATTGTGCTGCGAAGCCAGACTCCTACTTGGCAAGGCAGCAATGGACCCCGCTAGATGTGCCAGAATTTCTGAAATTCTGGGCACTTACTATGCTGATGGGCATCATAAAGAAGCCCTCAATCGCTCCTACTGGAGCAGTAGCCCCATTTGCTCTACCCCCATTTACCCCCAATCAATGTCACGTAGAAGGTATGAAAACATTTTTCGTTTCATGCACTTCAGTGACAACAGCCTGTGCCCTCCTAGAGAGGCATCCCCAGTTTGACAGGCTGTATAAAATCCGCCCCCTGATTACCCACTTCGCCGCCAGGTTTGCAGAGACTTATACACCTGGAAGGAATATCTGCGTGGATGAATCCCTAATGAAATACAAGGGAAGGCTGGGATTCAAGCAGTATATTCCTTCCAAACGCTCCAGGTATGGAGTGAAGGTGTATAAGCTCTGTGACAGCGAGAGTGGGTATACTCAGGCCTTCCGGGTGTACGAGGGAAAGGATAGTAGCCTTGACCCTCCAGGTTGCCCAGAACACATGGGAACCAGTGGCAAGATTGTGTGGGACCTACTTTTTCCCCTGATGAACAAAGGGTACCACTTGTATCTTGATAATTTTTATACGAGTGTCCCTTTGTTCAAGCTGCTGTATTGTTTTGATACAGCAGCATGCGGTACTGTTCGCAAGAACCGCGTAGGTTTCCCAGCACAGCTTGTCTGCACCCGGCTAAAAAGGGGGAGACCTCAGCTCTGCGCCAAGAGGAGCTGTTGGCGGTCAAGTACAGAGACAAGAAGGATGTATACCTTCTATCCACCATCCACACTGAGAGGTTCTGTGGAGGTCTCTGTACGTGGCAGAGCTGAGCGCATCAGGAAGCCAGTGTGCATCAAAGACTATAACCGGCATATGGGTGGTGTTGATCTGGCAGATCAGCTGCTCCAGCCCTACCAGATTATGCGGAAGTCAAGGGCCTGGTACAAAAAGGTTGCAATTTACCTGATGCAAATTGCAACCCACAATGCCTTTTTGCTCTGCAAAAAGGCAAACCCCGGAGTGACGCTGTCCTTTTTACAGTTTCAGCTCCAGGTCATTTCGGGGTTTTTGTACCAGGATGCACATGCTCCCGGGCGGTGATGGGGGACAGAGTTGGGGCTACACATTTTATTTATAAAATCCCCCCTACTGAGGGCAAACAGAACCCCAAAAAGATGCAGGGTGTGTTTCAAGAGGGGGCAGAGGAGAGACACAATCTTTTACTGCCCAGAATGCCCTGGACAACCCGGTCTGTGTCTTGGGGACTGTTTCAAGATATATCACACTGTGCGTGATCTGTGATTTTTTTTTTCCTTTCTATTTTTTCTCACACTCCAGTTAGTTAGTTTAGTTTAGTTTTTTTTTCTTTTTACTGGCACCAGACTTTTACATTTTATTCGTACATTTTTATGTTCTACCAATTGGTGCTGTATTTTGCAAAAATCTTTGCACACCTATGCATGGGGGGCATGGGTGTACTCAGGAGACTTTCAGAAAACAACCTGGAGAGTTTTCATGCAGTAACAAACAACAGTGTCTCCTAAATCACAGTCCAAATCTAATGTGGGCGTAAAAATCTGAAAATTGAAAAATTACCGCCACACACCTTCTCAAATGTTTTGGGCTAAAACCGTTGCATCCATGGCATCAAAGCACTCCATATGCAATACCTTGGGGTGTCAACATAACAAATATAATCAATTTTCTGGCAATAATTCAAACTGGGGTATGCGGTAGACCCAAAACCAAAGATAGGCCTAGCTGAAGAAATAATCTCAATTTCAACTCCAATGTCAAAGTCATAAAAATTGTATTTGAACCTTCCCAAAATCCTGGCAAACCTATGCATGGGGGGCATGGGTGTACTCAGGAGACCTTGCAGAAAACAACCTGGAGAGTTTTCATGCAGTAACAAACAACAGTGTCTCCTAAATCACAGTCCAAAACTACTGTGGGTGTAAAAATCTGAAAATTTAAAAAATTACCGCCACACACCTTTCAAATGTTTTGGGCTAAAAACCGTTGCATCCATGGCATCAAAACACTCCATATGCAATACTTGGGGTTCAACATAACAAATATAAACAATTTTCTGGCAATAATTCAAACTGGGGTATGCGGTAGACCCAAAACCAAAGATAGGCCTAGCTGAAGAAATAATCGCAATTTCAACTCCAATGACAAAGTCATAAAAATTGTATTTGAACCTTCCCAAAATCCTGGCAAACCTATGCATGGGGTCATGGGTGTACTCAGGAGACCTTGCAGAAAACAACCTGGAAAGTTTTCATGCAGTAACAAACAACAGTGTCTCCTAAATCACAGTCCAAAACTACTGTGGGCGTAAAAATCTGAAAATTGAAAAGTTACCGCCACACACCTTCTCAAATGTTTTGGGCTAAAACCGTTGCATCCATGGCATCAAAGCACTCCAAATGCAATACCTTGGGGTGTCAACATAACAAATATAAACAATTTTCTGGCAATAATTCAAACTGGGGTATGCGGTAGACCCAAAACCAAAGATAGGCCTAGCTGAAGAAATAATCTCAATTTCAACTCCAATGACAAAGTCATAAAAATTGTATTTGAACCTTCCCAAAATCCTGGCAAACCTATGCATGGGGGGCATGGGTGTACTCAGGAGACCTTGCAGAAAACAACCTGGAGAGTTTTCATGCAGTAACAAACAACAGTGTCTCCTAAATCACAGTCCAAATCTAATGTGGGCGTAAAAATCTGAAAATTGAAAAATTACTGCCACACATCTTCTCAAATGTTTTGGGCTAAAACCGTTGCATCCATGGCATCAAAGCACTCCATATGCAATACCTTGGGGTGTCAACATAACAAATATAAACAATTTTCTGGCAATAATTCAAACTGGGGTATGCGGTAGACCCAAAACCAAAGATAGGCCTAGCTGAAGAAATAATCTCAATTTCAACTCCAATGACAAAGTCATAAAAATTGTATTTGAACCTTCCCAAAATCCTGGCAAACCTATGCATGGGGGGCATGGGTGTACTCAGGAGACCTTGCAGAAAACAACACCTGGAGAGTTTTCATGCAGTAACAAACAACAGTGTCTCCTAAATCACAGTCCAAAACTGATAAGGGTGTGAAAATGAAAAATGACCACCAAACAGTATCCAATTTGTTTGGAGCAAACGGTTGCATCCATGGCATAAAAACACTCCATTTACAATACTTTGGGGTGTTAGCTTACCAAATATATGCACGTTCATAAAATTGGGGTATGTAAAAAGGCCCCTAAAAAGAAGATAAGCAAAGAAGATACTGTATGTCAAATTAGAAAATTGACAAGCACATGTCAAAAGATTGGCGTAGCACCCCAAAAACAACAGAACAAATCTATATATGGGTGGTATCAATTTACTCAGAAGATGTTGCTGAACATATTTTGGGGTGTTTTTTGGCAGTAACCCATAACTGGATTTGGCAATTCATGCCTAAAGTACAATGTGTGTGAAAAAATAACACAAAAAGTGACTACCTGAAAGTTTGACATAGAGCTAGTGCATGGAAAGTGTTAAAATACAACTCTTTGAAGCACCCTAGGGTGTGCCCTTTCTAAAAATATATGGTTTGATGTGGGTAAATTACTTTGGCCGGCTTCAAAAATGTCCCAAATAGGACATGGGTGCATGATGACGAAATGTGTAAATTCCAAGTTGGAAAACTGAAATGCGCACCCCCCAAATAAGGCCTATTAGCCCCCAAATGACCCGACATACCTATACATGGTGGTATCAATTTACTCAGAAGATGTTGCTGAACGTATTTTGGGGTGTTTTTTGGCAGTAACCCATAACTGGATTTGACAATTCATGCCTAAAGTACAATGTGTGTGAAAAAATAACACAAAAAGTGACTACCTGAAAGTCTGACATAGAGCTAGTGCATGGAAAGTGTTAAAATACAACTCTTTGAAGCACCCTAGGGTGTGCCCTTTCTAAAAATATATGGTTTGATGGGGTAAATTACTTTGGCCGGCTTCAAAAATGTCCCAAATAGGACATGGGTGCATGATGACGAAATGTGAAAATTCCAAGTTGGAAAACTGAAATGCGCACCCCCCAAATAAGGCCTATTAGCCCCCAAATGACCCGACATACCTATACATGGGTGGTATCAATTTACTCAGAAGATGTTGCTGAACTTATTTTGGGGTGTTTTTTGGCAGTAACCCATAACTGGATTTGACAATTCATGCCTAAAGTACAATGTGTGTGAAAAAAATAACACAAAAAGTGACTACCTGAAAGTTTGACATAGAGCTAGTGCATGGAAAGATTGGCGTAGCACCCCAAAAACAACAGAACAAATCTATATATGGGTGGTATCAATTTACTCAGAAGATGTTGCTGAACATATTTTGGGGTGCTTTTTGGCAGTAAACCTTAAAGTTCACAGTACATGTATTCTTAAATTGCGTTCAAAAAAAAATCACCAAAACTTTTTTTTTCTCCAACTTTGGCATAGATTTGTGGTAAAATGGTTTGCATGGAAAGAGTCAAAATACCCCAAGTTTAATACCTTGATTTGTGTACTTTAAAAAAATATGTATATGTGGAGGGTTATTCAGGAATTAGTGACAGATATCAGTGTTACAATGTCACTAGCACTAGTTTTGAAAATAAACTCTTTGGAAATGGCAAAGTGCTACTTGAACTTATTGTTGCATAAAATAAGGAAAAAAGCGAGGAATATGTAAACATTGGGTATTGCTAAACTCAGAACTAAATTTAGAAACTACTAAGGAATTAAATTTTTTTTGACGGTTGTTGATACATAAAAATTTTGGGGTCAAAGTTCGAAAAAGTGGTGTTTTTTCAATTTTTTTGTCATATTTCACAATGTTTTTTATAGTAAATTATATGAAATGATGAAAATGGTATCTTTATAAAGTCCATTTAGTGACGAGAAAAACAGTGTAAAATATGTGTAGGTTGCATAAACGAGTAAGAGGAAAATTTGTCCTAAACACTAACAGCGCAGAAACGTAAAAACAGCAGCGGTCACTAAAGGACGGATTTGTGTAAAACCGCCCGGTCACTAAGGGGTTAATCATTTTTTCTTTTTTTGTGTAACAGCCCTTTTTTATCATTCATTGGATCTTCTAAGTAAATTTCAGACATTTTCGTTCTGTAGTTTCTTTGCAAACACTGTTTCACTTTTCAAACATTCAAGCGGCCTTTTTTTTTTTTCACTCCATTCGTCTGCGGTGTCAGCTTTTTCCGGCGGTGACTTTTTGATTCTCTTTGAATAACCCTGATAGTAATTTCCATGAGTACACACATAAACCGAAAAGGTCAAATAAAACCCGTAAAGCGTGGCCATTAACATTACCTACAGTATTATCTTCCCATATGTTCCAAAAATATTTCAACTTCGTGGTAAACGGAGAAGGGTGTCTTAATGCCATGCCAGGACATACTTGAAAACGAGAGAAATCTCAATGTATCCTTCCTGGTAAAATCCTTTATAAATAAATAAATAAATAAAATGCCAACTCACAATCCTTATTTTCAAGTATCTTTTGGATGACTTCATCACATGTAGGGGTTGTGGTAGTTTTCCAATGTCATGGAATGATAACTGCTGCAATTAGTATACAGTCAGGTCCAGAAATATTGGGACATCAACACAATTCTAACATCTTTGGCTCTATACACCACCACAATGGAACAATGTGCTTTAACTGCAGACTGTCAGCTTTAATTTGAGGGTATGTACATCCAACTCAGGTCAACGGTGTAGGACTTACAGCAGTTTGCAGATGTGCCTCCCACTTGTTAAGGGACCAAACGTAATGGGACAATTGGTTTCTCAGCTGTTCCATGGCCAGGTGTGTGATATTCCCTCATTACCCCAATTACAATGTGCAGATAAAAGGCCCAGAGTTCATTTCAAGTGTGCTATTTGCATTTGGAATCTGTTGCTGTCAACTCTCAAGATGAGATCCAAAGAGCTGTCACTATCAGTGAAGCAAGCCATCATTAGGCTGAAGAAACAAAACAAACCCATCAGAGAGATAGCAAGAACATTAGGTGTGGTCAAAACAACTGTTTGGAACATTCTCAAAAAGTAAGAACGCACCGATGAGCTCAGCAACACCAAAGGACCCGGGAGACCACAGAAAACAACTGTGGTGGATGGCCGAAGAATTCTTTCCCTGGTGAAGAAAACACCCTTCACAACAGTTGGCCAGATCAAGAACACTCTCCAGGAGGTAGGTGTATGTGTGTCAAAGTCAACAATCAAGAGAAGACTTCACCAGCGTGAATACAGAGTGCTCATGTCACGGTTCACGCCGCAGATGCCGGAAAAAAGGCAAGTGACGTGCAGTTCCAATTTCTGAAACCTGTTCCAGTCCTGATTATGCCATTGCCTGGACTGGTGTCCAGGCACTCAGGGATCCGTTCCTGATTTTCCCCACACCTCTCCAGCCTCAGGTGTGGGCTGGGCCTGCAATGCCCATATAATCTAGCCTCACCTCAGAACCATTGCTTCTGCATCGTTCTTTCTGGTTATAGAATGTCTCATTGCAAGCCTGACCTGTGTGCTATGCACTTACCTGCCTGACTCCCATCTGGTATCCTGAGAACCCTTCATCTGGTTTCCTGAGAACCCTTCATCTGGTATCCTGAGAACCCCTCATTGCTACACTCCATTAAGGACTCCATCATCTCTGCAACCCTCCTTCCTGGACACTCCTTGCATTCCCCATTTCTGGACTCCTTGCAACTCCCATCATCCTGCTACATATTGACCTACCCGTGTATGACATCTGATCTGGACTCTGACTACTCCTATGCCAGCTGCCTGCCACCGACCTAAGCTTGATTTGACCATTCTCCAGTTATAACCCTTCTGATACCGCGCCTGATCCTATTGTGCCTTTTGCCCTTGTGTCTTCTGGTCCTCCACCCTCTGTGTATCCAGTAAGTGTGTTCTTTAGTATATCTGTTTTCCATTTCTGTTCAGTCAGCTCTGATTGTGTTTATTCTTTATTCAGCGTCCTGTCCTGTCCACCCTTGTGTTATTCTTTATTCAGCGTCCTGTCCTGTCCATCCTTGTGTTATTCTTTATTCAGCATCCTGTACCTGTCCTGTCCACCCTTGTGTTTATTCTTTATTCAGCATCCAGTCCAGTACCTGTCCTGTTAGCCCTACTGTGCTATTCAGTGTCCTGTCCTGTCCACCCCTTCCTATCCCTTCTGCTAAGTGTAGGCTGTCCTCTGTATATATTATCCTTCCCAACCAGCTCCTACCTGTTATTATTTATCCAGATTCCCCTTCTTGGTTTACTTCTGTTTATATAATAAACCTATATTCTGATTTAAACCTCACCTTCCAGCCTCTCCATCTGTGTAACCACATATTGGGCTCGAATCCTCAACCCCTGCAAAGTGAGATGTGACAGTTCACCACAAGATGTAAACCATTGGTGAGCCTAAAAAACAGGAAGGCCAGATTAGAGTTTGCCAAACACCTAACAAAGCCTTCACAGTTCTGGAACAAGATCCTATGGACAGATGAGACCAAGATCAACTTGTACCAGAGTGATGGGAAGAGAAGAGAATGGAGAAGGAAAGGAACTGCTTATGATCCTAAGCATACCACCTCATCAGTGAAGCATGGTGGTGGTAGTGTCATGGCGTGGGCATGTACGGCTGCCAATGGAACTGGTTCTCTTGTATTTATTGATGATGTGACTGCTGACAAAAGCAGCAGGATGAATTCTGAAGTGTTTCGGGCAATATTATCTGCTCACATTCAGCCAAATGCTGCAGAACTCATTGGACGGCGCTTCACAGTGCAGATGGACAATGACCCAAAGCATACTGCAAAAGCAACCAAAGAGTTTTTAAAGGGACAGAAGTGAAATGTTATGCAATGGCCAAGTCAATCACCTGACCTGAATCCCATTGAGCATGCATTTCACTTGCTGAAGCCAAAACTGAAGGGAAAATGCCCCAAGAACAAGCAGGAACTGAAGGCAGTTGCAGTAGAGGCCTGGCAGAGCATCACCAGGGATGAAACCCAGCGTCTGGTGATGTCTATGCATTCCAGACTTCAGGCTGTGATTGGCTGCAAAGGATTTGCAATCAAGTATTAAGAAAGGAAAGTTTGATTTATGATTATTATTCTGTCCCATTACTTTTGGTCCCTTACCAAGTGGGAGGCACATCTGCAAACTGCTGTAAGTCCTACACCGTTCACCTTAGTTGGATGTACATACCCTCAAATTAAAGCTGACAGTATGCAGTTAAAGCACATTGTGTTTGTTTCATTCCAACTCCATTGTGGTGGTGTATAGAGCCAAAGATGTTAGAATTGTGTCGATGTCCCAATATTTCTGGACCTGACTGTATGTCCTATTATTTTGTCCACTTTAACCCCTTAAGGGCCGCTGACGTACCCTGTACGTCCTGTCCACAGGTCTCCCTAAGGCTAGGGTCAGACTAGCGCAGTTTTAACGTGCGTTTAGCCGCACGAAATCACGGCCGTACTAGCAGCAAATGACGTCCAATGCCGGGGAACATACGACGAACGGCCGCACGAAAGTTCGTCCGCGCAACGCAAGTGGCCAACGAACGCATTTTTTCGAGAACGTCAAACCGCTACTACTGACGTACAGAGTGCGCTGCGGCCGCATAGCGGCGTGTGTGTGTGATTAGGAGACGTCAGACGCTGCTAATGTCCGGCTAACATAACGTCCAGACTCAAAAAGTGTTTTATTGAGCATCCGTACAAAATCACGGACGAAGAAGCGCATCGTATGACCGCTATCGCGTATTCCTTGAAAAAATACGTACGTTCGTTCGACCGTACTTTTTCACGGGCAACGTGAAAAATGCGTTCGTCTGACCCTAGCCTTAGACCCGCGGACGTACAGTGTACGTCAGCGGCGCCTAATCCCCCTCCTGCCCGATACTCACCTCCCTCGCTGGATCCCACGGTGATCTGGCAGGGAGGAAGCCTGCTCATGTGATTTACATGGGCAGGCGAGGCTGATGATGTCGCCACGCTGCGTGGTGACGTCATCAGCAGGCGTCCCCATGCATTTCAATGGAGGGGAGGGGGGGCTCCTTCGGAGCCCTCTATCTCCCCAACGATTGAAGCTAGGGAGATGCCGTTTGCACTGCTGGAGAGGGGAGAGCCTCCCCTTTTTAGCGGTGTATGGCATTAACAGTTTCGCCGCCGGATCACGTTGCGGCGCCAATTGGCGCCAAAACGCGATTCAAACCTGGAGGGGGGCTGACATCTTGGATGTCAGCCAAGCCTCCAGGTCCCCCCCACCCACTGACAACCTCACCATATGTGTGAGGATGTCAGTGGGCCAGTTAACCATCTAGCTGCCATGTAGAGATAAGGGGATCCTAAGGATCCCCATATCTCCCGATCCATGGCAGCTAGATGGTCATATTTGACATCATTTGAAAGGCCTGATTATGGCCTTTCCAATGATATCAAACATGACCAGGTTTGGTTTTAAAAAAAATTAAAAATAAAAAATTAAATAAAAAAAAAATAATAAAAAAATTAAATAAAATAAAAAAATGTTTTTTTTTTAAAAGTTTTTTTTGTCTGGGGGGAGTTTAATTAAATAGGACCTAGGCTGTCATCTAAAAATAATTAGCACAAAATGGTCAGAATGAGCGCCGCGCACATAGGTGAACTGTCTCAGCAGTGAAGGGGTTAAAAAGCAATTGCATGTAAAAATTGGGTATTTCTAGTCTCAGGACAAAATTTTGAACCTATTTAGCCGGGGTCTTTTTGGTGGTTGTAGATTTTGGGGATTAAATTACGAAAAAGTGTGTTTTTACCATTTTTTTCCTCATATTTCATATTTTTTTTATAGTAAATTATTCGATATGATGGAAATAATGGTATTTCTAGAAAGTCCATTTAATGGCGGGAAAAAGGGTGTATAATATTTGTGGGTCGAATAAACGAGTAAGAGGAAAATTTGACCTAAACACTAACAGCGCAGAAACGTAAAAACAGCAGCGGTCACTAAAAGACGGATTTGTGTAAAACCGCCCGGTCACTAAGGGGTTAAGAGTGTTATCTGGAAATTGTTTGAAAAGTAAAAGTTGGGGTACTGATATATCTAAGAGAGTCGTTCCCAGCTTTAGATCTAAATGTACATTTAGCATAGGATATGGTGAATATAGTGATATGCTTGACAAAGGCTGATGTTAAAATAATTAATAACAATGTGGGAATCATTTTAGTGTTACTGTTAATCCCTGTTTGTTAGGATTAGCTTCAATACATTGCAAGGTTAATAATAATACTCACTGACGCAACCATCAATCACTCTCACCTTGCAGTCCTCTTCTCCTGTTTCCAACCCCAACCCTTCTAGATTGTGAGTTCCTACGGGAATAAGGCCCTCATCTCCCCCTGTACTGTTTGTCAAATGTTGTTCAATGTATTGTAACCCTGTCTATACTATGCTTATTGTACAGCGCTGCGGAATATGCTGGCGCTTTATAAATAAAGAATAATAATAAGGTAGCCCATGATTTCGAAACGCTGAGTGGGATTCACTGTCAATCAATTGAGCCGAGGTTTCCTGCAAGAAGGTTTCCTGCGGGTCCTTCCTCAAGTACCCCTAACAGACCAGCTTTTAAGAATTACTTTGGGGAAATTCAGACTGAATCCTGCAATCACTAAGCAGCAAATCATATCACCTGTGCTGTGCTTCAGATATCTGGAAAACCTGGCCTGTTAGGGGTACTTGAGGACCAGGGTTGGGAACCACTGGAATATTCATTCAAATTGTAGGCTGCTTGGATACCACATAAATACATATGATCCACATACATAAAACAAACAATCATGTATGTATCCTCTTCCAGAGTTTCCCAAAAATGAAAGTGTGTATATTTACATTGTTTAGCTTTTCGATTATTTGCTTGGTAGATATAATGAGGGGATATTATAGAATGTGTCGTAATAGTGAATCAATAGATACATGTATTCAAACGTCAAGTAGAAATATTTGTTTCTCAAAATAATGACCTCTGAAGTACGAATGTGAGCTGTAACATTTTACTAGGTGTATGCAGTTAAATAGAATCACACCTCTAACCTGAACAAATATATGAAAAGAGTTCAAACGCTTATTGATAGGAATCACAGATTTACATTTCCCTCCACCCTGTGACTTTAAAGGATTTCAAAGAACGGATTTCCCTATGACTTTTGTACCTGGTAAAGAAACATTCATGTAGTATTGATTTTATTTCAAACCCATAAGGCAGCCGATATAAAACTAGATTTAATAGTTCATGGACTAGTCCTGTGATTATTTTTATACGTAGAGACAGTGCCAGTGCAGGTCACGTAGGCACCTAGACAAAACATATTTTGCAACTTGCTTCTTGGCCCCATTCCCTAGATTGAATTGGGCAGACAAAAGTAGCTCACCAGGAAAAGAATAGTGGTGACATTAGAATACCACACATGGATGATGACCTGATTCAGGAGGACCCTGTTCCCAAGGGAACTTACAATCTATATAGTTACATAGTTACATAGTTATATAGGCTGAAAAAAGACATGCGTCCATCGGGTTCAGCCTCTCCCACATAACCTACTGCTGTTGATCCAAAAGAAGGCAAAAAATCCAGTCTGAATATGCAACATACTGGGAAAAAATTCCTTCTTGACCCCAGAATGGCAGTCAGATTTCTCCTTGGATCAAGAAGCTTTTACCCACATATTAAATATTATAACCCTTAATATTCTGTGTCTGCAGGAAGTCATCCAGTCGTTTTTTAAAAGTCTGTACAGACTCTGACCCAACCACCTCAACAGGCAGAGAATTCCACAGCTTTATTGTTCTCACCGTAAAATAACCCTTCCTATGCTTTAAGCTAAATTTTCTTTCTTCCAGTCTAAATGGGTGACCCCTTGTCCTATGTATAGACCTGTTAATGAATAGGTTATCAGACAATGGTTGATAATGGCCCCGTATATATTTATATAAGGTTATCAGATCCCCTCTAAGGCGCCTTTTCTCTAAACTAAACAGGTTTAAGCTTGTTAGTCTTTCCTCATAACTTAACCCTTCCATCCCCCTTATTAATTTAGTTGCCCGTCTCTGCACTTTTTCTAGCGATATAATATCTTTTTTTAAGACAGGTGCCCAAAATTGCACGGCATATTCAAGGTGCGGCCTGACCATTGATTTATACAGAGGCAAAATTATGTTTTCATCCCGTGAGTGAACTCCCCTTTTAATGCATGCCAGTACTTTGCTGGCCTTGGCGGCTGCTGTTTGACATTGCACATTGTTACTTAGTTTGAAGTCTATGATTATTCCCAAATCCTTCTCCTGCTTGGATTTCCCTAACTCCGTACCATTTAGGGTATAAATTGCTTGTGTGTTCTTCACTCCAAAGTGCATAACTTTGCATTTATCTAGATTAAATTTCATCTGCCATTTAAGTGCCCAGTCCCCCAATCTATCTAAATCCCTCTGCAGCGAAGTAACATCCTGCTCACATTGTATTACTTTTCCTAGCTTTGTGTCATCTGCAAACACTGATACATGACTTTCAATGCCTATCTCAAGGTCATTTATAAATAAATTGAATAGTATGGTCCTATAACAGACCCCTGAGGGACACCACTTACCACTGGTGTCCATCTTGAAAATGTACCATTTATGACCACTCTCTGTACCCTATCTTTTAGCCAGTTTTCTATCCAAGAACAAGTATTTTCATCTAGACCATTTTTTCTTAATTTAAATAGTAACCTTTTGTGTGGAACTGTGTCGAAAGCTTTGGCAAAATCTAAGTAAATCACATCCACTGCGACCCCCTGATCTATACTTCTACTTACTTCCTCATAGAACGTAATTAGGTTAGTCTGACATGATCTGTGTTTCATGAAACCATGCTGATTTTTGCCAATTACATTATACCTCCCAATAAATTCCTGAATATTATCCTTAGTAACCCCTCAAATACTTTCCCAGCCACAGATGTTAAGCTCACAGGTCTATAATTCCCAGGCACAAATTTTAAACCTTTCTTAATCTTTCAAGATTCTTTTATTTCAGGAATAGTACCAGAGGATTGGAGAAAAGCTGACGTGGTCCCTATATTTAAGAACAGAGGTTTACATATTTCAACACATAGCTCTCTCAGTACTCGCGGGTGAATTCCATCTGGCCCTGGGGCTTTATTAACATTCACATTGTTTAATTTCTGTAAAACCTTGTCCTGAATCAACCAGTCACTTTGTATTAGTAAGTTTTTATTAATGAATTTCATGTCTCCTGTTATAGGTTTCTCTTTGATAAATACTGAAGAAAAATAATCATTTAAAATTTCTGCCTTATCCTGATCTTCAGTTAACAATAGCCCTGACTCAGATTTTAGTGAACCTACATTTTCACTCTTGGGTTTTTTAGAATTTATGTACCTAAAGAATCTTTTAGGGTTGGTCTTGCTCTCTTTGGCTATTTCTTTTCATTTTCTAGTTTAGCCCATCTAATCGCATTTTTACATGCTTTATTGGCTACCCTATATGCTTTATAGGATGCCTCAGATTTATCAAATTTAAAAGCTTTAAATGCCTTCTTTTTATTTTTCATTTCCTTAGTTACCTTCCTACTAAGCCACATTGGTTTCAGTCTGTTTCTTTTATATTTATTAACCAGTGGAATATATTGTGACGTCTACTTTTCTAGTGTTAGTTTAAAGATATTCCACTTATCCTCAGTGTTTTTCCCGTGAAAGAGTTTCTGCCAGTCAATGACATTGAGAGCTTCCTTTATTTTAATAAAGTTGGCCTTTTTAAAATTATATATTTTAGCATGCCCCTTATGAATGTGTTTTTTTGAGTTTATTTCAAAGTCACCATATTATGGTCGCTATTTCCCAACTTTCCTTTACATTAATATTTGAGAAAAGATCCACATTATGTTTATAACCAAGTCCAGACAGTTATCCTCTCTAGTTGGTGTTTCTACCAGTTGTGACATGAAGGTATCATTTAAAATGTTCAGGAACCGGATTCCCTTTGCTGAATTACTAGTCCCACTATCCCAATTAATGTCCGGGTAATTAAAATCTCCAATAATTAAAGTGCTACCGTGATCTGCAGCCTTCCTAATTTGCTCTATCAGTTGTTCTTCCTCATCATTATCTATATTAGGTGTTTATAGCATATGCCAACCAATAGTTGACTTCCCTGTTTATTCCCCAAGGAAATATTTACCCATAAGGATTCCACATTTCCCTCATCGCTTTCCAGTTGTGTAATATTAGGCTTTAAATCCTGATTTACATATAAACACACTCCACCCCCTTTCTTATGTTTCCTATCCCTTCTAAACAATGTATAACCGTTTAAGTTTACAGCCCAGTCATGCGTTTGTCCCACACGTTTCTGTTATTCCTATTATGTCGTATTGCTTAGTGTATGCTATTACCTCTAGTCCCCCATCTTTTATTGAGGCTCCTTGCATTAGCGAGCATACATTTAATGTTGTCTCTACCCACACATGCTGAATGCGACTTTACATTACATGCCTCCACTGTTCTGACATTACCCATCCCCCCGGCTCCACCCCCCTTAGTCTGAACTGAAACCCTCCGCTATCTGCTCTGTCTCCATTTTGTAAGATACTGTATCCCTCCCCCTTCCACTAGTTTAAAGTCTCCTCCAACCTTTTAACCATCCTCTCCCCTAGCACAGCAGACCCTCTTCCATTCAGGTGCAATCTATCACAACTATACAGATTGTACCCAGTGCAAAATGAGCCCAGTGCTCTAAAAACCCAAAGCCCTCCTTCCTGCACCAAGCTTTAAGCCACGCATTGACCTCCCTAATCTCCCGCTGCCTTTCCACTGTAGCACGTGGCACAGGTAGGATCTCAGAAAATACTACCTGGAGGACCTCTTCTTCAATTAACTTCCTAATTCCCTGAAATCATTCTTCAGGTCCTTCCATCTTCCGCTTACTTTGTCATTGGTACCAATATGGACCATGACAGCTGGGTCATCTCCAGCCCCTCCCAATAATCTATCAACTCTGTCAACCACATGCCTAACACGGGCACCCGGCAGACAGCAAACTGTCCGGTTAAGGCGATCAGCGCGACAGATTACCCTGTCTACTCTCTTAATAATAGAGTCCCCTACCACCACAACCTGTCTAGGCTTACTTGCCCTCTTTATCCCTCCCTTACTTGTGGGCTGATCCCCCGGCTGTTAGAGGAGCAGCCTCCTCCAGTACTGCTACACCTGAGCTGCTGCACCCAACATCTTCGCTCAAGGGGCAAATCTGTTGGTGTGCGCAAGATCAGGACTAGCCAACCTTTTCCTCTTCCCTCCCCCCCTGCTACCACGTGTCACTGACACCCAGCTACCAACCTGTTCCCTGGTTAACTCCACTCCTCCCACATCCCTAGATTCCTCAACTATATTTTGCTCCGTGAGAAGCAGGCTCCTTTCAAGATTGTCAATCTGCCTCAGTGTTACGATTTGCCCTTCCAGATCTCCAATGTGAGCTTCCAGAAGAGCTACACGTTCACACTTGCTACAGAGATATGGACCCTGGAAGGAGTCCTCCAGACATGCATACATGCAGCAGGATGTGCACTGGGTCAAACCTTCAAGCTTGCTAACACTCATACCCACAAGATAACAAATATATAAACAACAATTGATACCTGTTATTTGAACTCCTGTTTTTAACTCCACTTGAAAATAGCCCACTTAAAAAGTAGACCACCTCAAGCCCTTGTGACATACATCTATGAGACATACAAGTATTTTGTGAGGTAGGCACATCCATATCGTTGGGTGTCTTGCCCAAGTACACTCACTGGTGGCGTCTTCTGGGTGGGATCGGGTCGGCTTTCCATAATTGTAGCGATGATCAGCGACCTGCTGTTTAGGTTGAACCCGCTTCTCGTAAAGTCGAGACTTCTCCACAGTTGTACCGGTGGGATGTGCCGAATGGGACCTTGAGTTGCTTCTCCACGATTGAAGGGTAGAGATGTTACCACTGGACTCCACAGCCTATATTGGGTTCTATTACAATCCTAACGCAAATGTTAATGCTTACTTGATTGAGCATTAACGTTTGCTGTGGTATTTACCGCATATTACAATCCAAACGGGTTAAAAAACCCGTTTGCGTTTGGTACCTTGCGCAGCGCTGCACGAGGTTACTGTACTTTGTGCTCCCTATGTTTAACATGGGGAGCGCAAAGTGTTAATCAGCACTGGTATTACAATGTCCCAGCGCTGATTAACGCCTGGCTCTGGTCAGCGCAAAGTTAACCAGAGCCAGGACTTGGTGTTAACAGATTCCGCTTCTGCAGAATCCGTTAAGATCAGCTGTAAAAATAAAAAAACAGATTGCATACTCACCCTGTGTCCCGCGGCTCCAATCGCCTCCTCCGGCCGGCGGGAGCAGGGAAAGACTTTGGGAAAAAGTCCCCCCAGCCTCTCCCTGCGTATCCCTACACCGACCAGCGATGCGAGATCCGGCTGGTCATGTGACCGGCAGGGAGGAACACAATGGAGTCCTATGGACTCCAACGAGTGGATGGAAGAGCGTAATAGTGTCCATTGTGTGGTAGGCAAATATGTATCTTTAGGTGTCTTGCCCAAGGACACTTACTGGAGAGGTGCTCTGGCCGGGATTCGAACCTGTGTCTCCACGGTTATAGAGCAGTGATGTTACCCTCTACTCCATCCAGCCAGTAAAATGCACAAAGGGAAATGGACTACAGTAGCCCCAGCTTTTTGGCTATATTAGTCTTCTTCCTTGGAGTATAGAACCAATGTATCTATTCTGATTTATTTACATCCTATAGTCTATCAAGCAATTAAAATCAGTGACCTCATAGAAAGGCTCTCCAAGGAACATGCATGTACTGATACTAAATGCTTTAGTAGGCTGCAATTCATCCTGATTCCAAATGAAAAGATTAAAAAAAAAACTAAAGTGATATTAATATACAGAAGTCGATCAATGCTATCCTGGACTACCTGGTGCAATTGTCTTTTTTCCATCTGCACCATCTTCCAATTTTTCTCATGGGAGTAACTGCATTATCAACAGGTAAAACAATCATGATCAATATATTTCGCAAGGTATCTTTCACAAAGAATCAATAGAAGTTGTGAAAAAAGTTGGATTCGTAATAACAAAAAATATGGCCCTATTCCCTACTTGACGCTAAAATGGGGATGCTAACAGGGAAAACCTGGGCCTACAGGTTCCCCGTAACATCCCCAATTTAGCACCATTTTCTGGGGCAGGCGCTAATTCAGCAGCCTTCCCTGGAACCCAGTGCTACCCTTGGTGATACTCGAGGTTGCGCATCTGCGGCACTGCAAGTATCAGCTCCTGGAGTCAATAGGACTCCATGGAGAATTGCGCTGTCGGCCCATGAGCCCTGCGCAATCTCGCTTTCGCGGAGTGATCAAGGAGGGAGACTGGGGACTTTTTGTGCCTGTCTCACTCTGCTCCTGGTGGCCAGACCTTTGGACTTTGTAATACCTTACTTATCCTAATGCTAATTACTGTTTGCTCTCCCCATGTAAAGTATAGGGTGTGAAAAATATATTATTCAATTTGTTATATATATATATACCAGTTGCATAAACCTTATCTCTGCTAGAAAGCCATAGTTTGGCATAGCATTGATTTTAGGGTTCTGTGTAATAACAGACCCAGGATGCATAAAAGCGAGACAGGGGTCATTTGCATATCCCTCCCAGAGTTCCTTGCTGCACATGGGGAGTGTAGCAGAGGAGCTCTGGGATGCAATTCTTTGAATTGCTATGATGCAAGTGGCTTCTTCAATAATAAACAAACTAATTATAGCATGGAGGCTTTTTATCTCGCTTTTTGTCTTCCACCACAACCCTTGTAAGTATATATGTAGATATATAAACTAATACTGATTAGTTGCATTTGCTGATAGGGTTTAAATTACTATTACAGATGGTTACAGGAGACAAATGGGGCATTTAGAAACTCACATTTTTAGGCTCATAAAGAATGGGCAACTTGAAACTGTTCTTTTAGATAGCTGGGGGCAGGTAATTAGAGCTTCTCAACATTCCTGAACACAGATGGCATCTATCAGTGAACCACAGGAAGTCACACACATGTGTTAAGTATCAGTCTTTCAAGAGAGACACAAAGAAGTTCTTCCCGCTCAGATATAAAACACTACAATTTTTCCTATAGGATATTGTGCATCACGTGTGGTTCCTAAAACCAATAGTAACTATCATATAAAAGAAAATCGAAATGTTTTTTAGCCACCAATTCCTGAAGAACCACCTTGAAAGCTCCAGCATGGTAACATCTGCCATGCAAACGCATTACCTCTGAAAAAGGAGTTTTGAGCTGTGCAGCGATCATCAAAGAACTTTATATCTTGCCATAAGTATTGCAGCTCTGAATTGGTCCTGTAACTTTTATTTTTATTCTACATACAGACTGCTAAGAATCGAAGTGTCGATTGTATAAATAAATATACAGCTTTCTACAAAAGCAATTTGAATGTATTCTTCTGTATCCTGCCGTGAAAAGTATACATCAATATCTTTGGAAGAGACCCAGAGACAGGAATCCTTCAGGGTGCGCAAAGTATAGTAAGCTAGCGCAATCACCGATGCCCTATTTTTTCCCCGATTAGCAATACGGTTGTAATGTGGGAGGTGTGTGTGTTAAAATAATTTATCCTGACGTTAATGTTTACTCACTTGAACGCTACAGTTAGCGATCACTAGGGAATAGGGCTCTTAGTTTGCACAAACATATTCCATTTTTTTTTTACCAAAAAGAAAAAAAAAAATGAAGACCCAGTGAAACACAATATAGCATGAGGAAGTCTGAACACATGAACTCAAATAACTAATTAAGCCCTAATTAACCCCATAATTACATGACAAACCATTATGTTATTCTCAAAAATGTATATTAAGCCAATTAATATGGAACACCTAACATATACATATAGCACTCAATCCCGTAAATACGTTTGCAACATTTAATTCCTGATTTGTTCAAAGGTTTCTCTCCCCAGCTTTGAATCTAACATCCCACATTGAGTCAAATGCTCACTAGCACATACAGTACCTGAAGGCTTTCTGTCTTCCCCATACATCAAAGCTGTAAAGTAATATTCAATATGCATTTACATTACAGCAGTTACACCTGGTTTTGTGTGTGTACCTGGGCCTTGATGCTGGAGATCAGATCACTGATTGCTTTGAAACAAAAGAAAACAACCCTGCAAAAATGTGAATAAATTTACTTAAAATGTGCAAAATTAAATAAATTTGTGGTCATGACGACAGAAAAACACTACCTTCTGTTTTATACAAACTCCACTAATTCAATTTGAAAATGAATTCCTTTAGTGCATGTCATGTTTGGTGTGGGTCATGTCGGGTGAATTTGGAATGTTTCATTCTAAGTTATTGTTTTATTGTTCCTCGCTGACTCAGATTTGCAGAGCTTCACCTTCTGTAGAACAAAGATATTGGATTTTCATGTCCATATGAAATTGTTTCCATCCATATAAACCTTTGATTGACTTATCCAGCACCATTTGAAAATTTTAAGCAACCTTCACTTCAGGTTTTTCATCTTTATCATGTAGTCATTTGGCATGCTACAATAAATGTCTTTTTTTAGTATTTTCTTCTGAATTTTTATTGGAATTGCTTGGTTTCCTTGTAAACCAATTTTAACTCTATGTCCTTGAAATGACAGCTTGTTCTGGTATGTGAATGTAATACAACATTCTTTTGCACTGTCAGGTCTCCAATACCACTACTGGCTGTGCTGCTCCTGTTATACATATTAAACATGTATAAATGTCTCTTATACGGGTCTCTTTATTGGAGGACAAGGTCCGACAGCTCCGTCATGTCTTCCCTCTCCAGTGGTCCAACACTAAACTCAAATACTTTGGAATTTGGCTCACTGTTAATCACACACATCTATACCGTGAGAATTTTATCCCCATCCTGTTTGCTTTTCAGCGGGATCTGAAGACTTGGAACTTCACTCACATTTCCTGGTTTGGGAGGGTCGTAATCGTAACGAATTCTGCTCCCATGATTATTATATCTCTTTCAAACTATCACAATCTCCTTACCCCCGACATTCTTTATCACTCTTCGTACTTTCCTCTTTAACCCCTTAGTGACCTGGCGGTTTTACACAAATCCGTCCTTTAGTGACCGCTGCTGTTTTTACGTTTCTGCGCTGTTCGTGTTTAGGTCAAATTTTCCTCTTACTCGTTTCTATAACCCACACATATTATACACCGTTTTTCCCGCCATTAAATGGACTTTCTAAAAATACCATTATTTCCATCATATCCTATAATTTACTATATAAAAATATGAAATATGATGAAAAGAGTTTAAAACACACTTTTTCGTAATTGAATCCCCAGAATCTACAACAGCCAAAAAATACCCCAGTTCACCTATGTGCGCTGAGCTCAATATGACTTTTTTGCTCATTATTTTTAGATGACAGCCTAGGTCCTATTTAACTAAACCCCCCAGACAAAAGTTTTTAAATTATAATAATTATTATAATTTTTTTATTTTATTATTATTATTTTTTTAGCTTTTTTTTTACACCAAACCTAGTCATGGTCAGGCCTTTCCAATGATGTCCAACATGACCCTCTAGCTGCCACGGATCGGGAGATAATGGGATCCAAAGGATCCCCCTATCTCCCCTTGGCAGCTAGGGGGTTAACTGGCCCACTGATATCCTCACACTTATGGTGGGGATGCCAGTGGGTGGGGGGGGGGTAACCTGGAGGCTTGGCTGACATCCAAAATGTCAGCCACCTCCAGGTTTAAATCGCGACTCAGTGCCGATTGGCGCCGAGTCACAATCTGGCAGCAAAACTGTTAACTTTATAAACCGGAGAAACTCTCCCTTTTCCAGTGGTGTAAAAAGCAAGTTTCTAGGTGCCATGGTTGGAGAGATAGAGGGCTCCAAAGATTTACAATGCAGCGTGGTGATGTCATTGTGCTCGCCGGCCCCTCTAAAGCAGAGACGCAGGCTTCCTCCCTGCCAGAACTCAATTGGAGGTAAATATCGGACGGGAGGGATGTTAGGAGCCGCTGACGTACTATGTAGGTCCGCAGGTCTAAGGGAGACCCGTGGGCAGGACGTACATGGTACATCAGCGGTCATTAAGGGGTTAAGAATGTACGGAGGGGCAGATGGCCTTGACTACTCTTTTCTTCACTGACTAAACCTAAACTTCAAGGTGGGATGACAGTCCCAGATTTCATACTGTATCACCGGGCTTGTCATCTTCTATGGGTGTTGGAATGGGCAAAGGAGGGAGTGAAAAAATTGTGGAAGGTAAAAGACTAACAGGGTTATTCAAAGAGATCCGAATGGCTGGAGAAAGGGAACCGAATGCTGAAAATCAGCGTTCGGTTACCTTTCTTGGCCATTCAGCTATTCAGAGAGCAGGCAATACGCCAAATCCTGGCGAATTGCCTGCACATTCGGTGCCTGTTCGGTGCCTGTTCGAGGGCAGTGAAATCCCCATAAAAAAGCACTGCTTCGGCTATTCAGAGAACACAAACCAGCAGTGAAAGGTTCCCGAAATGCCCTGTTATTCGGTGGTTTCATGCAGCAGGTTTATTCAGGCGAATCCCATAGGCTTCAATGTTAAAAATATTCCAGTTTTAATTAAATATATATTAAACCGTTCATTATAAAATTCTGCAGTAAAGAGTCTCTTTATTTATATATTTTTTTGGATATTTTAAGCATTTTTCGTGATTTTTTTTAAAAAAAAAAGTTAGATTTTTTTGTTTAACTTTACTTATTTTTTCTGTAACAGCCCTTTTTATTATCATTCTTTGGACCTCATATGTAAATTTCAGACATTTTCGCTCAGTAGTCTCTTTGCAAACAGCGTTTCACTTTTCAATCATTCATGCAAACTGTTTTCCTAATTTAATCACTGTCTTCTTCTGCAGCGTCGGCTTTTTCCGGAGGCTTCGCTGCATGTGATCGGCTCCTGCTCGGGTTTTTCCGGGGTCTTCGATGGGTTAATCCAGATGTTTTTGCGGGTTTTCAGCGTGCATTCGCCGGGTTTTCGCCAGGTTTTCGGCGGGTTTTCGGCAGCTTTTCCCTGTAGTTCAACAGCCCTGTGGTGCTTGCTGAATACACCGCAGGGTCGCCGAAATGGGAAAGTCGATTTGCACCAAATTGAAGAGAACGAAAAGTCACTGAACGTGCGGTGACTTTTCGAATCTCTTTGAATAACCTTGTTTGATTTAGTGCGAATCCACCAAAAATTCAGGCTTTCTTGCGGTTACCAAAGTCACAAGGCTTCCACCTTTCCCAGGGTCTCCCTGTTCCTTCAGGTGATGCTAGACATGTGGCAAAGACGTTTTAGACTTTGTGCCTTCACCACATTCCCTTCTACTCTGACACCGCTGGTTTACAATAAGGAGTTCCTGCTAGGCACAGATCACCGAGCACTGAGAAGTTTACTACAGGAGGACCACCTGAGGATCTACCACATGATGGGTTATATTACGTTTATGGTGCTAAAACGGGGATGTCAATGGGGAAAACCTGTGCCTGCAGGTTTCCCTGTAGTGTCTACGTTTTAGCAACATATTATGGGGCAGACACTAATTTAGCATCCTGCCCCGAAACGCAGAGCTAACCCTCCTTGACGCTCTTTACCACCGTGAGTATTACCTCCTGGAGTCCATAAGACTCCATGTAGGGTTGTGCTGCTGGGCCACGAGCCCTGCACAATCTCACTCTCGCAATATCATGCAGGGCCATGGAGTGATTCTGGGAGGGAGACTGGGAACTATTTGTCCCCAGTCTCACTCTCCTCCCGGCAGCCAGATGCAGCGGATTGAGCCACCGTTCACACCACGTGATGAGCGGTGAATTTCAGATTTTTTGTTAGGGGGGTTTTCGCTGGAGCTGACTGATTCTGCAGAAGTGGTAACAGTTAGCACCAGCTTCAGCTTATCTGCTGTTAAGTTATTTGCTACCACATCGGTGCAGTAATTAGCGGCAGGACTTTGTAGTCACGAGTATAGCAGTACGTAGTGATACCTTTTTTATTGGACTAACGTTACATTTAAAAGACTTTGTAATCCTGACGCTAATTACTGATTGCACTCCCCATATTAGGTACAGGGAGTGCAAAGTACAGTTATCTCCCGCAAGCTAGAGCAATCACCAATACGGTAACGGATTTCTTCAACCCGTTAGCGTTCGGAATGTAATATGGGTGACATACATTAAAGTCACTTAACTTAGCGATAACGCTCACATATCGGAGCGCTAACGCTAGCGTTAAGATTGTAATGGTGTCCGGTGTGTTCAGATGGGATCCGCTCCTTACTGGGCTTGATGCGAGACAGAGCAATCTCTTTCCACCATCAATTTAAATATGCCTAACTAAGCCATTACATTTACTTGATCCCACAACAGCACTTGTTGAAGCGACTGCTGACTGCATTTGACCGACTGTTTGTCCACACTGATCCCCTGTTACACAGTCTCTCCTTGACTTACTCTATGCTCCAGAACTCCTTAGATGTAGAACACTACCATTCAAAGGCAAATGGGAATCTATCAGGGTTATTCAAAGAGATTCGAAAAGTCACCGCACGTTCGGTGACTTTTCGTTCTCTTCAATTCGGTTCCTTTTGCCGATCCCATTTCGGCGACCCTGCGGTGTATTCAGCAAGCACCACAGGGTCCCCGAATTGCAGGAAAAAGCTGCCGCAAACTCAACGAAAACGAACCGCAAAACCCAGCGAATGCACGCCGAAAAGCCACAAAAACATCTGGATTAACCTGCCGAAAACCACGGAAAAAGCCCGAGCAGGAGCTGATCACAGCCGCCGAAACAGCCGACACCGCAGACGAGGCAGTGAATAAATTAGCAAAATAGTTTGTGTGAATGTGTGAAAATGAAACGCTGTTTGCAAAGAAACTACTGAGCGAAAATGTCTGAAATTTACACAGGAGGTCCAGAGAATGATAATAAAAAGGGCTGTTACAGAAAAAATAAGTAAACTTAAAAAAAAAAAATCGGACTTTTAAATTTTTTTTTAGAAAAATGCTTAAAGTATCCTAAAAAATCTATAAATAAAGAGACTCTTTACTGCAGAATTTTATAATGAACGGTTTATTAGATATTGAATTAAAACGGGAATATTTTTAACATTGAAGTCTATGGGATTCTCCTGAATAAACTTGCCGAATTAAACCACCGAATGGCAGGGCATTTAGGGGACCTTTCACTGCTGGTTTGTGTTCTCTGAATAGCCAAAGCATTGCATTTTTATGGGGATTTCACTGCCCTCGAATAGGCACCGAACAGGCACCGTATGTTCAGGCAATTCGCCAGGATTTGGCAAATTGCCTGCTCTCTGGATAGCCGAATGGCCAGGAAAGGTAACCGAACGCTGATTTTCAGCGTTCGGTTACCTTTCTCAAGCAATTCAGATCTCTTTGAATAACCCTGTATGTTAGACCTGACACTGACTGAGGTGCAGTGGAAAACTATTTGCGACTTCTTTCACCATTACTCCATCTCCACTAGAGCTCAGGAGACGGAATATAAAGTCGTTACACTGTGGTATCACACACCTGCAACCTACCTTATCCAGGTTTTACCCTCTGACCTCACAAACTTGTTTGCGTTGTAGCCTGTGAACCATGCTACACATATGGTGGGAATACCCACTGATTTTACCGTTTTGGTCCAGAATCCACGATATCGCATGGGAGTTTTCAGAACCCCCCCACCAGCCTATAGCACAGCTACTATGTTACTGCAC
The DNA here is from genome assembly GCA_009667805.1 of Leptobrachium leishanense. Taxonomy (NCBI): domain Eukaryota; kingdom Metazoa; phylum Chordata; class Amphibia; order Anura; family Megophryidae; genus Leptobrachium; species Leptobrachium leishanense. The sequence continues at coordinate 58,155,219 of CM019070.1, read as the reverse complement.
CTTGTGGAATACTCCATAATCGCCTATAAAAAAATCTCTATTGATTCGCATATTGAACATTGCAAAAAGTATTATTCTATTATACTGGAAGCGTATTGAACCCCCCCAATACTTACATTAGGGTTTCCTAGAATGGAAGAACTACACACACTAGAGCAGTTGCAGTTTACTACGACAGACAGGACGGCTCAATACCAGGCTATCTGGACTAGATGACTACTGGCAACTCCCATTGCATGGTTTAGGACCGTCTTTGACTTGGAAGAGGAAGTGTCATTGTTCTAATAGACCCCTCCACATTTTCCAACCTGGTGAAAAGTGTGAGGGGCCCTCCTCACTTATTGGTTTTGCTACCCTTTGATTAGATAGATGGTAGTGGTGGTTATATTGCATTATATTACATTACATTGTCAGATTACCTTATTTTACTTTACGTTATGTTCAGCCATGTTATCTTGAACTCTGTTAAATGTTGATCAGTGCCCCATATCCTGGGTCATGGTTTTGAATTTGTGGAGCATCTAGGTTTTTAGTTTGAAGTTTCATTAGAGTACCTGTGAATACTCAGTACCTTGTGTTGCTTTTCTGCTTTACATGCCTTTTTTTTCTCTCTACTTTTTTTTCTCTCTACTTATGGAACTGCACGTCCAGCGATTGTATCTTTGAATGCCTGCCAATTTCCCTATAAGAGGACCTACGTCTCCTACTCCTTTGCATATCTGTTCTCCTGTAAAAACGTGCCATAAAACAATAAAATTATATTCACAAAAAAGTCCCTTATACCACTTGTATTGTGCAATTGTTTTATATTCAGGAGAGCAGAGTATTCATGTGTTTTTATTGAACAAAAGGTTAAACTTACAGTCAAAATTTTAGTCTTTGCCCATAATTAACAAGGGAGCCAATATTTGTGGAGGGCACTGTACATTACAAACTTTGACCTTAATATTGTTTTAACGATATTAACCCCATACAGGGTTATTCAAAGAGAATCGAAAAGTCACTGTACGTTTGGTGACTTTTCATTCCCTCCACTTCAGGGCGATTTGGCGATCCCATTTCGCCGACCCTGCGGTGTATTCAGCAAGCACCGCAGGGCCCCCGTAGTGCAGGAAAAACCCACCGAACACCTGCAGAACACTCACCGCACACCTGACTAACACTAACGGAACACTCACCGAAACCTGCAGAAAACAGCTGGATTAACCCTGCCGAACACGCCGGAGAAACCCGACTAGCCACTGATCACAGCGCAGAGCAGCCGCTGGAAAAAACCGACACGCAGACGAATGAGGTGAAAGAAAAAAAACAGTACGCTTGAAAGTTTGAAAATTTAAACGCTGCTTGCAAAAAAACTACTGAATGAAAATGTCTGGAATTTACACATAAGATCCAATGAATGATAATAAAAAGGTCTGTTACAGAAAAATGAAAAAAACATTTAAAAAAGAAACAAAATGTTGACAAAAAAATCCCAAAAATGCTTAAAGTTCCTAAAAAATCTAAAAATAAAGAGACTTTTTACAGCAGAATAAAATAATAAACGGTTTATTAGATATTGAATTAAAACTGGAATATTTTTAACATTGAAGCCTATGGGATTCTCCTAAATAAATCTGTCGAATGAAACTACTGAACAGTAGGGCATTTTGGCAACTTTTTCCTGCTGTTCAGTGTTCTCAGAATAGATGAAGCATTGCTTCTCTATGAGGGAGTTCACTGCCCTTGAACAGGCAGTGTACGTGCAGGCAATTTGCCAACATTTGGCGAATTGCCTGCTCTCTGAATAGCCGAATGGCCAGGAAATGTAGCCGTACGCTGAATTTCAGTGTTCGGTTACATTTCAGGGCCAGATCGACTCACTTTGAATAACCCTTAAAGTGACCAGACGGTTTTACCATTTTCTGTCCGAAAGTACCCATTGCTGTTTTTACATTTCTGCGCTCTTTGTGCTTAGCTCTAATTTTCTTCTTACTCGTTTATGGAACCCACACATATTATATACCATTTTTCTCGCCATTAAATGGACTTTCTAAAGATAACATTATTTTAATCATATCGTATAATTTACTATGAATAAAATTATGAAATATGATGAAAAAAACTTTAAAATTTTGACCCCCATATATCTACAACCCCCATATCTACAACCGCCAAAACGACCCCGGTTAAACAGTTTCTAAATTTTGTCTTGATCTTAGAAATACCCAATTACATTTACATGGTTTTTGCTTTTGAATCCCTTCACTCCTGAGCCATTTCACCTCTATGTGCTGAGCTTATTTCGACTTTTCTATGCTCATCATGTTTAGAAGCGTATTGAAGTCCTATTTTATTAGACGACCAGACACAATTATTTTTTTAAAAAAAACAACACGTTTATATATTTTTAAAGTTTTTACATTTTTTATTTTATTTTTGTTTCCACCAAAACATAGTCATGTTTGGTATCATGGCCATGATCTGGCCTTTCCAATGATACCAACCATGACCCTCTAAATATATGCACCACTGGGCAGCTAAGGGTTAGTTGCGCAACTGAAGTCATCCCGCACATGCACAACGACATCATTGGGTGGGGGAAGGCCTCGGAGGCTTGGCTGACAAGATGTCAGTCACCTCTGGGACAAGTTGCGATCCGGTGCCGATTGGCGACATACTGCGACCTTTCCAGCGATGCCTCTCTTTTTTTCTAAATTCCCGCCTGTTTGGGAGGGAAAGGGGTCCAAGGACCCTACCCTCTCTTTCAGGCAATCTCCCAGCTGTGCTGGCAGGGGGGTTGGGGGCACATGAAACTGATGTCATCTTGCCCAGTTGATGACATCAGTACGACGGTTGGGGTCCCTAAAACCGGAGGTCTGACTTCAAGGAAGTCAGAGCACCGTGGGACCCTGGCCAGACAGATAAGTATAGGGAGGGGGGTTCAAAGCCCATGACGTTCAGGGTATGTCCTTGGTCCTTAAGTGACCCTTTTCTCAGGACGTACCCTGTACTTCATTGGTCCTTATGCGGTTAAAGACACCAGATTTAGGGCTCTATTTTATAATTGGTGCTAACCTAACTAGAGCTGTTGTAAACATACCAGAGCCAGTATAGTCTATGGAGTTAAACTTAACAACATTTCTGGTTAAGTTAGCACCAACTTGGGAATATTGCCCTTAGGGCCCTATTCCATTCCTGATGCTAATATGGAGACAGTAAGCAGGAAAATCTACAGATTTTCCCTTACCGTTTCCACGTTAACTTCCCATTCTGTGGTTGTGCCATCTCAGCATTTCGCTCTGGGGAAACACAACGCTAAGCTACCCTAATACTCGCGGCAGTGCGCAAGCGCTACTACTGGTATCCGTTCCTGGAGTCCATAGCACTCCATAAAGCCAGGCACTTCCGGGTCTCGAGCTCTACGTGTAGTGCAATGCTGCAGAGTGATCATGGAGGGAGACTAGGAACTATTTGCGGAAAAGGCTCTCTCCCTGTCCTAATCCTTCCCCTTCTCCTCCGTTGTGTTCAAGGTTGGGAACGGACTCACGGTGTTGAAACCCGATAGCTCCTATGAATATTCAGGGGTGATTACGGCCTTTTTTTGGCAAAAGCTTAATGAGTCTGGGTTTAAAACTGGGCTGGCTACAGAGTCTTGTTGCATTTTTCATGATACTTTTTACATCGTGTTATTATGTGAGCCTGTTTGTGGAATGCAGCTCTGTTGTTCTCACACTATATAACCACTTGATCCCTAAGTATGTATGTCTAATTGTGTGTTTTTCTCAGCCAGTCCATTATTTATGGATATATGTATTTTTTGTGTCTATTTATTTATATATTACAAAGAAACCACTAGTTGATATGTGGTAATTTTTTATCCTTGTATAATAAAGGTTATGTTTTATATTTAGTCTTGGGGGATTTTGTGCTGGTGTTCTCAGAGCGGTGCGGCTACGTTTTGGTTCTGGAATATCAATGCCAGACGTTAAATTTACTAATCCTAGCGCAAACACCTACATATCGAGACACTACATTAGTATGAACTATGGAATAGAGCCCTTAGGGATAAATAGTTTGGTTAAAAAATATGATAAAAAATAGCACCAACCTTCCACAACATCAATGTACCTCATCATAGCAGGTCTTTTCCCTCTTAACCTAATGACTGCTCTTATGAGATTAACCCACTAACTTGTGAGATACGTCCTCCTGGAGATCTCTACAGGTCAAGTTTTTTAAAGTAGGTCCCGCAATGAGGTACCTGGCACCCTGGGATGATGGTCAGTCCTCAAAATTCTAAACCAGAATGGTCAATTAACCTTAACATGCATTTTTAATAAGCATGCTTTAATAAAGGTGCTTTATAGTATAGGAAGGATAGGACTTGCCCTGATGGGGTATGCTGACAAAAAATGTCCATCACACAATTCTGTTTGCTTGTCCCCTGAGACTGGAGTGAATACAACTGTATTTATTAATGGTAAATATATATGTATATTTATATATATATATATATACACACACACATTCATACATTTATTCCCACTAAATATTGTCAATTCTATACAAAACAACACACACAAAAAAATCATCAGTTTTCTAGGAAAAAAACCATCTGTTTCTCTTTTCTTTGTTTTTCACCAATCTCCTTAGTAGTGAAGGTGTTAAAATGCCCTGTGTCCAATGAAAACACAGGAAATACAGTACGTAATAAAGCCTTGGAATAATGCAATAACAGAAGAGTATATAAACTCTTAAAGCAAACTGGAAAGGCAGGTGACAGAAAGGTTTCAGTTGCACAATGGACCTCAGGTATTTATGTGTTTTAGGTTTAGCATTCCAGGTGTTTTCAGCTGTTGAGAGTTCTATGGTCAAGATCGTGGATGGAGGTTATGAAGATATTGTCATTGCAATTAATCCACAACTAGAAGAAAATGAAAAGATTATTGAAAAGATTCAGGTAAGGATGCATTAATATGTGTTTCAATTTATACTAAGTGGTGTCAGCAATGCTGCTTTATTATATATTTTGTGTGTGCTATTAGCTATTGTTTGTTTGGTATTTGATGTTTACTATGGTATATTATTAGAAAAAACAAACACACTTTCAATATAAATATTTCCTGTAATGGTTTGATTCATGTATAATTTATGTTTCTTTATAATAGGATATGGTAAAAGAAGCTACAGGCTATCTATTTAATGCCACAAAGAAAAGACTGTTCATTAGAAGTGTGAAAATCTTAATTCCTATAACATGGTCAAATAAGAACTACACCAGACGTGGAACAGAGTCATATGGCAATGTAAGTGGAACAGAATTGTGTCACAACTTGGCATTTGGAAATTCATTCTTTTTTCTTTAGGTGTATCTCCAGTTAAACCCTTCACTACCAAGCACTTTTCCTTTAATGTTTTTCATCATAACAGTTTTTGCACAGATGTTGTTCTGAGATAAAAAATTGAAATAATGTACATTTGTTCATTTAATTTTTCATGTATTGTACTTTACAGAATATAGTTGGAATGAAAGGTTTTGAACTCTAGATGGTGTCTTTTATCTTGCACAATTTCACACAGGATCTATATTATCAGCATACAGGCAGACATGGCCTTTGTGCCAAATACAGTAAATGTGATAGTGATAGATAATAAAATGGTCCACTCTCCAGATTATGGGGATTTGTGGGGATCATAATGAGATTATTAGCAGTGCAGCTTCCAGAAAGAATATAAAAATAATATCTGTAAGTGGACATAATGCCTGAGTATGGAAATTACAGTAACAACTTGTATTTGTACTGTACAGGGATTTTCAGCAATTATAACTACATTCATATCCCTGTATAGCAGTGAGTGACCCCAGAGCTCTCCCTCTATTCTGCCATCTCCCTGGATGTTGTAATGCAACAGCAAAGTCTTGGGACCTTTTGTTAGAGCAAGATGTGGGGTTATTATTATTAATCTTTATTTATATAGCGCCAGCATATTCCACAGCGCTGTACAATGGGCACAGTATAGACAGGGTTACAATACATTGAACAACATTTGAAAAGCCAGTACAGGAGGAGATGAGGGCCCTATTCCCGTAGGAACTCACAATCTAGGAGGGTTGGGGATGGAAACAGGAGGAGAGGACTGCAAGGTGAGAGTGATGGATTGCTAGGTGAGAGTGATGGACTGCTAGGTGAGAGTGATGGACTGCTAGGTGAGAGTGATGGACTGCTAGGTGAGAGTGATGAGTTCCTGTTTGTAGCTTGTTTACAGTAGTGCAGGGTGCCAGGAGAGAGAGAAAGCAAATAATTTAGTGTCTCCAGAGGGAACACACTAGTCTTGCATTTTATAAGGTATGGAAATGTTTTTATTACGCTAATGATTGCTTTGCTAATGTATTACAATGCCACATGGACTTTTGATAGTGAAATGATTAAAGTTGCTTTCATCCACAATTGTTCACAAACGTTTGGTTCATATTCTAACAACCACTGAATATGAGTAGGGATGGGCTGCCGGTTCGATTTGAACGTGAGTTCGAATCGAACATCGGCCGTTCGAGTGTTCGGCGAACGCCGAACATTATGGGATGTTTGCGGTCTGTTCGACTGCGGACATTCCATAATAAAAAATGCCTGCAAAATGCGTTCACAGGTCTCCTAAATGTACCAGCAGCTACTGGTACATTTAGGAGACCTGTGGCTGCAGCCCCCCGGCCCCCTTGCCTTCGGCCCTCCTGTTCCTCCTCTGTCTGCCGCGGACTCCTTGGTCCCATGCCTCGTCTTCATGCTGACTGAGCCCTGATTGGGCAAAGTCCTGCGCCTGACCTGGACTTTGCCCAATCAGGGCTCTAATTCAATATTGAGCCCTGATTGGGCAAAGTCCAGGTGCAGGACTTTGACCAATCAGGGCTCAGTATTGAATTAGAGCCATGATTGAGCAAAGTCCAGGTCAGGCGCAGGACTTTTCCCAATCAGGGCTCAGCATGAAGACGAGGCGGGGGGGCAGAGGAGCTGTGGCCAGACGGAGGAGCAGACGAACCGGAGGAACAGAAGGCCAGGACAGCAGCAGGACAGGTGAGGCATGGGGGCCGTGGGGCTGCAGCCACAGGTCTCCTAAATGTACTGGCAGCTGCCGGTACATTTAGGAGAACTGTGAACACATTTTGCAGGTTCGACCCTCATTGGGTTGCATTGTGTTAGAGTTCGTATTCGAACATTTGGGCTGTTCTAATGTTCAAATACGAACCGAACACAGGGGTGTTCAGCCCATCACTAAATATGAGGAACAAACAGAATATGAAACAGAAAATATGGCAAACATCACTTTGTATGATAATGGCATGGAATGCGTGATCTTTCCTGGTGGAGCATAGCTACATTGTGACATGCTCAATTTTTTAGTAAAGAGAATGTTTTACATCCCAATAATAAAATAATTGAATATAATATTTTGCTTGATAGCTACATCCATTATATACCTTATTGTTTTTTTCATATGTGGGATGTACAGTTGTGTTCAAAATTATTCAACCCCCACTGAAATTGAGTGTTTTGGCCAGTTTGACATTGATTTTGATCATTCAGTCATCTTGCTTACAATTAAATCAAAGAGGCACGTGTAGGTCAGACAAATATAACATAACATTTATAATGAAATAACCACAAATGTCTTTTCTGTGCTCACATCATTATCAGTTTTATTCAACCCCCAAGTGACATTCAATCTTAGTACTTAGTACAACATCCTTTTACAGTTATAACAGCTTTTAAACGTGAAGCATAGCTTGACACAAGTGTCTTGCAGCGATCTACGGGTATCTTCGCCCATTCATCATGGGCAAAAGCCTCCAGTTCAGTCACATTCTTAGGCTTGCGCACTGCAACTGCTTTCTTTAAGTCCCACCAGAGGTTCTCAATCGGATTTAAGTCAGGTGACTGCGATGGCCACTCAAAATGTTCCAGCCTTTAATCTGCAACCATGCTCTAGTGGACTTGGAAGTATGCTTGGGATCACTGTCCTGTTGAAAGGTCCAACGTCTCCCAAGCCTCAGGTTGTGACGGACTGCATCACATTGTCATCCAATATCTCCTGGTACTGAAGAGAATTCATGGTACCTTGCACACGCTGAAGCTTCCCTGTACCTGCAGAAGCAAAACAGCCCCAAAGCTTGATTGACCCCCCGCCATGCTTCACAGTAGGCAAGGTGTTTTTTTCTTCATAGGCCTTGTTCTTCCTCCTCCAAACATAGCGTTGATCCATGGGCCCAAACAGTTCTAATTTTGTTTCATCAGTCCACAGAACACTATCGCAAAACTTCTGTGGTTTGTCCACATGACTTTTGGCATACTGCAGTCGACTCTTCTTATTCTTTGGAGACAGCAAGGGGGTGCGCCTGGGAGTTCTGGCATGGAGGCCTTCATTACTCAGTGTGCGCCGTATTGTCTGAGCTGAAACTTCAGTACCCACATCTGACAAATCTTTTCTCAGTTCCTCAGCAGTCACAAGGGGACTTTTCTCCACTCTACGCTTCAGGTAGCGCACAGCAGTCAAAGTCAGCATCTTCTTTCTGCCACGACCAGGTAGCGTTTCAACAGTGCCCTTTGCCTTGAATTTGCGAATGATGCTTCTATGGTCTCTCTTGGTATGTTTAACATCTTTGCAATCTTCTTATAGCCATTGCCCTTCCTGTGAAGAGTAATCACCTCTTCTCTTGTCTTCCTGGACCATACTCTTGACTTCACCATGTTTGTAACCACAACAGTAAATGTCTAGAAGGAGCTGAGTATCACAGTCATTTTAAAGCTGCCTAATTGGTGCTTATTATGCTTTATGCTGCTCCGTGACATCCACAGGTGTTTTCAATACCTGATTGAAAACACTTGAATGAACCTCTGTTCTTCAGAGTGGTAGTCTTTAAGGGGTTGAATAATTGTGTCAATGAAGAATTCACAAAAGAAACATTTACTATTGTATTACAAAACCAATTGATGTCATTTTAGTTGCATATGGTTCTTTAAAAAGTCCTTGTAGGATTTCATTCTGAATACAATTACAAATGTACACTAAATTCCCTAAAACCCTTTACAGCATTGGGGGTTGAATAATTTTGAACACAACTGTATCTTGTGTTATACCTTAGTTGAGGTATAATACACCAATAGTGGAATGCTGTACTAGTACCACTTGTGTGTATTTTTTGTTGCTCTACATTCAGAATACTCAATAAAAATAGAAAAAATATGATAGTATTTTGCCATATGATCCTTTGCGGCATCAACACTAATAACAGTTTCTTTTTATTGTTCAATTGTACATGTACACATTTTCCTCACTCTTATATATTCATTTTTTTTTGCAATTAATTTCATTTACTTAGTATTTTAATTTGTATATGTTAATTAGTAATCTTTAGTCTTCTGCTATTAATCACCACTTTAATGTATCCCTTTGACTTTTAGGCTGATGTTATCATTGCTAACCCTTACTTGAAATATGGAGATGATCCATACACTCTGCAATATGGAAGGTGTGAAGAACCAGGCAGATACATTCATTTAACACCTAATTTTTTACTGTATGATAATATGACTTCAGTATATGGACCACGAGGTAAACTTTTCTCTCAATACATTACTCTTTTAAAGATTTTATTTAAGGGCAAATAAGGAAGAACAATTTATGTCTTTAAAGCCATACATAAAGGGCTTTATACGCCAGACATAATTTCCCTGTAAAGAGCAACAATATTTTCTTTAAAAAGTATCCCTCAATATCCACAGCCTCTTTCTTTTTTACTGTAACTGAAGCTTCAATTAACAAAACTTTATTGCTGCGTTTTAACAGCCAGGATGCTGAAGAATGGGATCTTGTGGAAATATAGGTCAGGACTGCTCGCCTGTTGGTGCCAGAGGTATCTTAACAGTCATGTTCATGGCAGCAGGGTACACAGGCATAGCCCAGTTGGTGGGGGCTCAAGGCCGGTAAACGGGACAGTGGAAAACCCTTCCTTTTATTATAACAGGCAGGTGAACACACAGTATGCACAATGTACATACAAGACACAGGTCAGATGGGGATGGCAGGAAACACGATGGATAGTACAGTGCTTAGACGTTAAACAAGCAAGGAATACAGTGTCCAGGTATATCCATAAAGAACTTTTAATGCAAAGGTGTCACTGAATAGGGGCGACTCCCTTAAATAGTGAGTCCAAATGAATTGGGGAGTACCAGAGGTTTCCCTAAGGCAGTTTATGAGGGAAACCAGGACAGGAATGCCAAAACATATATGAAAGGTGCTTCCAGATTACAAAACACGTCAGCACCAGCTTGAACATAAATCATTTTTCAGACCTTGCAAGTTCCTTGAGGCGGTATGTGACATTATCAAAAAAGACGTGTTGTTAGAAAAGACTCAAATTTGGCCGTGACTGAATTGGATGCCTGTACTATTTCGGAGACAGACAAATTTGGTGCTTCAATTCAATAACGTCCGATTTTGACACTCTGGCATGAGCGACATTTTCGATAGCTAGGGTTAGGGTTAGGTTACTATTTGTGCTTCTTTTACAGTTACCTTTAATGTTACATTTAGGTTTAGAGTTACTCTAAGCCCTAACTGTAACATTGTGTTACTTTTTCCTTAATTTCTAGAGCGCAGCTTATGCCCTTTTTTTGAAGTGAGAGCAGCAATAGCTAGGGTTAGGGTTATAATATATATATTTCTAGTCTTCTTGCTGTGATTGAGTAATGAAGTATCATATTAGGTAAATCATGTTTAAAAAGTGCAGAACTATGCACTTTGTATGCTTTAAAACAAAGTAGATTTTTAAATTGCTAGGTTCATAATGAAAGTAGGAAAATTATTTAATGTTCTTGCCATCAAAATTCTTTTTTCATTTCTTAATTCCATGTTAATCCCTTTACTACCAAGTCGTTTTTCCATAAAATCAATCTCAGAAAGCAGGAAATATATGGAAAACTACTTTCATTACCCGAACTGTAATTATGTATCTAATGTCAAACATTCTTGCAATACAATGATTGAATCTGACAGGCAGAGCACTCCCCCTGCTGGCCATATTTCACTACTGCTGCATGTGTCTTTGAGTCCACAGGAAGACACTGAGAGCAGTTCTTTAAGCTTCAGCACATCAGTTGCAAAGTCTGGTATCCTGCAATTTTAGGAAAATGTGAGACCATATGCAACCAAATTTAATTTGCAATAAATTAAATTCCTTTGCATTACTGCAGAAGAAGACATGGTCAAGTGTATCTTGGGCACCTACAGGTGCTTTTCAAGATTGAGTATACTCGGTCATGGTAGCGAATGGGCTCAGTATAAAGCTGTAAATCTGGAGAATTAGCAAATGAATTTCAATGTGTAAAGCAAAACAAGTAACCTAAATTACAAAAACAATTACATAAAAATTATTTGCAAAAAAATATTATTTACGGAAAAGCTGTTCTCTGTTCTACAGGAAGAGTGTTTGTCCATGAATGGGCTCATCTTCGATGGGGAGTCTTTGATGAATACAACAATGAAAAGCCATATTACTTATCGAGAGAACTTAAAGTTGAAGCAACAAGGTAAAAAAATCATATTTCCCTTTAGCTGGTGCTCAGCCTGGATAATGCTCTGGATTAATGTTCAAATATGAAATAAGCCGAGCAAACAAGAACAAATAAAAGAATGAGAGAAAAAATTAAGAATTATAGAAAACAGCAGGCAAAAAGACAGAGAAAAAGTAAAGCATAGAGATCACAATGTCCCTAGCCAGCTATTATACATGAGTGTTGTTTCTCAAGCCTAAAATGCATGTTTCCTGGCATAAGATAAATCCAAGCCTAGTTACACCATCAATGAGGTATACAGACAGACCCCAAAAATTTACTAAATGTAGCCTGACCTGCATATGTGACAGACCATTTCAGTGCTAATTTATTTTTCCTTTCAATAGGTGTACCACTGATATTTTTGGTGAAAACATAAAGAATTCTGGGAACTGTCAAGGGAATTCTTGTAGTGTGACATATTGCTTGTTTGATTCAAACACAGGCCTTTATGAAGAAGGTTGTGTTTTTGTGCCAGAGAAAAACCAATTTGTCAAGGAATCCATTATGTATTTACAGGCACTTCCATCTGTGAGTAATTCCATTCATTTATTACAACACATAAACAGCTAGAAATAGCCTCGGCATTAAGCTGCTTCTTATTCCACCGAATACGATTTACTTGTATGATTTTCCCAAATGGTAGCATTGTTTGAACGTGTTTACCCGTCCAGAGATCTTTACGTCTTATCTTAAGTAAAAATATTTAGCATTATTTTAAGAATATCTTTTGTTATCGTCTTCAACTCATAATCAAGGAATATAACAATACTATTACTAAGACTACCTGAATTAAGAATTAATTCTCTTAGGCTATAGTAGCTTAGAATTGTTATGTAATATTTTCCTTAGTTTAGAGTAGTGGAGGCTCATCCATAGGGAAAGAAGGAAAACCTTCCAAAAAAAGGGATTTAAAAGATTGGTTACAGGGGTACGCAGATCTATAGGGCAAGCCAGAGATGCAACTTGTGTCAATGGTGATGCCCAAAAAGAAGGGTCTGTCTGAAAGAGGGGTGTAGCAAAGAAAGGCACGGACACTCCACCTCTTCACAAGCAGGGCAACTTTATTGAAGCATCACCAGAGACAACGTTTCGACTCTACTGAGTCTTTATCAAGTCTCATTTTGTTTTTGAAAAAGTTGGGTGTGTCAGTACCCCAAAGTGACAGGGGGAAGCCACCGTCCTGACCTCCACCCAGAAGATTGCATTTCCCCAGAAACCAGAGCAGAAAGTCTCTGTGGGACAACGGGCAACGCATTAATTTCAGTCCTGCCGATGCAAGGCATTTGACCAGTGTGAAAACGTCTTGGGATATAATTATTATAGAATAAACATAAAGAGACTAACCCATATGCCATGATGTTATTTTAATTTATGATGTGGACATTGACATCCTACCATGGTCTTTGGGGGCCATTCACCTATTCTCTTCTCAGACCAATCACTATGCTCTGTCCCAGCAGCACAGCCTGTGAGCGTTGAATCATCGATGTGAGATTGTAGGGATCATGATTATGTCAAAATGACCAATATACCCAGAAGAAATGGGTTTGCTACTCTATTGGAGAGGGATGATTTAGGCTAGGGTCAGACGAGCGCATTTTGTACGGACTGTGCGTCCGTGCAGTACGGACGCACGTTCTGGCGGAAGATGCAGTAGTGGCCACACGGTCCGTTTTTTTGACTGACGTTATTTTTGACTGATGTAGATGGGAAATGAAAAACCATTTTGTCCGTCAAAAATGCTGGACGTATAAATGCAGTCCTTCTGGCTACGTTCCATCACTCGCACACAAAGCTATGCGGACGTTGCGGACATGGTGCAGTCTGCATGTCCATTCTAGCGGTTTTACGTTCTTGCCTAACTTGCGTCCGTTTGCCGCGTCCGTCATGTATCCGCACTTCCGTGTGGACATACTTCATGTGTGGACCTCCATTGGTCAGAATGCTATGCTGCCACGGACGTACAAATGTGCGGCAACACGGACGTGAACACTGCGCTCGTCTGACCCCAGCCTTAGACCATCCCTATCTCTGTTGCCCTAAGGTCTTTGCAAAACACATTACTGGAAAAACAAAAGTCTGTTTTTTCAAATGACGTTAGTGATGGGAGTATAATTATTTAAAAAATTTAAATATTAATAAATGACAGAATGATTTTGGTCTCTCAGTCTCTGTCACAGAATCCCACATTACACATAGATAAAGTACTGACCCAAACTATAAAGCTCAATAGCTCAGCTGTTTAGCTAGGATATTGATTAAAGCAATGTTTACAGTGATTATCTATCTGTTATTTTAGGTTTCTGAATTTTGTGATGAGAATAATCATAACATTGAAGCTCCAACCCTCCAAAACAGAATGTGTAATTCCCGCAGCACTTGGGATGTGATCAAGAATTCCATAGACATCAATTCTACATCTCCACTGAATATAACAAATGTTCCAGTACCTACCTTCTCGTTGCTGCAATACAAAGATCGCGTGATTACACTGGTTCTTGATATCTCTGGAAGTATGGCCACCGATGTAAGTGTCACACTATCATAAAATATCTACACATTCACAAAATGTAACATATTAAATTATAGAGGCAAACCTTCATAAAGATATTTGAGCAAAATCAAAGGGAAACACACTTCATAATATAAAAATACTTCTAACTGAATTAATGGATAACAAGAAAATGAATACTTTAATGTGGAAGTTTTTCTATGCTGTATACATACCGTAGTGATAACCCATACATTATGCAAAAAAGACTATCTACATACAGTATGTCACAGAAGTGAGTACACCCCTCACATTTTTGTAAATATTTTATCATATCTTTTCATGTGACACTGAAGAAATGACACTTTGCTACAATGTAAAGTAGTGAGCGTACGGCTTGTATAACAGTGTAAATTTGCCGTCCCCTCAAAATAACTCAACACACAGCCATTAATGTCTTTGTTTTTTTATTAATGCACCAGTATTGCTCACGTATCAATTATAATGTGAACAATGATGCTGCACTAACAATTTTATTTTAGGGGGGTTTAGCTAAAATCACATAATTTCTCAATAAAATAAAGGAAACAGGTTCCCAGGTCTAATTTTTTTAACAAGCATACCCTATAGAATATTTAGCCGCAAAAGGCTCGGATGACAAAATGTGAAAAAATTACTTTACATGCTGTAGATCAGTAGATCCCAACCGTGGTCCTCAAGTTCCCACTAACAGGCCAGGTTTTAAGGATCACCTTGGGGGAATGCAGACTGAATCCTACAATCACTGAGCAGCAAATCCTATCACCTGTGCTGCGCTTCAGATATCTGGCAAACCTGACCTGTTGGGGGTACTTGAGGACCGCGGTTGGGAACCACTGCTGTAGATGATTGAATTTTTATTGAAAATTCTCATTTTTTTACATTTTTTGTTATAGCAGGGCATGACGTATACATATAATAATGATATATTATGAATCTGCCGAGTCTGCCGAATAAAAGGATATATAATTTATCTGGGTCGTATAATAAAACGTAACTTTAAATCGCGTTTAAACACAATGAGCACCAACAGTAAAATTGAGCTCCGCACATAGAGGTGAAATAGCTCAGCAGTGAGGGGGTTATTCTATTCAGAGAATGACGAATAGCAATGAAAATTTGGCGAAATGGCAAGATTTTCGGTGGTTTTGTCCAACAGGTTTAAACAGGCGAATCCCATAGGTTTTAATGTAAAAAAAAAATCCCCATTTTTATCAATTTCTTATTCAACTGTTTATTCTTTTCATTTGCAGCAAAAAGTATTTTTTTATTGTTATAAACTTTTTTGTCATTCTTCTGGATTTTTTCAGCGGAATTATTGATTTAGATTTTTTTCTAAATGGTGTTTTTTTATTATGTAACAGACCTTTTTATTGTTATTCATAGGATCTTTTATATTATTTCCATGCATTTTCATGCATTGTATTTGTTTAAAAAGCCTTTTTAACCCTTTCACTGCTGAGGCATTTCACACCGGTTTCGTTCATCATGTTTAACCGCGTTTTGAAGCCTTATTTTATTATGACCCAGACATATTACATATCGTTCTTTCCGGCAGACTTGGCAGATTCATAATATATCATTATTATATGTATACGTCATGTCCTGTCTGTATATTATAACAAAAAATGCAATAAAATTAGAATTTTCAATAATGTATAACGTGTAAAGTGATTTTTTCCCATTTTAAAATGCAAGCATTTGCGGTTATATTTTCTATGGGTTGCGCTTGTTACAAATTTTAATTTGGGGGAAATCACGCGATTTTTAACAAAAGCACCTCATACAGAAATCATTAGTGCAGCATCATTGTTCACATTATAATTGAAATGGGAACAATATTGCTGCATTAACAAAACAAAAAAAACAAAAAAACTTGTTTATTTATTATTATTTTTTTTAAATATTAATTTATTATGTTTTTTTGCTACATTTTACATTGTCATGTTTGGTATTGTTGGAAAGGTCATGCTCTGGCCGACACAACGATACCAAACATTAACCCCTAGATGCCACGAATCGGGAGATAGGGGGTTCATTGGAACCCCTATCTCCACCATTGGTGGCAGCTAGGGGTTAACGCTAAAACTGATGTCATTGCGCTATGCACGATGACGCCAGTCATCAGGGGGAGATCCCAGAAGCTTGGCCAACATCCAAGATGTCGGCCAGCTCCAGGAGAGGATCACGATCCGGCGCTGTTCGGCGCTGAATCGTGATCCGGCCCCAAGGGGTTAAAGCCAGGCACCATTTGGAAGGGCAGACTGTGCCCTTCCAAACGATGTCTGCCTTTAATCGCTGGCCCCTGGCAATCGGGAGGAAGAGCGGTCTGAAGGACCTCACCCCTCCCTTTCAGGCACCTCCTTCGCACTCGCGGGGGGGCCTGAAATGGATGTCATCGTGCAAGCGCGATGACATCTATTGGTCCCGCCGGGGTCCCGGAGTGCCAAGATGTCTGCCCGCACCGGGGGGGCCAGCAATCGGCCGGAATCCCGGCCGATTGCTGCCTCCTGTGCATGGACACGCTCAGCGCGTGTCCTTAGCAGCCAAGTGGTTAAAGATTGTGATGTTATTTAGTTTTTTATCTCTGTGCTGCGGCTGCTCGGCTTTTTTTGGCAGTGTTTGGTGGTCTGTTCGGTGAATCGTCGGCTGCACTCGGCAGTTTATCGGATGTGTTGGGTAGTTTATCGGTGGCTGTGGGTGGTTTATCAGATGCGAGAGGCGGGTTTATCTGTGGCATTCAGCTGGTGTTGCACTTCGGGGACCCTGCATTGAATGTTGAGCTTGATGAAGTGCGCCTAATTAAAGAGGACCGAAATTTCGGTGAAACTTCGGCTCTCTTTGAATAACTCATTAAGCCTTAGTGCAAGGGCTTTCAAACTCCAGCCCCATCCCCAGCTGTTTCTGAACTACACCTCCCATGATTCTATAGTCATCTATTGCATTTAGAAAATTTGGGGAATTGTAGGCTATCAACATCTGGGATAGCACAACTCGAGATCTTTGTTTTAGTGGCTCCCCTTTATCGGTTCAGTTAAGAGACAGCTGCTACAGTAGTTTCTAGGGTCAGGATTGTTTGTGCTACAATCTATTGCCCATGTTCTATGCTCTGTGGGGAAAGGAAGTAGCAAATCGAAAGTTCCCAATAGTTCCTTCCCAGGGTCCTTTTGCTGGCCCTGCAAGTCTGTGTACATGCAATCTTGCATCAGCCATATATACATATACTGTATATATATTTTTTCCAAGACATCAGTAACACTTGTGATCATTTACAGGGTCGAATTGGGCGACTCTACCAGGCAGCCGAACTATTTGTCATGCAAATCATTGAAACAGGATCCTATGTTGGGATTGTGACGTTTGAAACCTCTGCATACATCAAGTCCGAATTAGTTCAAATAACAAGTGAAGAGCAGCGTGAGACTCTGATATCTCTCCTTCCCAAAGTAGCAAGCGGGGGAACAAATATATGTCCTGGAATTCTCAAAGGAATTGAGGTAATCACAAGAGATTATTTTTCCTGATTTACATTTTACCAATATAAATAAACTTTCAGGGTTATTCAGAGAGAGGTGAAAACCTTGAGAATGACTGGAGAATTGAAAATTCAAGGTCAAAATAGCCAAACCAGAAAAATTCTCCCATTTATCTCACTTTCCAAATTGGCTATTTGGTCTAGATTGTTCATTCTCCTGGCAATTCTCAAGGGTTTCACCTCTCTCTGAATAACCCTGTATGCTTTTTTTAGAGGGGGTGTGGGAGGATGAAATCGACTGTTATGGGCTTAGTACATTTTTACCAATCTAATTAATTAGGGTGAATACTTAATGTGATTGTTATTGAAAGTAGGTCTGAAAACAGTTGATATTTTTTTTAAATTTCTAATAATCTGACTATCATTAATATAAATAAAAAACAAATATTGATGACAACGCAACACCAGTATTGGCCTGAGGCTTGATAAAAACTCATAAAGAGTCGAAACGCTGCCTGGTTCACTTTCTTTTAAACCTGAAGTTGTATTGTCATCATTGATTTTTTTTTATATTTATTACTGGTATTAGGAGGGATCCCAGGACTACGCACCCAGGTACGGCACTGTGCATCACCCTTATTGTACTATGTGGATATCATTGATTTATAAACTGAAAGTAAAAAAATAGCATAGAGGTGAATTGGCGTGGTCAGGTCTCTTAACTAAAAAAAAAATCACTCATAAGAAAACCTGACTTTTTAACTGTTTTGAATGAATAAGGATGGCAACGTTGAAAACGTCCACAAAGTCCTTAACATAGGAAAAATTAATTTAGAAAAGTCAAACAAGTCTTCAAAGCCTGTCTGTATGGGTTAGCTGTCAACTATTGCTCCTAGAGAGCCGAATAGAAGTCGAGTGGCAAAGTTTCTTTCTTTAAAAACATTCTCAGCATCACACTAAACACTAACTTAACATATTCAACAATGTGGCCTCCTTTCCATCCTCCACACTATGTGAAGTGGTGTTGAAAGGCAAAAACAAATATATTGCTCATTTTTAAAGAGGGTAGCAGTCCATTTAAATACTTTTTTCAATAACTATTGTGTACATGCATATGACCACACACTAAGGGCTATATTACAATGTTGCTGCTAACTTAACCAGAGCTGTTTTAAACTTAAAACCTCCATAGGCTATAATGGCTCTGGGAAGTTTACAACAGCTCTGGTTAAGTTAGCACCAACTATATAATATGGCCCTAAAAGCAGGATTTCAGTATCTTGTACACTGAATACTTTGCAAATTGTATTGATGACCATAGACATTCAATCAGGGCTGGACTGGGACAAATATAAACACCAATAAATATTTTAAGACAAGCACAAAGATTTCCACATAAACACACTTAGTCATATATTGCTACCACACACACACACTTAGCCATACAATTATAAACACATCCACATACTCTTAGACTTATATCACACACAAACACACACCTAGCAATACTTTTCAAATACACACACTCCACACACACACAGTCGTACATTTCATTTCATTTCATTTACACACGCACACACACGCACACACTTAGCAATACATTTACACAGGGGTCAAGTCCTTAAAAAATGAGCGTGGGCACTCACCAAGATTTCTGTCTCCCAATTATCACTTACTATCTCACACTTGATACAATCACACACACTGATCTGATATATTTATGTATATATATATATATATATATATATATATAGACACCGCATACATAAAGTGTACTTTATGTATGCAGCGTCTATAGGAGCCGGGCGTGCACCAGGCATTGAATCGTCCAGGAGTGCAGGGACCTTCAATTGGCATATATATATATGGCATATATATATATATATTTATATATATATATATATATATAATATATATATATAGACACCGCATACATAAAGTGTACTTTATGTATGCAGCGTCTATAGGAGCCGGGCGTGCACCAGGCATTGAATCGTCCAGGAGTGCAGGGACCTTCAATTGGCATATATATATATGGCATATATATATATATTTATATATATATATATATATATATATATATAGACCAGGCAAGGAGCACTCACGGACTTGTAGAAAAAATAAAACAACTATTTATTAGGAAGTCATTAAAAAAACGACGTTTCGACTCAAACAAGAGCCTTTATCAAGGATTTTATCCTTGATAAAAGCTCTCATTTGAGCCGAAACGTCGGTTTTTAAATGACTTCCTAATAAATAGTTGTTTTATTTTTTCTACAAATCCGTGAGTGCTCCTTGCCTGGTCTCTATATTATATTTTTGAGGAGTTTTGCACCACGGCACTCGTTAAAGATATTTCCAAAGCGTGAGTGCTGAGAAGGTGGACTGTTTTTATATATATATATATATATGTAGAAAATGGTGGGAGGCACCCCGGGACTAGGTAAAAATAAAATTTATTACTTACATAAATAAAAGTCCGACGTTTCGGCCCAACATAACGGGCCTTTTTCAAGGTATAAAGAGCAGTAAGTGAAGAAACATTTTATAGATAATAAAATTGGACATACTCACCCATCCCCTCCCTGGTGTGGAGTCGACTGCACGCTCCGGGCAACCGGAAGCCGCTGGAGCCCGGCATATTGACGTCATGAGGCCTAGCCGCGTCGCCTTGAGAGACCAGCGCCTGGAGGGAAGGAGTGAGATGTTCCCATGGCAACATTAAAAACAATTCATGGCGGCGGATTACAGATAGATTGCGCTCACGATTTTAGGAGGAGAATCAACAGGCTGTAGCATAATAAATTTCATAAAACAATGTAACTCGTGTAGAAAGTGTAATGGCAAGTAAACGTGTAGTGTGTGTGTGTGCGCAATCTAAAAAGGCATGTAAGGGGAAAGAATATCCCGGAGGTGTGAGTAGCAGAAGGCATAGTGAGAAAAGTTGATAGCCAGCGCAATAAAACTAAGTGGAGCAGAATGTGCATGAATAAATACTACAGGTGAAGAAATAAGTATGCAATAAAAGGTGTCGGCAGTGAAAAATTAGAACAATGAAATGAGACAACGCAGTGTGAGAGTGAAAGAAGAAAAAGTGTTCTGGCGAATTGCCTGCACATACGGTGCCTGTTCGGTGCCTGTTCGAGGGCTGTGATCGGGTTTCTCCGGCGTGTTTGGCGAGGTTAATCCAGATGTTTTTGCAGATTTCGGTGTGCGTTCGCCGGGTTTTGTGGTGAGTGTTCATTGTGTATGCGGTGGCTTTTCCCTACACTACGATGGCCCGTGGTGCTTGCTGAATACACCGCAGGGTTGCCGAAATGGGATTGCCAAATCGCACCGAATTGAAGAGAACGAAAAGTCACCGAACGTGCAGTGACTTTTCGATTCTCTTTGAATAAGCCTGATACTGTTTATCACACATAGGATGCATAAACCTACCAGCCACAAGTCTCCCCAGAGTACCGATCATACATCTCTCTAGTACTCTGGCCTCCTGGCTGAACAGTACACTGGCCAACTGGCCATCACTTCCTGTGGTCCACGAGGCAAATGCAGGCATACTTATGGTCATTCTAGGACTGCAATCAATTATTATGCTATAATCAAATGTTCTAAAATGTAGCACTAGTCGCTGTGAGCTGGGTGAATAGTAAAGAGAAATAGAAATATAGCAGCTAAATTAGTGGGAAAGGGGTAAGTGTATAACGATGATTGTGTTGGAAGTGATGTGGACTTTTTTGAGCACTGTCAGAAGTTATGTCAAGATATTGGCTATGCGGATATAATCTTTGAATATATGCTCACTGATTTGTTCATTATGAAATATCTGTTACTATAGAGCTGAATGATTCTATGAAGTTTTAATCAAACAGAAATGGCTTAGAGATTCGTCATATAGTATTGTAAATACTACATTTAATAAATGTAATAAATAATAATAACTGAGATTTTTACTTTTTGGTTCGCTGCTATCTGTGCATATTTTGCTTTATGGAATCTGTACATTTTGCTGTTGCTTGACATTTCATTTTTGTAACTTGTCACCTCTTCAGGTGAATAGTAAGCGTGATGGGTCTGCACTTGGCAGTGAAATAGTATTACTATCAGATGGAGAAGACAATGGCGGTGATGTCGCTGTCAGGTCTTGCTTTCCTGCTATACGGTCGAGTGGAGTTAAGGTTCACTTCATAGCACTGGGTCCACTTGCTGCTTTATCACTTGGAGAAATCATAATTGAAACAGGTCAGTAAATGTAATTCAGCTTAATTTGAAAGTCAGAAGTAAAGTGCATTACTGAAAAAGTGAAATACATGCAGGCTTATTCAGAGAAAGGTGAAAACCAGGAGAAATGGCAGGGGAAGAGAACAATGTAGACCAAATAGCCTATTTGGAAAGTAAAATAAATGATTTTTTCTGGTTTGGCTAGTCTGACCTAGAATTTTCACTTCTCCAGTTATTCTCCTGAGTTTCACCTTTCTTTGACTAGACCTGATGGAAAACACTCCTGTCGTTGTATTTTACATTATCATGGTACATTTCATTGTGGTTACACTGTATTGCTATAAATAAAAGCAAAACCACACTGAAACACACAGATATATACACAGAAACAAATTCACGCAAAAACCAGACACATATACACCGGACCAATGGATCTCACATTCACTAGATCTCAGGATCCGTGTGGATTTAATGCTGGTAGTGGTATATATGGCTCCCCCTGTTGCTGAATCTCCTGTAACGCATGCAATCTCCCTGCACGCCAGTCTGCCTGGATCACACAGGGTCTGTGACAGTCACTGCAGGTCTATTTTAGCACATTTTTGGATGCAGTATAAATTTACAAGTGAACCTGGCAATCACTTTCATTTCTGACTTTCATAGGTCAGAGTTGCACTAGGTCAGGGCTGCCAAACGCTGGCCCCTCAGATGTTTCTGAACTACAACTCCTATGATTCCCTGGCCCTCTATTGCATTGAAAATAACCTGGGAATAAACTACAGAGGGGACGTGAAATTGAATGCCCTGTACTAGATGATTTGGAATGCATTGCTCTTTATCTCGCTGTCTTTCTATCATAATTATGCTGGAGTACTTTATGGTTTTAAATGTACATTTTTTTCCAGGAGGTAAACACCTTTTATCATCAGATAAAGTGGACGGAAATGGATTAATTGATGCTTTCAGCAGTATTTCTGCAGAAAATGGTGACATTTCTCAAACGATTATTCAGGTGAAGTGCTTTTCATCCTTCTTAAGTATTGTCTATTTTTTAGAGAAGAAAACAGATTTCTTGCTCATAATTACAAAATAGTGAAAATCTATATGAAACAATGATCATATATGTATATATACTGCTTGGGTAGTTTGGTAAGCTTCGGAAAGGCTCTGTATGCAAATAAACCTGCTGGTATCCTATATTAAGGATTAGTTAAGGAGGCTTTTTAAATGTAATTCCTCACAACCAAAAAAATTAAAAAAGGATCAACAGCTTTCCTTGTGGGAAGGGGGTGGGTGAGCTGCACTGCCCTCAGAAACCCCCTCAGACTATTTGCATGGTACATAATGTGGATGGGTTGTTTGACAAAGAAATGTATCTACTTGGGCTTTTTTAATATAATACCTCTCACCTCTCTTGTCTTCAATTGTTGAATGGGGTCACAACTCCCATTATTTTTTACACAGACACAAAGGGGCGATTATAAATATATATATATATTCACAGGAAATAACAGACCGAGATAATGTACGATAATGAGGGATGGTGAGGGGCGTGGTCACATGTCTAATGTCCTTCCCCTGACACCCATGGGTGGAGGACACTACTGCATTTCTAACCCAACTTATATTAATTGGCCAACGCACTGAATGGGTGAAGATGGGGGATGGACACAAGTCCACCTCCTAAGTCTATTAACTCCCACCTGACACTTCGTGCACCTGTATTAATCACCTCAACCTGCCGCGTGTTTATGTGGGCTGCGGGGTGGACACTGGTATGTTTACCCTCATTAACTGTACACCCACGCAGAAGCTGAGGGGACCAGTGAGAGGTAATACACTCCACACCACATCAGGCTGGGATATACTGTAGGTTGTTTTGCGGGTCATTCAGTCTCCCCATATGCATTTATTAATTTACATTTTATAGCGGTGACTTGCTAGCAAGTGCTGTTCCGCCTCCATCTCCACTAACTTAAAAGCTGGCAGCCGTCACTTAATGCCCCAAGAATGATCAAAAACAAATCACCTGACAGATCCACGTTGTTAATTTTTCCCCTGTTTCCTCTACATGGAGTATTGTTTTGATGTGATTCGTACGAAGCGCCAAGCAAAAAGGAATGTGCAACATACAAACTTTAATACGATCAATTGAGGGAACCTGGTGATAAAATGGTCAGCAGCTTAAAAATAAGTAAAACACTTGTGGTGTCTGGTTACTACAAATATACATTTTTGTGCAGTGGATTAGGATATGACCTCTATTAAACTTGGTGTCTAAACATACAGGGTTATCCAAAGAGATTCGAAAAGTCACCGCACGTTCGGTGACTTTTCGTTCTCTTCAATTCGGTTCGTGTTGCCGATCCCATTTCGGTGACCCTGCGGTGTATTCAGCAAGCACCACAGGGTCCCCGAATTGCAGGGAAAGGCTACCGCAAACCAAATGAAAACTAATCGCAAAACCCAGCGAATGCACGCCGAAAAACCCGCAAAAAACATCTGGATTAACCCGTCGAAGACGCCGGAAAAACCCGAGCATGAGCTGATCACACGCAGCGAAGCCTCCAGAAAAAGCCGAGACCGCAGACGAGGGAGGTGAATAAATTAGGAAAACAGTTTGTATGAAAGTGAAATGCTGTTTGCAAAGAAACTACTGAGCGAAAATGTCTGAAATTTACATATGAGGTCCAGGGAATGATAATAATTAGGGCTGTTACAGAAAAAATAAGTAAAGTTAAAAAAAAATCGGACTTTTAAAAAAAAAATGCTTAAAATATCATAAATATCTATAAATAAAGAGACTCTTTACTGCAGAATTTTATAATGAACGGTTTATTAGATATTGAATTAAAACGGGAATATTTTTAACATTGAAGCCTATGGGATTCTAATGAATTAATTTACCGAATTAAACCACCGAATGGCAGGGCATTTCGGGAACCTTTCACTGCTGGTTTTCGTTCTCTGAATAGCCGAAGCAGTGCTTTTCATGGGGATTCACTGCCCTCGAACAGGCACCAAACAGGCACCGTATGTGCAGGCAATTCGCCAGGATTTGACGAATTGCCTGCTCTCTGGATAGCCGAATTGCCAGAAAAGGTAACCGAATGCTGATTTTCATCGTTCGGTTACCTTTGTCAAGCAATTCGGATCTCTTTGGATAACCCTGATATAAAATTTGGAAAGGGGATTACCAAACATTAAGCAATTGTTTACATACCACTTGGAATACTGATATTCTGTTGTAATGTGGCTTTTACAACGAGGGGATTTTTTTAAAAGACAAATTATGTGGTTTTCCAGTACTATGGTAGTTTTAGGATGAATATGGCTATGATAAAATAAGATGACTGACATGGTGTTATTATTTGCTCTTTAAAGAAATATTTGTATAGTAATTGTAAGGGAACCATGAATTCTAATAATATGCATCAATTATTTTATATTGTATCTCATGGACATTTATTTAATTTGGATTTCTAGCTGGAGAGTATTGGGCAAAGCCTTATATCAAAAGAGTGTTTGAATGGCACAGTGTACATTGACCAAACAGTGGGGAATAATACATTTTTTCTTGTCACATGGCAAACTGGTGTCCCATTCATCAGTTTGAAGAAACCAAATGGGACATTGTATGATGCAACGCATTTCACCAGCGATACAACTGCAAAATCATCTAGGCTCCAGATTCCAGGTACTGCAGAGGTAAGTTACTCTCAATTGGACCCCACTATTGGCTCAATTTAATTCCCTCAACCTTTTACAGATATATTTCAACCATTTTTTCTTTTTCGGAGAGTAAAATTTGGGCTTACCAGCATTTTGATTCCTGGGTCAAGTGTTATCTCTCGCTGCCATACTTTTTAATGGAAATGTTTATCTTTAGTGATTCGATTCAAATGAATTGCTAAGCCGACAGCCAAAAAGATATAAAATGCTGAAAGGTGTTGATAAATGGATTTTCAGGCAGGGAAACATGGAAAATAATACAAAATATCCTTAGTTTTAATTCACGTGTTAATTTATCATATGGAACCTGGCCCAAAACCCTAACCGTAAATATTTTTAAGGTTAAAGTTAGGGTTATCTATAGGGTTAGGGTTATTAGCAGTGACTAATAAGGTGCACTATCATGTAAAAAAGCACTTTTTTGGCTTTTTCTACAGATTTTATCAACAGGTTATTAATCAAATATCAGCTGCAGCTGAATTTTTTTCAATCTAATCAGCAGACACCAGACAAAACTTAGTGCAGGGAAGAATAATGATATTTTATTTGAGATGAAGACCAGTTTATATCGGAACAGGGTTTTGGTTGGAACAAGACACAAACAATAGAGTATATTGCCTAGAGTAGGGGGATGAGAATTGTATTAAGGAGATACAGAAATTTTATTAGCATTCAACAGACAGTATTATCACATTATCAGCGATAACTCAACATCAAATCAAACTAAGGACAAATAATCGCACTGACAGGGATAGACTGACAATAGGTCTACATTAGATTACTTACACAAACTAATCTCCTAAAATACAATCGGTTTTATCAATCCTATACATTTAGCAACATTAACCGTTAATGCCCATTGTCTGTTAGATTTGGCTTTGCCACATTTGGCTGGAGGCCAGCATCCAAACCTCTCCAATGGGCACCAAAGCCACATAGTGTCGGCAAGATCGAAACATGTGCCATGAAGGTTGAGGGGGACAAAGGATGGAGGAAGCTTTGGTTACATTATGATCTACTTCACTCCTTTTTGTGGACAGGAAAAAAGGCAAACAGTTACAGAGTGCACCGGCTTATTTATTGTATTTTTATACTTACAATGATTTCCTTTTACCTGGTCAATATCTATCAGGGTTATTCAGAGAGAGGTGAAAAGCAGGAGAATGGCTGGAGAATGGAAAATTCTAGGTCAAAATAGCTGATTTGGAAAGTGAGATAAATGGGAGACTTTTTCTGGTTCGGCTATTTTGACCTAGAATTTTCCATTCTCCAGTTATTCTCCTGCTTTTTGCCGCTCTGAATAACCCTGTGTATGTCATCGTTTTGTTCTAATCCTTTCTGTTTCAAAGGGGTGTCGAGTATCTTGGTGCATAAATAACTTGGTGAGAGTGAACCATCTAATTATTTTAATTTTAGGTTTTAATTTTCTCTCTATCTGTCAATGCCGCCACAATATGATCAGGAAATACTGTTTCAAATGGTAGAAGTACTTATGCCTTATTATTAATTGTACAAACATTAATTTGTGTTGATTGTGAAAATTTATTTTTTAATTAAAATGCGCTAATAGTGTTTATATTTGTCTAGACTGGGCCGTGGTCATATAGCCTTTGCAATACAGGAACATCGGCTCAAGTTGTTGGTTTGGTTGTGAACTCTATGCTGGTTGATGTAAATGTGCCACCAGTAACTGTGAACGCTCACATGAACATAGAGAAAAATGAATACCCAAATCCAATGGTCGTGTATGCATCTGTAAGCCAAGGGATGGTTCCTGTGACGGGTGTAAACGTCACAGCAACTATTGAAACTGCAGCTGGCATTTCAGATGAATTTGAGCTTTTGGACAATGGTGCAGGTAATGATTTAAAATTATGTCGAGCTATTATTTTACCCATGTAAAATTGCAAAACAATAGTTTCATTTTGCTTTAATATTGAACAGGTACCCTGACCTACAAAGCTCTCACTAACTCTGCTCCCCACCACCTGTCCTCACTAATCACCAAATACACCCCAACCCGCTCCCTAAGGTCAAACAGTGACCTGCACCTAGCTTCTCACCGCATCACCTCTTCCCATGATAGACTGCAGGATTTCTCACGTGCAGCTCCCATCTCTGGAACGCTCTCCCTTGTACTGTCAGACTTTCCCTAGTTTCCCTACCTTCAAACACTCCCTTAACCCTTTCATTGCTGAGGACCTGTGGGGAGCGTCCTCATTGACTCCTAAGGAAAGATAGGGGTAGAGATCAGGGTTCATTTGAACCCAGATATCTCCCGACTGTTTTCAGCTAGCAGGGTCAGGTTTGGTATCATTAGAAAGGCCAGAGCATGGCCTTTCCAATGATACCAAACATGATCATGTTTAAAGTAAAGAAAAAAAATAATAACAATAATAAAAAAGGTGTTTTTTTAAGACGTGAAATGTCTCAGCAGTGAAGGGGTTAAGACATTCCTATTTAGGGAAGCCTACCACCCGACTCACTGACGCAACCAGTCCATCACTCCCACCAGTCCATCACTCTCACCTTGCAGTCCATCACTCCCACCAGTCCATCACTCTCACCTTGCAGTCCATCACTCTCACCTTGCAGTTCTCTCCTCCTGTTTCCACCACCAACCCTTCTAGATTGTAATTTCCCACGGGAATAGGGCCTTTGTTTTCTCCTGTACGGGTTTGTCAAAATGTTGTTCAATGTATTGTAACCCTGTCTATATTGTGCCCATTGTACAACGCTGCAGAATATGCTAGTGCTTTATAAATAAAGAATAATAATAATAACCGATGAAGCCATCATTTCCAGTATGGTCACTCAAACTTACATGTGATTGCAAGGTCTGTTTGGAGGGTTGCAGAGCTGATTGTTATAAGATACTCTACGCATATGTTGTAGCTGGAGATTGTAACCCCAGAAGGCTTTTGAAGCATGAACTGATTGTTGCCTTTCCAGAAGAGAAGCCCCTCTGCTTTGGATGTCACAACCTGCTTGGACAGCCAAGGTGGGGACAGGGGGGACCTAGCACACCATGACCACACCATTGTAAATTGAGTGATCACAGTGCGCTGATCGCCTTCATCACTCTACATAGAGAAGGCTCTCTGTGGGTTGACTCAGTGCTGGTCTAAGCTTAATGGATTGGGACGTGGAAGCAGGAACCAATTCGGGAGCAAGATCCTCCCAACAATGGCTCTGAGTACATCTGCATTAAGAGCCATTGGATTGGCTGGATGTTTGCTCGATGAAATGAAAAGAACCTCAAAAGTGAGATTCATTTTATATTTGCTTTTTTTCAAGGTGCTGACATTGTAAAGGATGATGGTATATACTCAAGGTATTTCACAAATTTCACATCAAGTGGGCGATATAGCTTAAAAGTACGCGTTGAAGGTAAAAAGGATAAAAGTCGTTTGGTAATTCCCTCCAGTAGAGCAAAGTATTTGCAAGGATATACAGAAAACGGTAAGAGCAAACTTAATATTAAATTTCTTGAAAATAACTAATGTGCCTTTTTTCTTAAATGGAAAGAGACGTGTACATATTGTGATTAAGGAATGTTATGCTGATTCAAAATCATGCTAGTTCTATTTAATTGAAAGTGGATCGTGCCGGACAGAATATAGCATATTCTCTAATGAATAGGGTGGTCATTCAGAATTAACCAACCTCTGTTCAAATAAGCCTCAGCTGTGCTGGAAATTGAAGCCACATAAAATTTCACCAACATTTTTTGGAGACTATGATTATTAGCCCTTTTATCAATGCAAACGTACTGCATGCTATATGTATACTATGACAAGACCTCATTGGCATGATGTGGAAGATAATTCAAGATATCATAAATATGTGCCAGAAATAGAGGAATCAATTGTGATGTTGTTGCTACATGCAAGACCTAAGGCTCCTACGGAAAGAACTGACGTAACTTTTTACGTGAGAAATAACATTTGCAATTCTGATTTATGCAAAGTGCTTAATAATAAAAAATAATAGTAATGTATTTTTGTATACAGGGTTATTCAGAGAAAGTTGAAAAACAGAAGAATTGGTAGGAGAAGAGAACAATTTAGACCAAATAGCCGATTTGGAAAGTGAGATAAATGGGAGAATTTTTCTGGTTTGGCTATTTCGACCTAAACTTTTCACTTCTCCAGTCATTCTCCTGAGGTTCACCTTTCTTTGAATAGACCTGTTGTGTCATCAGGGCCGGACTGGGAATAAAAATCAGCCCTGGAAATAAAATTTAGACCAGCCCTATAGTGCTAAATTAAGTGACTTTAACGCATGCCCCAAATTACAATCTGAACGCTAACGGGCTAAAAAATACAACCCTTAGAGCATTAGTGATTGTGCTCGCTTCTGTGAGCTTACTGTACTTTGTGCTTCCCATGTTAAGGATAGGGAATGCAAAGTCCTAACTTGAATTACTGCACTGATGACTTAACGAAAAAGTTAACCACCGCTAGAAGCTGGTGCTAACTGATAACATTTCTCCTGAATCATTTACCAGCAGCTAAACCCCCCCCCCCAAAAAAAAATCAGAGACTCACCTCTCATGCCTTGGCGAGAACAGTGGGCCGATCAGCCTCTTCTGGCCACAGGGAGCAGAGTGAGACTGGGGACAAAAAGTCCCCAGTCTCCCTCCTCGAATCAAGTTGCGGACCTGCAAGATCTCACGAGAGGCGAGATCCTGCAGGTCACGCGGCCGGTCAGCAAAGGCTCCATGGAGTCCTATGGACTGCAGTAGCAGGTACTTGCAGTGGCGCTTAGTGCTGCATTACGGGGCAGACTTCTGAATCAGCGCCTGACCCGTAATATGGAGCTTAAACAGGGACACTAAGGGGAAACCTGCAGGCACATATTATTCACCTTAGCGTCTCCATTTTAACACAGCGCAAGGAATAGCGCCCACAAGCTCTTATGGTGAAAGAACACAGGAAAAATAAAAAAAGCGGAAATAAAATCCTGGTATATAACTAGAGGAGACATTCCATAATAATAAAATAATAATTACAGCCCTCATTACTGACCAGTCCCTGAGTTAAGCTAAAGTCCCACATATACAGGGTTATTCAAAGAGAGCCAAACTGGCCCAAAAATTGCACCAAACAGAGAATTTCCCTATACGGTGCAATTTCAGGGCCATTCGGCTATTCAAAGAGCAGGCAGTCTGGCAAATTTTGTTGAATTGCTAGGGAAAAACAGTGCCTGTTCGGCGTCAGTGAAATCCCCCATAGAGAAGCAATGGTTAATCTATTCACAGACACTGAACAGCAGAGAAATGACAGTGAAATCGCCCTGAAGTTCAGTGGTTTCATTCGACAGGCTTAATCAGGCGAATCCCATAGGTTTCAAAGATAAAAATATTCCCATTTTATCCAATACCTAATAAACCATTTATTCTTTTAATTTGCAGCAAAAAGTCTCTTTTTTTAGGCATTTGTCTGGTGAACTATTTTAAAATGTTTTTTTTTGTAGAAGACCTTTTTATTATTATTCATAGGACTTTATATACTATTTACAGGCATTTTCATGCAGTAGTATTTTGCAAACCGCATTTAAAAGTTGGGTGGTTTTATTTTTTGTGGCTGTGTTGGGCAGGCCGTTGGGTACGTTCGGCAGTCTCTTCGGTGGCTTGCGGGTGCGTTCAGCAGTCTCTTTGGTGGCTTGCGGGTGCATTCTGCAGTCTCTTTGGGCGGCTTGCAAGTGCGCTCGGCAGTCTCTTCGGTGGCTGTGCTTGGCAGGTGTGTTCGGCGGTTTGCTCAGTGGGTTTGCGGCTGCCTTTGGGTTGATCTGCAGCATTCAGCAGGTTTGCAGCGTTCGACGGGTCGATTCACTGCACTTTGGGGACCTTGCGGTAAATGCTGAATTCACCGCACGGTCTGCAAATTTAACTTGTCGAAGTGAGGTGTACCAGAGCACTGAAATGTCAGTGACAATTCGGTGCTCCCTGAATAACCTGAGTAAACACATTAAACAGTTATTTATATAAATAGGGGCAAATAAATCATATAAGGAGGAATATCAGAAAAACTTCACTAGTCATGAATCCCCCCCACTGCAACTTAATTTACTCACAGTGTGCCTCTTTACCTCCCTGTCAGGACCTGAAGCTGCTGCTGGAATGGAGGAGGCAGGGCCGCAAGGCTCCCCAGCACCATCAGCCCATAAATCAAGCAGCCTGCTGAGATTCCTCCCGGTATCCCGGTAGGCCAGTCCAGCCCTGTGTGTCATATTCCACAGAGATGTACAAGATATGTGAATAAGGGGGTGATACATTAGAACGACAGACATAAATTAACAAGGGGACACAGTTTGTTGGGGGACCCTGACACCAGGGGAATTTGCATTAAATAAGGAATATGCTGTAAATTCTGTGACGTAGGCATGTACATGTGCACTAGGCATAGGTGTGAGCAGGGGGAGTGCTGGGTGTGTCCAGGCACACCCTAATGGTTGGTGAAGAGGTCTTCTTTTACCTCCTGCATTGACATATTAGATGTCCCTTCTCTGTTTCATAATGAACATCATAAAAACGGACTGATTACAGGTTTGTTATTTCTAATGAAAAATGTGCATTTTGTGCAAAATCTTCTAAACCTACGTTTTCAGTTAATAAATGTTGGGTAGGTGCACACCCTAATGTAACGGGCTGCGCAAGCCAGTGGCGCTAGGATGGGTTTTAAATAGCTTTGGAGCGTAGCAGAGCTGTAACTGCCTGACGTCAGAGCGTGTTGTGAGTTTTATTTATTTACATATAATATTTACACACCTTTCATGTTACCCCTTAAATAATAGTTAGAAATTCTATATGTCTGGAAACTAAACTGAAAAAGAGGAAAACGTTTTTTTTTTTATTTTGAAGATTGTCATGGTATTAAACTTTATTATTTTGTTTCAGGTTCAGTTATTATGAACGCTCCTAGACCTGTAGTCAGTGATAACGAATTAAACATTGGATCTTTCAGTCGCACAGCATCAGGTGGAGCTTTTGAAGTACTTAACTTTATTCCTGGAGAAACATTGGATATTTATAAACCAGAGAAAATAACAGACTTGGCTGCAAAGATAGAAGAAAAAACAATTGTGCTGTCATGGACAGCAACAGGGGATGATTTTGACAAAGGAACTGGTATGTGTTTATTTCTCACTTTTCTTTTTTCTGTTTTGCAGGGTTTTTAACCCCTCAACATCCAGTTATATTTATTTTACTGCTATTACATCATGCACACATGGGTAATTCCTTATGTGTTTAAAAGTGTTATCTCTAAACAGCCTGTTATCATTAGAATTCTTTGGTTACATTTTCATATATAATCATGGAAGACATAAGGGGTTATTCAACAAGTGGCGAACTTGCCACCGAATTGCACTGAACAGTTTGTCAATTCTCAAAGCTGTCAATTCGCCATATACTGTCTAATTGGGAGCAAAATATGGTGCAGTTTCCACAATTCGGAGATCTTCGGTAGCAGCAAAATTGTCCCATAGAGAAGCAATGTTTATTCTATTCACAAAATGCCGAACTGCACCAAAATGTCAGTGAAATGCGCTGATCTTTGGTGATTCAGTTCGACAGGTTTAAACAGGCAAATCGTTTTTACATTTTTATTATTCAACCATTTATTCTTTACATTTTCAGCAAAAAGCCTTTTTTATTCATTGCCTTTTTTTTGTAATTTTCAGGCCAAATTTTTGATTCCCAGTTTTTTTCAATTCTATAACAGACCGTTTTAGAATTTTTTTTATAGGACTTTTTTTTATTATTTCCACACATTTTCATGCATTTTTATTGTTCTAAACACCTTTCCGAATAATAGCAGAGCTTTTTTTCCCTGCAGTTCGAGCAGTCAGTTCGGCGCTCTTCAACTGTCTTCGGTGAAGTTCAGCGGGCTCATCGGCAGGCAGCAGCAGTCTTTGCCGGCTCCACGGTTGGCACAATTCGGGGTCCCGGTGGCTAATACTGAATTCACCTCTGGGCTGGCGTACTGGAATCACCGCAGTGCACCAAAGTGCACCAAAGTGCGCTGAACGAGAAAGCACCGAAAATTTCATTGAAATTTCGGTGCTTTCTGAATAACCCCTTAAGCTATTATTGCACTTATATTATTAGGTATTTGGACTTGAGCTGCTGAGAAAGCGGCTTGGTCATCATAACACAGACATTAAGGCTAGGGTCAGACGAGCGCATTCTGTGCGGAAAGTGCATCCGTGCACAACGGACGTACTTTCTGACTGACGACAAGGTAGTGTCCACACGGTCCGTTTTTGTGACTGTTTTTTTTTGACTGATGTAGAAGGGAAAATAAATTAATATGAAAAAAATTTTGGCCGTTAAAATGCTGGACGTTAAAAATGCAGTCTGTCTGACTACGTTCCATCACTCACACACAAAGCTATACGGACACAGCGCATTGTGCGTCTGTTCTAGCGATTTTACATTCTTGCCTAACCTGCGTCCGTTTGCCGCGTCCGTCGTGCGTCCGCACTTCCGTGCCGGATGTACTTTGTGCGTGGGGCTCCATTGGTCAGAATGCTATACTGCCATGGACGTACAAATGTGCAGCAACACGGACGTGATCAGTGCGCTCGTCTAACCCCAGCCTAAAGGTGAGCTGAAAATGGAAAACTGCTGACACAAATCTTTTCCATATGCATCTCATTTTTAACGTAGTAGTTCTGGTTTTAACTAGGCTTGTGCACCGATTTTTTTTTCGGTTCGATTCGGTTCGATTTTTCGGATTTTTAAACTTTTCGATTCGGCTCGTTTCGACCGATTTCGGTTTAGATTCGATTCGGTTCATTTTTCGGGTACATTTTTTTTCCGGAATATCGGCCATTTTTCGTATTTTCGTGTCACTGTGCTTGGTTTTTGTATTGACTTTTCGGAAATTTTCGTTTTTCGGAATTGTACATTTTTCGGAATATCGACCATTTTTCGTATTTTTCGTGTCACTTTACTAGTTTAATGTATCGACTTTCCGTTTTTTCTGAAAATTTTCGTTTTCCTAAAATTTTCGTTTTTCAGAAAATTTTCGTTTTTCGGAAAATTTTCGTTTTTTCGGAACGTCTGTTCTCCTCGTTTGACACATTTCAAGTCCATTCGAAAAATCCGAAAATATTTCGTTTCGGCTCGGAAAACGTTTCGGATCTGACATTTTCGGATCTAAAAATTTTCGGAAATTTGGCCGCATCCGAAAACACGAATCGGGAAATTTCGTGAAAATTCCGAAATTCCGAAACCCGAAACGCACATCCCTAGTTTTAATGTAGTGATCTGGCTTACATTTGTCGTGCCGGCTCGCAAAGCAGTTGACCCCCACCCAGTGGCGTCACTAGGGTTGGTGTCACCCGGTGCGGTAACTTATGGTGTCACCCCCCCCAAGTTTTACAGGTTTTTTTTTAACTACTTTCATTCATAAATCAGTACTCCCATATAACACTGAATGCTCATAATAGCAATTTTTCTTTTTTTTCTGTAACAGACCTTTTTATTATCATTCATAGGAACTTATATGTTAATTCCAGACATTTTCGTTCAGTAGTTCTTTTTAAAACAGCAGGCGACGGGTTTGTGGCAGCATTCGGTGACTGATTCCCTGCCCTTCTTCAGGGAACCCTGTGGTGAATTCACCGGGGAAGTTTGATTACCCAGGGTGCGGGGAATAACAGAACACTGAAATGTCTGCTTCATTTCGGTGCTCTGTGAATATCCTCTTTGTGGTGTTTTTTTGCCACCCCCTGGAAAGTGCCAGCCTAGGCCTTGCCTACCCAGGACATACTTGAAAATGAGAGAATTCTCAATGTATCCTTCCTGGTAAAATATTTTTGTGTGAAAAAATAAAAAATAATTATTATTTTTAGGGTGTCACCCTAGGGGGTGGTGTCACCTGGTGCGGGCCACCCCCCCTAGCGACACCCCTGCCCCCACCATAGGGGAATTGTCACATAGTACATCCTGCCTTTAGTGTTCCTCCAACCTCCCAAAAAATAGTCTCAATGTGCTGAATAACATCTTCAGCAACAGCAATAATGTTCACTTTTTTTGCACCCATTTCCATGCCCCTTTTTCCACTTAATTTTATTCATGCCCCGTTCCTAGTTTATTTTATTTGTGCCAAAATTACAATATTGGTCTTTGCCCTGTTACCATTTTATTTGACTTGTGCCCTATTATGTTTGATTCATGCCCCTATTTTATTTGTGCCCAATCTTTTTAAATTTTTTGCTTCTTATTCTGCCTCGCTAGAAAAGCTGTGAGCCGTGGGTGCTTGAGACTAACTAAATCTGTATTGACCAGTACTCACATGATGAAAGTTCAGCAGACAGTGTCAACTCAGCCAAACTGACACGTAGAAAGATAAATCCAGTTGAAAACTTTAATGATCAGACTGACAATCTTTGTAATAGTGTACAGCAATGCAGGTGAAAAGAAACTAGTTCTGTCCAGCATTGAGATAAAATGGCTGCTAGGTGACCAGTAATTACCTCAGAACTAGACTGAGCAAAAAGGGGCGGAGCTAGCTGGATGCAGCAAGGCTAAGAAAACCCAGCAGGAACAAAATAGCTATTAAATAATAACTGTAAGCGTCAAAAGGCAGATTCAACACATAACATTAAAATATACATATAAACTCTGAATCATGGGGCACTACACTTCTGTTTTATTAGATTTTTGCCCCATTTTAATTATTGTTAATTATTTTTATACATGAAACCCTCTTTCTACCATCTACTATTCAATAATCCTTTTGATTTCTTTATAATCCCTGCAACAATTTATGGGATTGGTCCCATAGGGAAATATAGCCTTTACATTTAAATGAGGTATGAAGAGGGAATGCTTAGAGAATTTCAAATTTCTTGATTGCTGTGGTCACATACAGGTCTATTGAAAGAAAGGTGAAATTTAGGAAAACGGAGAAGTGAAAATTCTAGGTCAAAATAGCCAAACTAGAAAAATTCTCCCATTTATCTCACTTTCCAAATCAGAGATTGTTCTCTTCTCCTGCCAGTTCTCCTGTTTCTCACCTTTCTCTGAATAGCCCTGATAGTTTATATGCTTCAGCAAAGCAATTGTATAAATACTTTTCTCTTACCTCCTGTTGTAATGTACATTATTTGCCTACATTTGGCATGACAATATGCATATTTTTTAGTGTTTTGTTTTTTTCTGCCTGACTTCTTTAATGTTAATGACTTCTTTAAATTAAAATTAGCATGGAAACATAAATTGTGTTTTTTTAACATAATCTTTATGTATAAGTTGATGTGTTTAATCAGTGTTTCATTATTATTTGTTTTTAGCTTCAGAATATGACTTACGAATGAGCGCCGATCTTGTAGATCTCAGATTCAACTTCAGCGTGTCTACTCCAGTTAACATTTCCCTTATGACGCCACAACCAGCTGGATCCAGTGAAACATTTACATTTGTACCAGAAAACATTGTCATCAAAAATGGTACTATACTTTATTTTGCAATTGTTGCAATTGATAAAGTATTACAAATTTCAGATTTATCAAACATAGCACAAGCTTCACTTTTCATTCCTCGAACACCAGATTCTACTGTTCCGACTACTACAACGCCTACCACAACACAATCTAACAGACTTACCTCAACAAATTCTGGTTCTAAGCAAGTGAGCTTAGCCATCTTTGCATTGTTATTTATTGTGGCATGCCAAATTCATTTTTAACCCTTGGTCTGCTCCAACTGTATTACTCAATGAATTTTATAAGGGAAAAAAAATCACTGTATTGCTGTGAATGTATGAATAATTATTGAAATGTGTTGTATTTTTAATGGGACATGCTGTGCAAAAGATAAGTTGGTGGTTGGAAAGAAATTAATCATTGACAACTTGTGAGCCCTCAGTTCTTTGCCTTTAACTTTATAATTTACCTTGTATTCCTTGCCACGGTCTCCTTTGTCTCCTTCCTTGCAACTACATCCCTACTTAAAAATTCTGGACCTGAATGGACCTCACCTCATAAAGACTGTCCAGCGGCAGCTGATGGACAGCCTTCAGGGCGTAGGGAAGAACTCCTGTTTCAAGTCTATCACAGCAGCAAAGGACAGCTGGCAGGGGGAAAGTGTTTACATATGTGGGGGGGAGGGTTGGGACCCTGCTGTCACCATGATCATTTAAATCCAAATGAATGAGGCACCTTAATAATTGTGTGGAAGTTATTATTTTTTCGAAAAACATTAGTGTTGCGCATTATACAGGGTTATTCAGAGAAAGGTGAAAACCAGGAGAATTGGCAGGAGAAGAGAGCAATCTATACCAAATAGCCGATTTGAAAAGGGAGATAAATGGGAGAATTTTTCTGGTTTGGCTATTTCTACCTAGAATTTTCACTTCTCCAGTCATTCTCCTGAGGTTCACCTTTCTTTGAATAGACCTAAATGTTGGAAAACCCAATGATATGGATAACAGTCATAACACCATACATTATTTGAAGGTAATTTTAACATAGTTTGTATATGATATTTGTTAGTAGAGGGACATTCTTTGGTTGGTTTAGTAGCATGAGTTCTACTGCTAAATTCTTTTCATACGTACTAATTCCTTATATATCTATAGATTATCCAGTAGGCTTTATGTTTAGCAACATATCTGGACAATATATTTTTGTCTACGTTAGAAGAATGCAAAGTCTTCATGCCATTTCACGTATCCAGCCATTTTCTCAAGAAACCCTACAGACTTTTCTCTCAAAACACCTATTGTCATTATATCTTCTCTCTTAAAAACTCATCAACTACTCGTTCGTAGAGAACCTCAGGCTGTTGCTTCTCCGTGTTCTCTGGTGACACGGTGACACTGGTGACATAAAGAGAGTGAGTCATGGAACTTTTAAATGGATTTCTGATACCACGGACGACAAGTTTTAGAAAATATGAAGTCTCGTAGCATCTTATAGATTCAGAAAAAACAAATCTAGATTTATTAAAGGATTCATTTTTTTTTAAATGAATTGTAAAACACAAGCTCTAAAAGAATGAGCAAATTTTCAGCTTGTCAAGTCATGTCTGGTTGACTAGTATTTAAAATCACTTGGCCGTTAACTGCATAATTAATATGATGCTTATGTTTTACACATTATATGTACATCTTAAATGCAAGTTTATCAGTAAAGATTTGGTGATACAGCAAATACCAAAAAACAAAACTATGAGCTACTGTCATTTAATGGTAATGTAACCTGATATTTCTACATGAGATCGCATGGTAAAAAATTATATTTTTTATTTAATGTATATTTTTGTTTTTTAATAGGCGATTTTCTTGCAGTCCAATGTATGAGTTCTAACTTATAGTAGTAAACTGTATAAAATAATTCAATAAAAAATTTGCACATTTAAATCGTGTCAATATTTTTATACTTGCTAAATGAATTGTGAAATACTTTTGCTGCTAAAGTAACTGTTCAAGCTGGGGGGATCTCAAAAGGAGGCATATCCTTCTGAGCACAACTATGGGCTATATTATAATCCTAATGGCAACATGGGGACGCTAACTGGGAAAATCTGCCAGGGTTATTCAGAGAGCGTGAAAAGCAGGAGAATGACTGGAGAATGAAAAATTCTAGGTCAAAATAGCCAAACCAGAAACATTCTCCCTTTCATCTCACTTTCCAAATCGGCTATTTTGACCTAGAATTTTTCATTCTCCAGTAATTCTCCAGTCATTCTCCGGCTTTTCACGCTCTCTGAATAACCCCGTGCATCTTTTTCCGCACCGCCATGAGCATTACCTTCTGGAGTCCACAGAACTCGATGGAGGGCTGCGTTTCCGAGCTGCGACCTCATTTTATAAAAACTGGGATTTTTTTTTACTTTGAAACCTATGGGATTCGCCTGCATAAACCTGTTGAATGAAACCACAAAAATTAGGGCATTTCACTGACATTTCTCTGCTGTTCAGTGTCTCTGAATAGATTAACCATTACTTCTCTATGGGGATTTCACTGCCGCCGAAGATTACCGTATGTCTCTGGCAATTCGCCAATATTTGGTGAACTTCCAGGTTTTTTAATAGCCGAATGGCCATGAAATTGCACCGTACGGGGAAATTCACAGTTCAATGCAATTTCGTGGCCAGTTCGTGTCTCTCTGAATAACCGTGTAAATTACAACCCCATATTCTGGAGAGAGAAAAAATATACCGCTATTACCTGGAAAAGAAAATATGCAGTAGTTGTAAATAATAATACATTTTGTTTTCATGGTCAGGGAAATACCTAAGTTAACAACACACCAGCCAAGCTTATGTAAAATGCAATTAACAAGTGATCAAAGTGGACCACTAGGGGTAGCTTAATGCTCCTTTCCGGTCAAAGACAACATCTTATGAGAGCTGCAGGTTTCAGTAAAAAAAACATTACATACTAGTAAGCTATACTTCTGGAAAAACATAGGGGCAAATGCCTGTAAACATTCTGTGAAGTATAGAACCATTAGCTGTACAGATCCTAATCTAGAGTGAAAAAGAAATATGGAAAATAAAATGCCACCGTGGCATGTAACCAGGAAACAAATAGGAGTAAGTGGTTAATAAAACTATATTTTTCTTTTCACTTTTATACAAGACTCATGAAATGG
Organism: Leptobrachium leishanense; assembly: GCA_009667805.1. Taxonomy (NCBI): domain Eukaryota; kingdom Metazoa; phylum Chordata; class Amphibia; order Anura; family Megophryidae; genus Leptobrachium; species Leptobrachium leishanense. The sequence continues at coordinate 58,115,053 of CM019070.1, read as the reverse complement.
CTGTACTTAACCCCTTCACTACTATTATCTCTATCTTTGGCTTCAAGACACCATCGGGTGTCCCGATATCGAGATACTTCGGTATGTTGATCTGCAGTACAAAAGCAAATTAATTAGTTTGGGGGCACCTTCTGCAGCCCAAAAGCAAAGTTTTAGCCCTGTGGGCATAATGCCCAAAGAGCTAAAACTGTAAAATTGGCTGCTCAAAGCTCTGCAGCCGATGCGGGGAGAAATAGAAGAAAATAGACCAACCACTCTAACCTTTAACTCAATTTGTCAGCAGACGGCACCACTTACTGGCCAAATAATAGGTTATTTACAGTAAGATATACAATAGGTATAAACTCAAATATTTCTTACTTTAAAATTAATTCTAATGATTTGACCAAATTGTTTTTCCCCAAGTCCACAAGTCCAGTCAGTGACCAAATCCTATTATTATCAATTTAACCCCTTGGCTGCAGAAGACGTGTGTGCAGGACGTAATGGGGCTTACCGGCAACATGTGGAGGAGATCCCCCACACATCAAGGGGTTTCTGCAGCCAAGGGTGGTACCGTTGTACCCCTCCCAGCCCATATTCGCCATTGCGCTGATATCATTTTCAGACGCGACCTGGCAGAATGCCTGAAGAGATCAGAGTCCTTTGGACCCCTCTATTTTCTCATCCAGAGTGTCTACAAATAAGAGAGGCATTGCTGGAAAGGACACAGTCTGACATTTCCAGTGATGCCCCTCTTAACCCCTTAGGATTGGACGATGGACTTTCTCAGTGTGTCGTTCCAGTACCATGGTCCGGCACCAATCGCTGACTTCTCCCGGAGCAGGCTGACATCTTGGATATAGCATGGGAATGATGATGTCAGAAAGGGACCCCCCAGCAATCCCTATGGTGGAGGTATGGGTTTTCTTTGGACCCTGGATCTCCTAATCCATGGGAGCTAAAGGGTCATGTTTGGGCTTGTTGGAAAGGCCAGATCATGACTGGGTTATGTCCAAAAATAAAATGCAAAAACAAATAAAATTAAAAACTTTTTTTTTCTTCTTCTTTTTTGGTTCCAAAACAATGACATTGTCCATTTGTCACATACAAAATTAGCAATACTGCGGTGTAATACTCACCTTCTCATTTCCCACACCGCAAGCAAGTTCATTGTTTCATATATAGTCATTTTATTCATAAAACACAATGCGCCAAATACAATGAAAAATCTTGTTTTTTCAGTTTTAGTTTTCAGTTTTAGTTATTCTCGCAAAAAAATACAGTAACAGGTTCCCATTTCTATTTTTTTTTTAACAAGAGTGCCCCATAAAATATATAACCACAAAGGTTTGGATGATAAAGTGTGCAAAAAATTGTTTTACGTGCTGTAAATGATTGAAATCTAAATGGAAATTCTGATATTTGTTTTTACATTTTTCGTTATAGCTTTCTGACAGGACACGACGTATAAATATAATACCAATGTAGTTTGAATCTGCTGAGTCTTGTGGAAATAAGGATATATAATTTGTCTGGGTCCTACAATAAAACATGACTTCAAATCACATTTAAACATGATGAGCACAAAACAGTCAAAATGAGCTCAGCACGCTGAATAAAATAATTGCTCACATCTGCCACTTTCTGATGCAAGATACTGCGAAGGTGCTGGTTCATTCGTTTATTATATCATCACTTGAATACTGTAACTGTTTCCTTATTGGTCTCCCCAACCTCTGCTTTGCAATCTGTAAAGAATGCAGCTGCTAGGCTTGTTTATCTCAAACGACGCACCTCATATACAGTACCTCAAATACCTGCTTGTCTCTTTTTTGGCTTCCTTTACATTTCAGGATACAGTATAAAATACTGATGCTTACGTTCAATTCACTCAATACCTTGACCTCTCCTTACATGTCTTCGATAATCGGCAAACACATCCCTTATAGACCGCTCTGGTCACCGGGAGACCTCCCCCTGTCCCCTGCCTAAACCTGCACTGCCAACTCTCGTCTCCAAGAATTTTCAAGTGCAGCTCCGGTCCTACGGAATGACCTACCTCGCCCTATCAGACTCTACCCTGATTTTCGAGTCTTCAAGAAATCCATCATGTTCAGATTAGTGCACCACATTGCTAAAGCCCACCTATCCCTCTCCTCTCCTACCCGCACATCATGATAGATGCCACTTCCATGGCCCCCACCATTCCTGAACCACTGGTGCTAGTGAGCTTGACAATCAATAAAACTCCTCTTGTCTTCCTCCACCCCAAATCGTCTAGATCAGTGTTTCCCAAACCTGTCCTCGGGACCCTTCACCTCGCCAGGTTTTCCAGATATCTGAAGCACAGCACAGGTGATATGATTTGCTGCTCAGTGATTGCAGGATTCAGGCTGTATTTCCCCAAGGTGATCCTTAAAACCTGGCCTAGTTGAGGGTCCCGAGGACAGGTTTGGGATACTCTGGTCTAGATGGTAATCTCTTATGAGCAGGGCCCTCTTCACCTCTTGTTTCTGTTTCTATGTTTGTTTAATTTTGTCTTGTTCCTATTGATTATTATAATAATGAGCTGCAGAAACTGTTGGCGCTGTATAAATAATGATAATAATAATAGTGTGTATGAAGAAAGTAAGCAATACATTTAGTGGAGAAAATAACATGTGAATAAAAAGGTAATGATGGCATATCGGCCCCAGTCATCATACTATCTTGTAAATGGACAGATTGCCGCTTACCTTCTGTTGGAAGGTGTCCAGAGGATTAGTTTGCACACGTAGCTGTTGATGCTTAATCCGTATATGTACGGTAATGGAGAGTGACTAGGCATCCATGAAAGCCCAACAATGGGAATTGAAGCTGTTTTGCCTTGTGTGACTGGTCTTCTCTCTATGTTTGAAACAAAGAATCAAAATCCCAAGAGCCAAGAGACCTGTACACAGCAAAAAAATTCTTCTGAAAATGTCGATAGCTTCCGTTCATCCTAATATCCTTGAACTGTTGATCTGGGCAGATCCAAACTGATTAGTTGGTTTCAGCTACCAGTAAATCCAGATTCTGGCTTATTACTGAATTAAAAATGGAGCTCTCTCATTGGTTGCTTTTGAATAGGTGGGTAAATAGCTTTATCCAATGGCAAAATGACTACTCTTTTACATTGTATCATGATTGGCTGTGTTTTTAACTATTATTATCATCATTTATATAGCGCCAACAATTTCCGCAGCGCTTTACAATAACCAAAGGCAACAAGAAACAAACAAATAAACAAACATAGGATGGAGGCAGGAGGTGTAGAGGGCCCTTCTCATAGGAGTTTACAATCTAGAGGGTGTGGGGTGGAGGAAGACAGGTGGAGTTTTATTAGTAGTCAGGATATTGGTAGTATTTAAAAAATGACTATTAAGATGCTAAGATTCAGTTTAAAGTTCTATTCAATCCTATATTTCTAGTTTGTGCCATTAAATCCACATTTTACCACTTTCACGTCACTCACACACCTCATTCTGCACAGCAAGTTCCTGTGGCGCACCTGAGGACTATTTGTGGTACAGCAGTGTAACACGTCACAGTGGTTTAAGATCACCGCCTCAAGCCATGAAATATTGAACCGATCTTTATGATCAATGCTCTATGCCCTGCTTGAGGAGTTATTCCATTAAAGGTGAATGTTTCTTTTCAATACATGTTATTGAACAACACCCTACACTACCACTATGTTCCAAAAGAAGACTATATTTATATACATTGCAATGAGAAAATGAGGAGAAGGGGCTTTTATTTCATTAAAATAATTCTGGATGCCCTGCGAACCCGAATTTCACATTTCCTGAATATATGCACACAGTGTCATTATATACATAGCAAACAATTGTGGGTTTGCTTTGTATCCAGGCCACAGCTGTCGGGTTGTCACAGCAATTTCCCGGCCAAATAACATCAGTTGCTGAATTGCTTGAACTTTGAGGCGCTCGACCTCCGTAAAAACTGTGTGTTTTGAGGTTTCTGCAGCTTGGAACAGCGGTTTAACAGCGTGACAGTCTATGGCGACACCTCTTATTAATAAATGTACCTGCGTGCTGGCATATACTGTCATGCGGTTCTTAAGACTGGTGGCACACAAGCGTATTTTTTGCGTCTGTCTGTGCGCGCAATGTGCCGTCCGTTGCAGGTTTTTCATGAAGAACACCATACGATTCACCTGCGCACTTGTTCATGCACGGCCTTCTCGTATTGCTACGCACGCGAAAATGGCATGGACGTGAAAAGGCTAGGCGTCCTGCAGGAATTACGTGCTGCTTCCTGTGAGCGTGAATATTTGCGCAAGTGTGAAGGCCGGCACACTGAAGCATCTGCCTTCTTCTGATCCGCATTTATATCTTACCGATCGTCTGTTGAACACAATATCTCCCGTCTAAATGTGCGTCCGTCACGGACACCCTGTATGCAGTACCTGTACGCTCATGTGCCAGCAGCCTAAGGGGTAAAATACTTAAGTCTATATAACAAATTTGGTCCTAAGTTAACCAGAGCTGATGTAAACTTAACAACTCCATAGACTATTGTGGCTTTGGTAAGTTTCCAACAGCTCTGGATAGGTTAGCACCAACTTTGTAATATAACCCTTACTATTTTCTGGAAAACCACAAGCCTTGGTGGAGAATGCGGGTTGTAGAGATCCTGTATAATAAGTGGGTTTTTTTTTTAAAAAAAAAATCAGTCTTTATAATGCATCGCTAGTTACATTTAAATATGTTTATTGTTCCTGTATCTATGGCAACCAATTAGTCAACTGCTACTGAATGGTCACAATATGAATTTTTAACATTTCATGGAAGTTAATTGTGGTCACAAACTCTTTTATATGTGGTAGAATTGCCTTCTTTTATAGTCCCAAACACAATACGTGCTCTAACCTCAGCAGCTAAATATTGCGACAGATGATGCGTATCATCATGTACCTCATCTAGTGATTATATTACTTTAATGACTTTCTAGATTGGAAAGGACATGGGTTCAGAGAGAGTTTCTTTTTTTTTTCATGACAACACTGATTTTGTTTTCTGAAAAAGGTTTTGGGATTCTAATCTTTCTATAATTCAATTTCACGGTATCCGAATTTCACTTGTATTGCTTACATTCTCCCTTTTTACATCAAAGTGAAATCTACTTGAAAAATGGGGCCCAAAGACATCTATTATTATTATTATTATTGTCATCATTTATATAGCGCCAACAGTTTCCGCAGCGCTTTATAATAACCAAAGGGAACAAAATACATATAAACGGACATAGGATGGAAACAAGAGGTGTAGAGGGCCCTGCTCATAGGAGCTTACAATCTAGAGGGATTGGGGTTGAGGAAGAAAAGAGGAATTGCACTAGATAGCAGGATCATTAGTGCCAGTGGTTTGGGAATGGTGGGGCCATAGAAGTGGCTTCAATCAAGTGTGAGAAGGTGAGCAGAGGGATGAGTTGCATCAGTGATGTGGTACGCTAATCTGAAGAGATGGGTTTTGAGGGATTTCTTGAAGGCCTGAAGGTCAGGGGAGAGTTTGATATCATTGTAACAGAAACAGGGGGAGGCTGGTCTCAAGCTCAAGGAGCAGACCTGAATGTGTTACAGCGTTCGTCCCTTCTCTCAGGTCAAGCAGTTCTGCAGCAGTTTTCCTTTCTTCACAGCCCTCAGCCAGAAATTGTGTGTATTGCACAGCTCTTGGTATTTCTCCCCAAACACCAGACAGCACTTCGTGCAGAGGAAATAATAATGTTATATGTGAAATGGAGACCAGTTTATATGTGAAATGGGGGGGGGGGTTTAATGTTTGTCCTTTAATTTTCTATTTCCTGTAAAAATAAAGAAGTTAATAAAAAATAATTAAACCAAAAAATGTACCGGCTCCCCAAATCTTCTGATTAGCACATTCCCAATGAGCACTTATTGTTGAAAACCATAACATTTATATAAAAGATTGGATTCACAATGTTATAAGAGATCCACTCGTGCCACTTTTGTTTAATCTGAACTACAATGCAGGTACAAGCAATTTGTATCTAAGTGCACCTTTCTCAACATAAAATGCCCAGTACTTAGAAACATAGAAACATAGAAAAATGTCGGCAGATAAGAACCTTTCGGCCCATCGAGTCTGCCCAATTACATGGATACTTTACCTGGATTTATCTTTTGTTTAGGATAGCCTTATGCCTATCCCATGCCTGCTTAAATTCAATACTTGCGTCCATAGCTTGTGTAACACATTCAGGGTTATTCAGAGAAAGGTGAAACTCAGGAGAATGGATGGAAAAGTGAAAATTCTAGGTCAAAATAGCCAAACCAGGAAACTTCTCCCATTTATCTCACTTTCCAAATTGGCTTATGGTCTAGATTGTTCTCTTCTCCTGCCATTTCTCCTGATTTTCACCTTTTTCTGAATAACCCTGTTTGTTAAGATAAATGTGTGGTGCTTGTTGAATAGATTACAGTACTGATTATACACTATGAACCGTTACCGCATTATATCCCACCACCTTTTTTATACTTTAGTGATATGAGTTGCATAGTAAACACTCTTGTAGGATAAAAAATGTGTATAGATTGCTACTCTTCGATAAGTAAAAATCTTAAAATAATGCATATTTCGCACTTTTATCTTTTCATTCACTCATCCTTGCATGTAATATTATTGGGATGAAAAGGTCTAGGCACTAGATAGTGTCCATTGTGTTACACAATTTCAGAGAGTCTACATAATTGATAGAATGCTGTTTGTGTAAAAAACAGTAAATGTGGCAAATATAAATAAATAAAAATGATTACATACCTGATTTTGGGTATCTGATAATGAGATTACTAGCCATGCAGTTTACAAAAAAATCAACAGAAAGTAAACAAAATGTCAACTTGGGGTTCAAAGCCTGCATAAAAATACACAGTACGCTATAATCCCTGTCCAGCAGTAAGTGACTCCAGAGCTGTTTTACAGTTATGAATTCAATTTAGTAAAATATTGCTATCGCTGAAGAGATGACATGAGTATCTTTCCATATGGAACACATTACAGGATGGAGACGGTATAGACTTTCTCTTCATTCTTTGCTTTAGGTCAGTCGTGTAGTGTCATTAAGGATAAACATATATTGTCTGCCAGTAATGGAAATTAGAAATGTGGCTAAAACCAAAACAATGTTTTATGATCTGTGCACTAACATCTAGAAAGATTTTGTATTTCTATTTATAAAAATTAAATGTTACTTAATTGTATTCTTGATTTAAATCAAACACACTAGGGATACAATCTGTTTCAATGTCCATCAAGTTCATCTTTCTACGTAACCCTATAGCTGCTGTTGATCCAAAAGAAGGCGAAAAATCCTACTTGGTGCAATTCCAATTGTAGCCAAAAAGAGAAAAGAAATCCTTATTGATCCTTAGTGCACTGGTGTATTTTGGCCTAGGCCAACAAGGCCTAGGCCTAGGGCGGCACTCTCCAGGGGGCGGCGGCCCGCCGGGTGGCCCCACCCCTAAAAAAAATATTTTTTTTTTTTTTACTTTTGCAAACAATTTTACCAGGAAGGAAGCATTGGTATGTCCTGGGTAGGCAACGCCTAGGCTTTCACTTTCCAGGGGGCAACAAAAAACCTCACCACTAATTGGGTTACTCACAGAGCACCGAAATGACGCCAACATTTTGGTGTTCTGTAGTTCCCTGCACTTCGGGGAATAAAATTTCCCCACCCTGCAGTGAATTCACCATTCACTGCAGGGTCCCCAAAGTGCATGGAGTCGGCCGCTGTATGCTGCCACCGCAAACCCATGGCCTGCTGTTTTCAAAAGAACTACTGAACGAAAATGTCTGGAATTTACATATAAGATCCTATGATTGATAATAAAAAGTTCTGTTACAGAAAAAGAAGAACCGATATTAAAAAAAAGGGGGTGGGATTTTGCCCAAAAAATTCTGAAAAATTACTAAATGGTAGTAAAAAAAAATTCAATAAATAAAGACTTTTTACTGCAGATTAAAATAATAAGTGGTTTATTAGATATTGCATAAAAACGGGAATATTTTTAACATTGAAACCTATGGGGTTCGCCTGAATACCTGAACCTGCTGATTGAAACCACCGAACATCAGGGTATTTCACTGACATTTCTCTGCTGTTTGGTGTTCTCTGAATAGATTAACCATTACTTCTCTATGGGGATTTGCACTGCCTTCAAACAGCACCGTACTTGCTGGCAGTTCGCCAAACTTGTGTGTGAGCATATCACCAGAGCAGTGGTGTACTTAGAGGAGTGGCGTAGGGCGGGCCGCCCCAGGTACCAGTGATTATTGGGGTGTCATTAGGGGGTACTAGGAGGTGCCACTGTCACTGTGTGTCAGCTTTGAGCTGTGTTCTCAAACAACGAGCAGCGGAGCATAGCGTTTGCATACAGAATAAAATCTAATAGAATAAAAATCCCCCTCTCCTCCCTCCATAGCTCCTCCCCTGCCCCGCAGCAGCTCTAGGAGAGGGGAGGGGGATGTGATTTGTGTCCAGAGAGAGAAGATGACAGTAAACGTCAGGAAAAGGGGGGGGGGTATCAGCAGAATATGAAGCCCTGTCTGCTTACTGCTGTTTAAAGTGGACCTTTCCTTAACCAGCACTGCAGTGATAGAAATTTGTCATTGAGCTGCCTGGCTCCTGGTGAGGCTGCGTGCGTGCAGGTCACACTCGGTCCGGCCAGTCAGGTGGTACTGAGTCTCAGTACCACCTGACTGGCTGAACCACGTGACACGCATGCAGCTGCCCACCCTTTCGTTGCTTGAAAAATGCTTGAATTTAAACATTTCATAATTTTATTTATCTCAATAGATACATTTGAAATGGTATACAAAATATACAAGTAGGCACTTGGTATCCACTTTTAATATAAAGAGAGGAAAAGGCGGAGCTCTAAGAGGAAAAGGTGGAGCTTAAAGAGGAAGGGTGGGGATTAACCAGGAAGAGGTGTGGCCTTGACAGGAAGGGGTGCCTCAAATTTAAATTAGGGGGTGCACGAGTTTAGTCAGGCCTAGGGCAGCACAAAACCTAAATACACCACTGCCTTAGTGGCAATTCTATTGCTCCCTGGATCAATGAATAATGCATTATGATTATAATTTGCATATCTGTTTACATCAGATTTTACCAGGAAAGCAGCCAAACCTCTTTTAAAGGCATGAACTGAATTAGATAAAACCACATCTTCAGGAAGAGAATTCTATCAGGGTTATTCAAAGAGAATCGAAATGTCACCGCACGTTCGGTGACTTTTGGTTCTCTTCAATTCGGTACGATTTGGTGATCCCATTTCGGCGACCCTGCGGTGTATTCAGCAAGCACCATAGGGCCGCCGTAGTGCAGGGAAAAGTCGCCGGAAAAACCCGACACCACAGACGAAGGAGGTGAAGAAAAAAAAAAACAGTACGCTTGAATGTTTGAAAAGTGAAACGCTGTTTGCAAGGAAACTACTGAGCGAAAATGTCTGAAATTTACATGAGGTCCAATGAATGATATTAAAAAGGGCTGTTACAGAAAAAAGAGGTAAAGTTAAAAAAAAATAATAAAAAAAAATCGGAATTGTTTTTGACAAATCCCGAAAAATGCTTAAAATATCCTAAAAAAATCTATAAATAAAGAGACTTTTTACTGTAGAATATTATAATCAATGGTTTATTAGGTAAATTAAAATGGGAATATTTTTAACATTGAAGCCTATGGGATTCGCCTGAATAAATCTGTCGAATGAAGCCACCGAATGACAGGGCATTTCGGCAACATTTCACTGCTGGTTTTTGTTCTCTGAATAGACGAAGCTATGGGGATTTCACTGCCCTCGAACAGGCACCAAACAGGCACCGTATGTGCAGGCAATTCGGCAACATTTGGCGAACTGCCTGCTCTCTGGATAGCGAATGACCAAGAAAGGTAACCGAACGCTGATTTTCAGCATTCGTTTACCTTTCGGCAGCCATTCGAATCTCTTTGAATAACTGCATATTTTTATTGCTCGTCCTGTAAAAAAACTTTCCTTTGTAGTCGTCAAAATCTCCTTTCCTACATTCTCAGTGGATGAAGTTGTGTTCTTTGTAAAGCTCTATTAATGAGGAGGTCACCAGAGAGCTCTTCGTCTTGTCTTGTATGCATTTAATTAAAGTGATTAAATCTCCCCTGAGATGCGGGTTTTCAAGGCTAAACTAGTTCATCTTCTTTAGTCTCTCTTCATAAGTAAAATCTTCCACTCCGTTTATTAGCTTTGTAGATCGCTTCTGCACTTTCTGCAATGCCATAATATCCTTCTTCAATGCAGGTGACCAAAACGGCACCGAATATTCAAGATGGGACCTTACCATTGCTTTGGTAAGAGAAAAAATATTTTTTACATCACGCGAGCCCTGTATTATACATGACATGACTTTATTAGCTTTTGCAGCCGCTGCCTGACACTGCAAACTACTCTGAAGTTTATTGTCTATGAGTATACGTAGATGCTTCTCATTTACTGCCGCACACAATGCAATCCCTTTCAAAGCATACTTTGTAATTATTTCTGGTCCAAAAATGCATACCTTTACTCTCTCTCTTCTATCCATTCAGTTATTTCCAAGTCTCTGTAATCTATGGGTTAACTATTGCCATTCTTTTCGGTCCTATGCCATTACTTTCAGTTGGTCGATGTTCTGTCTGGTATCAGCTTTGATGGTGTCCAACCAACGTGTTCTTTGTTGGTTTTATTTTCCACTAAACACTCTGAACATAATATTCTACACCAGGGAGATTGATCACAAGACATGGCCACACTTTGCAAATTAATCTTGTTTTTTTTTTTCCCTTCCATTGATGTATCTGGCTTTATACAATCTAGTACTTTGCTATTGGTCACCTTGTCTGTCTATGGAATTTGCAGGACTCGTTTCCAACACCACAACTCAAAGGTGTTGGTTTTCTTTCTGCTCCAAAAAGAACCCAGTCATGCACACCTATTTACTTATTTATACATGCTGGTCCCAAATCCGGACAAAAGGGGAGGGTTGAGGTACAGTAAGACCTGCTGATTGACCTACCTACCAAAAATTGTTAAGAAAATTCTATGAGAAGACTTACTTAAGTTTTGGACAACTTTATACTTCTCTACATTAAATCTAATCTGCCACTTCTTTGACCATTCCTCTAGTATGTATAAATCCATTTGCAGAGATATTACATTGTGTCCAGACGTTATAGCCTTACCCAGGTTCGTATCATCAGCAAGTACAGCTACAGGACTTTAATACATTTCACAAGATCATTGCTAAATATGTTAAAATGAACTGGGCCCAGGACAGAACTTTGAGGCACCCCACTTACCACTCCCTACTGGAATAGTTACCATTAACAAAAATTCTTTGCACCCTGTCATTGAAAAAATGTTTAATCCTTATCATTAGTTCATCTAATCCGATCTCCTTTAGTTTGTGTAGTAGTCTGTCTGTTGTGTGAGATTGTGTCAAATGCCTTAGCAAAATCTAAATTGATCATATCTACTGGATCTCCTTGATCAATACTTTTATTCAGAACTTCATAGAATTCAATTAAGTTAGAAACATAGAAACATAGAAAAATGTCGGCAGATAAGAACCTTTCGGCCCATCTAGTCTGCCCAATTACATGGATACTTTACCTGGATTTATCTTTTGTTTAGGATGGTCTGACATGATCAATAGGGATGAGCTGTTCGGTTCGATCAGTTCGGAGGTTTTTTGTTTTAGAGTATAAATTATGGCACATGGTATGCATGTCAGACTGGTATTATGCATGGAAGACTGGTATTATGCATGGCACACTGGTATGGATGGCAGACTGGAAAGGCTGGCACATACTGGTATTATACATGGCAGACTGGAAAGACTGGCACACTGTTATGGCACACACTGGTATTATGCTGCATGGCAGACTGGAAAGGCTGGCACACTGTTATGGCACACACTGGTATTATGCTGCATGGCAGACTGGAAAGGCTGGCACACTGTTATGGCACACACTGGTATTATGCTGCATGGCAGACTGGAAAGGCTGGCACACTGTTATGGCACACACTGGTAATACGCTGCATGGCAGACTGGAAAGGCTGGCACATTGTTATGGCAGACTAGTATGGCAGACTAGTATGGCTGGCAAACTGGTATGACACACACTGGTATTATACTTGGCAGACTGGAAAGGCTGACACACTGTATGGCACACACTGGTATACATGGCAGACTGGTAAGGCTGGCACACATTATGGCACACACTGGTATTATATTTGGCAGACTGGAAAGGCTGGCACACTTTATGGCACACACTGGTACTATTTATTATGCTGCAGCAGACTGGAAACAAAGGCTGTCACACTCACTGTCTGCGAGCCTCCCTTGAGTTGACCGGCGGGCGGCGGTGTCAGAGTGGATGGAGTGGAGAGCTGCTGGCTGGTCTGGCAAGATCGACCGCATCCGCGTTTCAGGTCCGGAATCCGGATGAAGACATCACAGAGCACGTCCTCTCCTTAGCTGCTCGCTCTGCACACTGCCTGGCTGGGAGGCCTAGGAAGGGAGCAGCCCGCAGGCGCACGAGCAACCACGTGAAACAACGTCACGTGAGAGTGAGCCCGTTGCGCCTGCGCGACCATGACAGCAGCTCAGAGGACGACAATGAATGAGGAAAAGACCGTGGCACCGGGGGAATGCAGGAAATGTAAGTATAACCTTGGATTCATGTGTCCGGGTGGCAGAGGGTGTCAAACCCGGACACATGACTCCAAACCCGGACAGTCTGGGTCAAAAACGGACAGGTGGGAACCCTATGTACCTCTCCCGAAGGGCCTATGTGAGCATACAATTGTTATTGTGTTAGAAATGTCTATCATAACGTGTACAAGCTGAGTCCCTAGAGTCTCTGAATATCCATTGTCATATACTGTATACCTTGCTTGATACATCTAATACATTCCCTCATCTAACAGGATAGTATCCAGTCCCTGTGCATTTTAAGCCCTTAAGGGTGGCTAGGTGTCGTGTGTGGGTCTCTGATGGCAATGTTTCTATACATCCTACAAATCCGCCACTTCACGGGCAGGTTATGGGGACCTCCTAGGCACGATATTTGAAGGAATTTTTCGTTTTTATTTTTAACCCTTATTTTATGGAAAACTCACTATTCCTTTAAAAACGTCTTTTTTTTTTTACTTTTTGTCCTTGTTTCCTGTCCCCCAGGGCACTACCCGGACCCCCATACACCTTTTATGGCAAATATCTTGCATATATGCCCTCTTGAAGGGCACTCTAAAAACCGAACTTTTGACTCCCATTGACTTGCATTGTGTTTGGTTCGTGTTCGTGTTCGAACTCGAACTTTTAAAATTGTTCGAGTTCGAATGCGAACTGAACACGGCGGTGTTCGGCTCATCCCTAATGATCAATCCTTTATAAATCCATGTTGACTCCTACTGAAGAAATGATTATGCAAGAGGTATTCCTGGGTGAGGTCCTTTAACCCCTTGACAACCAAGGACGTACCAGGTATGTCCTACAAAAACAGTAACTTAACCACCAAGGATGTACCTGATACGTCCTTTTGTTAGAGGACCCTCCCTCCCGATACTCACCTCTCTGGCTGGATTCCCGCGGTGGTCTGACTTCATGACCTTACTAATAACAAAACACTGTTTTTAAATACCAGTACATGCAGGCTGTATTTGCATTTTTCCTTTTAGTTTATATACTTTTTAGATTTTTCAAAAGCAAAAGTCACGTCTTACATTGCTGTATGTTTTATAACGCATGGCTACCTGTATGTTAAAATTTACTACCTTCAATTTCTGTTGCCTGGACTATAATTGAATGTTTATGCTCTCCTATCAAGTTGTGTATAGTTGTGTATATGGCACTGGTATACAGCATAACCTAGGGTAATGCAGTCATTACATATATATCATAAAAGTAAGTCTATTAAGTGTGGCATATTTGGTACAAAACATGACCAAACAGGCAGGGCGAATGAGCATTTAGTCCAATCATCACCTGTGTGTCTCACCTTATAAAAAATATGACATGGGTGATGACCCTTTTATCACGTTTCCTTCAATTAAGGATTTACAGAGGGACATTCTAGAAATCTTGAACGCTACCATCCAATGTGTTAAAACAAGTGTTTTCACCCATGATCATTGTGGGAGGATCATACGATTTATTGTTCCTCAACCACAGTTACTAATTAAAATTGGATTCAAATAAGAAATATGTAGGAATGAACTTATGTGCTTTCTAATTGGATTTTTATAAACTGTTCATATTGTATTGATTGAATTGTTTTATGTTTATTCCCTTTTTCTTTTAATTTTCTCTACCAATTTATATATATAATAAAATACTAAATTAAAAACAAACATTTTCTTAATATGCATCCATTATTTATTTCCTATATTTAAAGAAGATATTCCTATTAAATAAAAGCATCTGCAGACTTTTCTGTCCTGATCCATACACAAACGATTTGCTTATCAGCTAAGTCCCTATGCCAACCCTTTGTTTTGGTTGCTGTCACTCTTGTTATTTCCAAGGGTCAATTTCTTTCATATTAGGTTAAAAGGAAATGTTTATGTTGATATAACAAAGATGCGGAGGGTCAACTAATTGCTTAGGAGTTCTATTGAAATTTTAGACATATCACTCCAATTAATCCTGGCCAAACTGATTATTTCCAGGACTAATGAAGATCTGTTGCTCAAAATCAATCTTCAACCTTGAGGAACAAGCTTGTGTACAAGATGTAGAAGGTGACCTCAGCGAGGAGGACCATGTTTAGTGAGACACACATGCAGAAAATAGCATCTCTTACTACATAACCCTGCAATAACCCCCAAAACACTTTATTAGCAACCTTTTGATTAAAGACTTTTAATTGGTTAATAGAAAAACTAAGCAAAAAAGAAAAATGTTGATACAACAAGCAAAGTTATATAGTCTAAGTAAGCAACAAAATAAAGTGTGTTGCAGAAATGTAACTAACAATACAGGCAGACACTTTAGGCAAACATTGTAAAAGTATTTACAACACGTTCATCTTGGACTAACAAAAAAAAGGTAAATTAGTTCCACATATTTCCAGATATAGAAAACAGTATCATAATGTAATATGGTGATGTTTTATTATATCCGTAATCGTTTAGTGTCTAACAAGCAGTCAAAAACATTATTTCACTTGCTGTGAAATGTTACCTTTTGTCCCATGCTGTCATTTTAAAGGTTCATTACGTGACATTTGTAGACTCTTCGGGCACCATTACACTCTTCTCGCTAACGTTATCGCTCACCTATGTGAGCGTTAACCTTAGCCCTGGTGGCCCTAGCGCTGGCGCACCATATTACAATACAAATGTTAACGGGTTAAAAACCTGTTAGCGATTGGAATCTTGCACTTTTCAGCGCAAGGTTACTGTACTTTGCGCTCCCTAACCTTAACATGGAGACCGCAAAGAGTTAATTATGGTGCTGATCTGTGCCACTGTCGCCACCCGGTGGTGATGGCAAATAAACAACCTCAATACAATCAAATAAAGTACAATACAGGTAAAAGAGTGCAAATAGGATAAAACAATCTAGGATAAAACAAGTAATGTGACATTTACAGTCTTATCCTGTATACTCCAGGTTGTAAAAGTCTTAATGATTGTGAAAGTCTTGAAAATCAGTGCAGGGAAGAATAAAAAATAAAAGTCATACAGTATCTCGTATTTGTGGAGTCAGCTGCCTCTCCAGACCGCTTGGTGGTATATCCCTTTTCCACCTTGTAAGTCAGTATAAAAGAAAGATGCGCTGGAGCTGGCGCTTCTTGTCCTGTTAGTGGTTCCTTCTGCTGCGCCCCGTGGCTCAGAAATGTGGTTTCCTTACAGATTCAAATATCCTGCGGGAAAACTCCAGCAGAATACAAATGTCTACCTGAGACGTAATGTAAAACTTAACTTTTAATAAGCACATAAAACAAACATTTGATGCAGTTGACCGGATGCTTTTATAAATATAGCCTGCTATTGATCACTAATAGAGCTAGCCTTATGTAACCCATTAATGTCTGGATCTCTTAGTTACATAGGCTGGTCAAAATACCGCCGCATATACACACCAATGCACAGCTGAGGGTACCCGTTTTTAAATGTGAAGGGTGAAGGGATATTACACAATATTGTGGTTATTTTGTGTTCATTTTATTGACCGAGTGTTTGTTTTATGTGCTTATTAAATGTTAAGTTTTACATTACGTGTCAGGTAGACATTTGTATTCTGCTGGAGCTTTCCCGCAGGATAGTTGAATTTAATTAAATGTGGAGTTGCAAACCCTGAGGTTGCCTGTGACTTCTTTCTTCTGGTTTTCTGGAAATTAAGTTATTCTTTACTACCTTGGTAGTGATTATGTAATGTGGTTTCCTTACAGGGTTACCATCCTCCATGTCCCTCAAAATATAAAATGACTCACATAGAGCAATATTGTATAAAATGGAGTGCAAACAAAGGAGAAGAATGTCGTACTCACATTTGCTGGTGTCTTATCGATCAGACACCAGAGTTGTAGGCAGCCGGTGACTTCAGAAGTTGCACCGGATCACCTACTAGCCTCAGTCACCTCCTCTGCGAATATAAGCATCCTGGACCTAGGATAGGGGTAAAATAAGGTAAATTTTATTACTAATAAAATATACAGTATACCAAAAAGCGTTTCACATAAAAAGCTTCATCAGTTGGTGCTACTGTGACTGCGGATGCAGTTTTTCCTCCCGAGGGCCTGCGTTTTAAAGCTAGGAATGTAATGTGGCCCGAAATCTTTACATATTGTTATAGTATCTATTCTCATACATATTTCATTAGTTGCACTAGTTGTGTTAAAAGTAATAAGGGTAAAAATGAGAAAATTTGTGTTCATTTTATTCTCCCAGTGTATGACACATTTATCCTTTTAAAAAAATATATATGTTGCTTATGTATGTTTGGTATCAAATATATCCTACATGTTGATTATTTAGGCAAGCTATAACCAGTTAATGTGTAGTGTACATGGATAGTGGTATATTTAAATCTGTCCAGCCATTCAAAGAGTTAAACTATCTTTATTTTTATATGTATGACAGCAATATTACTCATTTATTGAGGCCACTGCTCCTCCTTGGATTGTTGGTATTCCTGAATAAATGAATATATGAGAGCCAATTGCTACTGTTTAAGGATTGTAAAAAAGTCCATATAAGTATATCTTAATGAGTCACTAAGAATTTTAGGCAACTATATAGGGTGTGTAAGCCTACATGAGTAGAGGGATTTTGATAAGAGGCCATAGGATGGCTGTCTGGAATATATTTCCTCTGTTCCTGGCATTTCAAGGATTTTTAGCAGCTACAGGTTCCTTGGTAAAAATACATAATGGTGGCTATGAGGATATTGTTATTGCCATTCATCCTGGAACACAAGAAGATGACTTGATTATTGAAAAAATTCAGGTAAGCCAAACTATTGCATGTGTATTATTTACATAAAAAAATTATATTTTCATAGTAAGACCAACAGGGTTATCCAAAGAGATGGAATTGATTTCCAGCTAAGGGCTCAATTTAATTCAGTCTAATGGCAGAAATCGAGACTTTTTTCAGCTGGTTTTCAGCCATTTTTCAGTTCGGGAGATTCAAATGTTAGTTTGATTTGCGAGAAAAATTCGGATTGAATATCGGCAATCGCGACTATACTTTTCGACTGAAATATCGGCTATATATTGCCTCAATTCAAACTTATCGGTATGCCAAAATAAAGGTTCAGATGATAAAAGGTGTTGACAAATGGATTTTCAGGAAGGGAAATAGAGGGAATAAGACTGAAATCACTTTTAAATATTGGATATTTCTAACAGTCATGTTTAAAGGTACAAATCTGTAGGATGCTGGCCGAAAATTTGCATTTATAGCCATTTAACCAACACGCTCTTTTTCAGGACGGCTGCATTATTTGGACATTGGCTCCAGATTACTTTTTTCAGTTGAATCAGCAGATGTTTTGAAAACAATATTGTCTGCAAACAGCAAATATTTTTTGATATACTTATTTTTAACACAAAAAAGCACAGAATGC